>JAVSCE010002462.1:0-303174 GCA_032199065.1 Smutsia gigantea
TTTTCAGGGAGGCTGTGCATTTCAATCCCTTCAGACTCCCTCTCTGGGGTTGTCTGGTTGATTTTGGTCTGAACCATATTCCTCTGTCTTTTCATGGCTGTATAATTTGGTCACTGATAGTTGCCACGTATGTCAGCTGGCTCTTTAAGACCGCCTCTTGGGGTGCCGAGTCCTCTCGGGAGTAGCTGCATGCTGTGCGCTTTCCTGTGTATTCTCGTCTCTCTTTTAGGAATAGATGTATTTTCTGTGTTTTCGTAGATAAATATAGTGTTGGGAGGAGATTTCTGCCGCCCTGCTCACACCGTCATCTTCCCGGAAGTCCCAAGGACTTTCTATTTTAAAAAAAACTCTGGAAGACTATATAGTAAAACATAAACATTGAATAAAGTGTTGTAGTTGAAGTGCACATATCATTTTGGGGAAATAATGTACCTTTTAAAAATATTCAGCAGGTTTTTATGTGAAAGTATAGCACCAGAGCCTTGTGATTGTTGTTCAATGAAGTGACATGGGACATGTGGCCTCTTCGGCCACAGGAAAGGCTGGTTCTACTGTTCATGTTAGCTCAGAAGAGGAAAACAAAAGCACAGGGTTCTATGGGGCAAAGGCTGTTGTTTTAAAAATGAGGTCTTGTAGTATTTGCTTGACCCTGTGAAGGGCATGAAGCTGAGAAAAAATAATTTTTAAATATATTTTATTGTAATAATAATGATGCTGTCTATCTTTAGGTTTTGCCTGCTTCTCAAAATGGAAGAACTAAAAAAGTCTTATTCTTGTCAGCAAGGGGAGAAAGGATGGAGTGGTAGTGAGGAGATGGGTACAGGAGTAGGACTGCCTGGGTGCGATGTACAACTTCTCCATTCATCATCTTCGAGGCTTTGGACAGCTTATTCAATTGTTCTGTGCCTCAATTTCCTCATCTGTAAACTTGGGATGATAACAGTACCTACGTCTCAGAATTGTTCCTGAGGATTACATGAGATTATGAAAGCGCTTAGAATGGTGCCCAGCACATGGTCCTCACTGGTCACAGGTGGCGACTCCTGGTTACTGTTACTATTATTACTAGTTCTGTAATGAAACTCTCTGAGGGCAGGGACTTTGTTTTATTTGTCCCTATGCACTCAGCACCCAGCCCAGTGTCTGCTGAATAAGTAAATGAATGAATGAAAAACTTGAATCACTTGAAAGTAAACCAACAAAGGACATTATCAAGAAAGTGAAAAGACTTGTAGAATGGGAGAACCATTCTAGTATCCAGGATATAAAGGAACTTCTGGAACCCTCATACATTGCCGGTGGGAATGTAAAATGATTCAGTTGCTGTGGAAAACAGTTTGATGGTTCCTCAAAAGATTAAACAGAATTTCCATATGACCCCACAATTCCACTCCCAGGTATATACCTCAAAGAATTGCGAACAGGCACTCAAACAAATACACGTACATGGATGTCATAGCAGCACTATTCACAATAGCCAAAAGGTGGAAACAGCCTAAATGTCCATCAGCAGGTGAATGCATAGACAAAAATATATACACACCATGGAATAGTATTCAGCCATAAACAAGAATGAAGTACTGATACATGCTACACATGATGAACCTCAAAAACATTCTGCCAAGTGAAAGAAGCCAGATACAAAAGCTTACATATTGTATGATTCAATTTACATGAAATATCCAGAATAGGTAAATCCATAGAGACAGAATGAAAATTGGTGGTTTGCAGGGGCTGAGAAGAGGGGACAGGTAGCAAATGTTTGATAGTACAGTTTCCTTTGGGGTAATGAAAATGTTTTAGAGCTAGATAAAGCTGGTGGTTACATAATGTTGGCAATGTGTATTAAAGGCCACTGAACTGTCCATTTTACAATGGCTAATTTTATGAGATGTGAATCTCATCTTTTATGAAGGAAAAAAAGTAAACCAAATCTGTGATTAATTTCTAAATAAATCATACTCCTTAGTATTAGAAATCTATGTAACTTCACAAAACCAAGAACCTAAGGAAAATTAAGTGATACTCCTGTGCAGTTAGTCTCTCCAGGTCTTTGGAGAGCCTGTCCATGTCTGTCCTTTTTGGTCATTTAAGGCCACTGTTTCCCTGCACTAACACTCTCGGGGATCCCACCATGTCAGTGCAGTAGTGCAGTGTGGTTTGCTCAGCCATTTATCCTGCTGTACTTTGTGGCTGATAAGCCACACATTAAACTTCACTGTATGAAGCATGATCATTTTATTAGCAAGTCAGTTAATCCTAGGTCCCAGGTCAATTAGACAAAAATTTTATTCTCCAAATGACCATTTTTCCAAATTCACAAACATTTCCATTTTACTATAAACTTGTTTCTTATACCTATTGTTAATATTTCAACAATTTTTATTAGTTGGTACGATGGCTTTAAAATATATCCACAAAGTTTTTAGTATGTTTCCTTTTAAGGGGTGGAGCCTAATTCTCCTCCCCTTGAGAGTGGGCTGGACTTAGTGCCTGGATTCCAGTGAACGGAGTGAAACAGAGGTGACAATGTACAACTTCTGAGATTAGATTATAAAAGATACTGGGGCTTCGTCTTTGCTCTCTCTTGGATTACCCACTCTGGGAGAAGCCAGCTGCCATGTTGGGAGGACACTCAAGCAGCCCTAAAGAGAGGTCCACGTGGTGAAGAGCTGAGGCTTTCTGTTGGCACCCAGCACTAACACCGGAAGGGGTCCTCCAGGCCCAATCGCACCTTCAGATGACCACGGCTGCAGCTTCCTGCCTGACTGCAACCTCATGACACACACTGAGTCAGAACCGCTAAGTGAAGCTCATCCCAGACTCCTGACCCTCAAACACTGTGTGAGATGATAAATGTTTATTATTTTTTTAGCTACTGCATTTTGGGATAATCTGTTGTATAATAATAGGTAATGAATATAGATGGACTAATTTAACAGCACAACATTTTAAGTACAAATGCACTGATTGTAAATTTCTGCAAAGTTTGAATATAATAGTGTTCATGTTGACTTCATAGCAACATTTTAAGGAATCTTCATTTGTTTCTGCCCAAGCTCTCTGTGGCTGCAATGGCAGGAATGGGGGCTTGGAAAGGGACCTTGTGGGAGGTCACCATACTGCATGACCTAGCCTGCTCATCCTTGAGAGGACGGGACGGGGAGAGGGTGCGTGAGAGAAGAGGCCAGTGAAGGGGCGGAGAGGGTCCGAAGTCCTGGGAACTCAGAAGGTGTGGCTTCTTCCAGTTCTCTTAGGCCCTACCAATACAACCAGAAGGAACTGCTATAAACCTGACAATTCAGCAGCAAGCAAAAAAAAACATGTTTTAGCAAGTTGGTAATTTGGTGAATTGGGCACTCTGCAAACTGGTCATTTGGTCAGTTGATTTTTGGCAAGCATGCATTTGGCAATTAATTTACAATGATTGGCTTTCTTCTAATTAAGTCATACACAGTAACTTTAACGTTCTAAGGTAATAATTCATTTGTAAAAGATACTAATTTATTTACACACATACACACATTTCAGATTCCTAATACAATTCATTAATTTCTCCTTCCAAAAAACTTTCTGTGACTTTGAAATTGCTCTTCTCTAGGCAGGGAGGCCAGTGGGCAGATACTTCTGTGGCTTTAGATTGCTTGTCATGATTCAGTCCCTGCCTGCCACTAATTCCTGGAATAGCAATCCTCCCTGGGAGGAAACTGCCATTTTTCATTTCACAGCAATCATAAATGGAGATAAATTCCAGGCAGGACCACTTTGGAGAAGTCCTCCCTTAATTTAAATTTTGGCTCTCTTAGGTTAAGTGGGATCATCACTAAAAGAAATTCTAAAATCTTAATTCTTTAAAAAAAAACCCTCAAAAATTAGTGGGTGTAGGCGTCAGTACTCTTTCCTTGACTATTTCTACCTCAAAGTGAAGCACAAACAAGAATGGACAACCAGAGTCTTCTGCAGTGGGGACTAGAAAGCCATTACTAGGTGCACAGATCTCCTCTTCCACTTCTTTCTAAGAACCTGGAAAAGCAGGGTGTTCCTCACACTGCCCGCAGTGCTCCTTGACCCACCCCTCCTCCAGGGGCACCTGCACAGATGTGAGGGAAATGTAATTTTATGAAACCCAGCTCTGGCAGACAAACATATTTCAGGAAATTGCATTAAAATATTGAAAAGGAGAGAAAAAGGAAGAAAGGGAACCTTATCTTATGTGGACAGACATAGAGCCACCCCCACTTATGTCCCCCAGCTCCCACATGTCTCACTGTACTGGCCACAAATTTATATGACCGTCCTCCCATCGAGATGTGGGGTCTATGTGCTTCCCTTGAATATGGGCAGGAAGCGATGCTATGTGACTTACGAGGCTGGGTCAAAAAAGGCCAGGCAGTTTCAGTTCTGCAATGTCCTTGGAAGCTTGTTCTTGGCTGCCCCCTCTTGGAACCTAGCCACCAGGCTGTGAGAAGCCTAGATGATGCGTAGACTCCACCTGTAGGTGCTGCTCGACATCTACCTTCATGCCCCCAAATGATTCCAGCTCCCTTGGGCTACCCCGAGGCTGGGATTCGGGTAAGGCAAGTGAGACATGTGCCTCAGATGCAAAATTTAAGGGAAGGGGGCAAAACTCAGTAATCAAGATAAATATTACTTTAAAGCAATCTTCCTTACAAATAAAAAAATTAATGCAAAAAAACCTCATGATGAGTGTATCAAAATGTTCAATAAAAACAGGATCTGAAGGAGTGCCATGTGGAGCCAATATGGGAACCTGAGGTGAAAGGAAAAATCAGTAATAGTAGTCCTCTCTAGCACTGTGTCCTGTTCAAATTCCTGACCTAAGTATTATGTGAGAATAAAACAGTGATAGTTTTACGACACTAAATTTAGGGTGGTTTGTTAAAAGCAATAGGTAACCAGAACATCCACCTTCTGTTCTAGAGGCCTCACCATCTTCTACCTTCCTCCAGAGACTTCTCTTTTTTCCTTCTTCTCCAAACCCGCTTCCTTGGCCCTAAGAACTCTCAGGGAATAAAGGGTCATTTAAGACACATAGCCCCCACTTAGCCATCTGGGCTGAAAAATCTAGGTATTTCAAATTTTATTTCCAATATGACTGCTGTCAGTACAAATTAGGGTACACAGCATGCAGTCACCCCAATTCATTCATTCAATAAATATTTAAGAGCCTACTGCCAGTACTGTTTAGGCCCTAGGGATACAATGGTAAACAAGGAAGATGAAGTCTCAGCTCTTCCTGAAGCCGACTTCCTAACAGAGGACAGACAATAAATAAGTAAATAAACAAGGCAATTTCTGAAGGAGGTAAGTGCTATGATGTGATATGATGGAGAGAGACCTAGGCGGGTGGTGGGAGGAAATGTGGAAGCTTTAGAGAGAGAGTGGTTGGAAGGCCTCTCTCTGAAGTGACATCTGAGCTGACACTTGAGGTTTGAGAAGTTGTTCATCAACCCAAGGAGAGCCTTCCAGAAATTTTGCAGGCCATGGCAGGTGTTTAGATTTCAGTCTAGGTGCAATGAGAAGCTGAGGAGTGACATTGTCTGGTTTATATTTTAAATATGATGATGTTGCCTGCAGTGGGAGAATGTATTTACATGGGGCCAGGATGGAAGCAGAAAGATCAGCTAAGAGACAGGATGGTGTGTTAGCCTAGGGCCATCACAGTGGGGTCAGGGAAGGGCGGATAGAGTGTAGAGGACTTGGTAAGGAAGTGAGGGGGTGGGAGGTGAGAGAAAGCAGGTCATCTGGTATTAGTCCTATACTTTTTACTTGAGCATCAGGGTTAGTGGTGGTATCTTTTACTGAAAACTGGAGAAAGAACTGGTTTTGGGAAGAAAACCAAGAATTCTGTTTTGGCTATAAATTTCAGATATCAGTTAGACATCCATGGAGATTTCAGGGGAGAGAGTAGCGCCAGAGATACAGAATTAGTATCTGAGTATATAACATATATATGGTATGTAAAGCCATGGGAATATACAAAATCACATAGGGAGAAGGTGTTGCTAAAAAGATGAGAAGCAGGCTGACCTGACAGTGTAGGAGAGAAACAGGAAGCTAGCAAAGGAGAGTATGGCAAAGCAGTGGGCACAAGGGAAACTTCAAGTGGTGACACAGAAGCCAAGAAAAGAGAATGAGTTGCCTGTGGCCAACTGGCTCAAAAACAGCTGAGAGATCAAGTAGGAAGAAAATGGAAAAATGAGTAGCTGGAGGGATGGGGTCACTGCCTCAGAGAAGTGTTTGAGGGAATGTGATTCAGAGAATAAGCAGAAGCAGAAGAGGAGGCCTGTGAAAAGGGCAGGGACACTTTGTTGGGATGCGAAAGAGTCATGAATGTGGGGAACCTGTCAGGTAAGGTTGGTAGATTTGGAGGCGGGAAGGTGGAGTTCTAAATGAAAAAAAGAGGTGAGGCCATCACCTGGCTCCTCTGCCACCGATGCCCACCACAAAGGAAAGAGCCACTGGGCCCCCACGCCTCTCCACCTCCTGTGTTCATCGGACTCTCCTGAGAATTCCACTCTCCCTGTAGCCTTCTGTGGAAGGCTGTCAGCCCCCATCACACGCAGGATGGGAGGTAGAGCATTCATCCTCCTTGCCCTCCTCCTACCACACTATCCCTTTTTCTCCTCGACACAAACACAGACAAAACTCCAGTACTTGCACAATGGAATATTATTCAGCCTTAAGAAGAAAAGAAATCCTGCCACTTGCAACAACATGGATGGAGCTAGAGGGTATTATGCTCAGTGAAATAAGTCAGGCAGAGAAAGACAAACACCATATGATTTCACTTATTTTTGGACTATAAAAACAAAGCAAAACAGAAGGAACAAAATAGCAGTAGACTCATAGATACTGAGAAGTTACCAAGGGGGAGGGGGTGGGGAACTGTTGAATCACTGTGATGTACATTTGATAAAAACAAAACAAAACAAAAACAGTACTTGGCACACCACAGATGTTCAATTGTATTTGTTTTTCTTTTTTGATTTCTACCATCCCCACTTTATTTATTTATTTTTTAATATAATTTATTTTATTATCATTAATTTACAATTACATGTGCAATATTACGATTATTAAACTACCCCTTCATCAGGTCACCCCCACCAACCCCATTACAGTCACTGTCCATCAGCGTAGTGAGATGCTATAGAATCACTACTTGTCTTCTCTGAGTTGTACTGCCCTCCCCGTGCCCCCCCAACATTACATCTGCTAATCGTAATGCCCCTTTTTCCCTCTTATCCCTCCCTTCCCGCCCATTTTCCCCAGTCCCTTTCCCTTTGGTAACTATTAGTCCGTTCTTGGGTTCTGTGAGTCTGCTGCTGTTTTGTTCCTTCAGTTTTTTTCTTTGTTCTTATACTCCACATATGAGTGAAATCATTTGATACTTGTCTTTTTTCGGCTTGGCTTATTTCACTGAGCATAATACCCTCTAGCTCCATCCATGTTGTTGCAAATGGTAGGATTTGTTTTCTTCTTATGGCTGCATAATATTCCATTGTGTATATGTACCACATCTTCTTTATCCATTCATCTACTGATGGACACTTAGGTTGCTTCCATTTCTTGGCTATTGTAAATAGTGCTGCAATAAACATAGGGGTGCATCTGTCTGTATTTGTTTTTTAAAGAAAAACCAACCTTGCCCTTTTAAGGTTAGTCCACTCAGCTACATCATCTGTTCCTCTCAGTCCAGGTTTCTCTATCCGGACTGTTGCCATTCTGGCGGGACTTGGTCTGGTAATGTGGTGTCCTGAAACTCGGGCAAATGCACCGCTGATCCTCTCCAGTCGTCACTGTGAGGACCACATCTAAGACCTCCTGCTGCTGGAGGAGTTTCAATGGAACCCTGCGCTTTGTCCCTTCATTTCCACGCCACCAACCGTGTGAAACAGCTCCCCCCAGTGGACAATAGCCATATATGCGTGCTCTATATTTGCAGTTCAAGACTATTTTGAAGTGCCTGGTGAAAAACAGGAACTCATCCATTCAACAGACAACTCTTGAGCGCCTGTCAAGAGTCTGGCATATCTGAAATTCCTCGGAGACAGCAGAGTTTCACTGTTACCATACGAGCAGATGCGAAACCAAAAAGGCAGTGAGAAAGTTTCATGTTCCTGCTGCCTCCGCCAGGGTTAGTTGGTATTGTAAGGGACGCAGAGGGAGTCTCAACTGAGATGGGAAGAAGCTGGGCCAGTTCCAACGTGGGAGGGGTTCATCAGTGAAACTGAAGCGAAGCCATTTTTTCATAAATGTATTCAACAAACTCCTATTGAGCACCCATTATATTCCAGGCCCTGAGGTGGAAAACAGACGCGTCAGACCCAGTCCCTGCCCTGAAGTTGCTCCGAGGTCGGGAGCAGCAAGGGATACGGGCAAGGAGTCACTACCACAGTGTGTATATGCGGTGCTGCCTCACTCCCTCCTCTACAAGCATAACGAGGGCCGAACATAAGCTAAGGACTGTGCTGGGGACAAAGCTAAGAGGTGCACTGAGACTGTGCAGTGTACGCGAGGGGCGTTACCATTCTGGGCACGGCTGTTTCAGGGGAGGCAGGTCCTGGAGGGGAGGGAGCGCACAGTGTGGTACAAAGGGGGTAGGGCTGACATCTGGGCAGGGACTGAAGGCAGGTCAGGAAGGCCTCAGAGAAGAAATGTGTAAGCTGAGACATAACCGGTGAGTAGGGTGGTCGCATTTGCCACATGGAGCTGGGGTGTGGGCGGGAGGTCTCACGGCCACCCCGTCAGGTGTCCTCCGGCTGTTTGATTAAGCTTCCTAACACGATCCCACTCCAGTCACTCCCTTGCTCCAACGCCAGTGACAAATTTCGGCCACTGGGTTTGACTTTAACCAAGGTCCTTCCACCACTCCACCCCTCACTGGCAACTCCTTCCCGGCTAAGAGACTCTGATCCGGCTGGTAATGGATTTCACCATCGCATTACTTCCTAGCCTACAAGGTCCTCAGACCCACGCATGCCTGCAGGGGACAAATCAAAACTGATGGGGCTGCTGAAGGAAAAATGTGGTTGACATTCCAGGTCAACACTGCCTCCCAAAAATACTCGAAACTGGAAGTGAGCCTCCAGACCTTTGCTGATCTTCCCAGGATCCGCTCCTTCTGCCCCTCACAGACTTCCCGGCCCTGGGGCTCAGCCTGTCATTCTGGGCACAGGAGTCCTGATATGTACTGACGTCCAGACCTTCCTGCTTACTGGGCCTCTGCGCTGGCCTCCTGGGCCCTGCCATTCCCCCTCCCACATGCCACCTCACTTCCCACCCCAGGCGCCTCCTCATCCTGTGCACTCTCTCTTCCGGGGCCTCCACACCTGACTAGACCTGCACATTCTTACTTTGTTGTCACCCTGCAAAGCCTTCGAAATGGCCTCCATCTCAAGTCTCCTTGCGGATCTGGCCCACCTCGCACACCACCACCCAGGAGATCTTCCTGAGGTGGCGCCCTGCTCGGTTCCCGTTCCTTCTCAGGGCCGCACGCCGCCTGCTGGAGGGAGTGCCACTACTGCATCTGGGGTTGAAGGCTCCTCCATCTGGTCCTGGCCTACTTTTCTACATCCTTCTGGACTGACACCTCTACAAGACCTCTACCAAATGATCTACCTGTCATTTCCCAGACACATCTTGTATTGCCCTCTGTCTAGGCCTTCATTTATGCCATTCCCTTTTCCAGAATGCCTTCCTCTGCTCCTTTCTACCTTCCCAAATCCTTCCCGTTCTCCATGGCTCAGCTTAAACACCACCATCTCAGAGAACCCTTCTTTGATCCTTCCTGTTGAAAACAGAATACCCCTTCTCTCAACCACTGTGGGAAGGAGGAAGGAAATAACATCCTTGCCACAGGCTACATGTATTAAGCATATGCTTTGGAGTCAGACAAATCTGGCTTGAATCTAGTTAGCTGTGTAGCCTTGGAAAGCATATTTAATCTCTCTGTGCTTCAATGCTTTAGCTTGAAAAGTGTGAAAATACCAACCCCCACCATTCATTCATGGGAACATTTGAGTACCTATTATGTGTGGGCCTCTGTACTCTTATAGTTACTGTGAGAATTAAGTGAAATGGTGCATGGAAAGTGGCTAGCACATAGGGGTACTGAATAAATGAAAACTTATTAATGCCACCATTACCCAATTTAGTTTCTTAGGAGGACAGTCCTCAGGGTGATTTCTGTTTAAAGCGAAGCCCCACATAAGCTCTGGACCCAGGCAGATACTAACAACTGTTAAAACACTATGTGGCTGATTCAAAGTACAGAAAGGGACTGTCATTTTCTGGATAACTTGCTGATCAATACTGAACCAGCATCTCCATCTGGCAACTGACCCAGGACACTCCACAACAAGGCTCTTTGTGACTAAGGGAAAACTTTTATGAGCTAATCAGTCTACTTGCTGCTGTCACCTGCACTCTGCGGCTTGGAGCAGACCCAGCTGCCTCCCCTACCTTCATACTGGACTTCCAGGTGCATTGTGCGTAGCAGCTGCAGCACATGGTCCACGATGCTGGGGTGGGTTGTTCTGATGATCGACTGACAAGACAGACAACAGGGTATGTGGTTAGTCTTTAGAGCTAGTCCGCCTGGAAGAAATGAAAAGAAAGACTTCCAAACAGCTGGCAGCCTGGCTGAATGGGAGAAGAAAGGCAGCAGTGAGTCAGAGTGAGGCCTGGCACCATAGGGGTAAATTTCTTCTCAAGAGGAGGGGCAGAGGTAGGCAGCCAGCAGTCAGCCTGCGAAGCTGCTAAGGTTGCCACCGACCCTCTAGCTCGGGAGGCAGTCCATTGAGGTTGGTCAGCTACCTGCCAGAGGTGCAGGGAAAAGCTGGCTGCCTTGCTGAGGGGAGGGTGGGCACAGGCTGGGGAGTGTGGAACCTAGATCCTAAATCTTCTCTCCTCAGGAGCTGCGCAGTCAGGGAACCCCTCTTTCCCACCTCTTCAGCCCTTACCTGGGCTTTGGCTCTGGGCCTGCAGCATTAACCACCCACAAGCTCACCCACATGGAACAAAATTATCGTTCAACCTATTTTCTCTCACTATTGTTCTTTTTTCCCTTTACACCCAGGCTTCCCAGGGGAAGCCACTCCTTCATCCTCTGAGCATCTTTAGCCAATCTGCTGCAACTTATTTTTCCTGCCAAGGCAGGGGCCTAATTCACCAAAATGTTTCCTGCTGGTACCATCATCCTCGTCTACTCACACTTAATCTCTCCGTGGTATTTGACCCAGCTGATCGTGTTCTCCATATTGAAACTCTTCCCTTCATTTTTGCAGCCCTGTTTTTAATCTGTTTTCCTTTTATGGCTTCCATTGTTCTTTTCAAAGAGGCAGAGCAGTATATGGAAAGAATAAGGACTTTGGAATTGGAGCTGGAGTTAAACACCCTCTTAGTAAGTGCCTCTTACTTAGTGTGTGGCCTTAAATAAGTCACTGAACATCCCAGGGCTCAGTTTCATCATCTTTAAAATGGGGATAATATCATCTGCTTTCATCACCTATTGTGAAGACTAAAAGAAAGCGTAAGGCCCCTAACAGTTCCTGGCATGTAGGAGGCACTTAACAAATGAAAACTAGAAATAATAATGATCTTCAACTCTGTTTTGCTGGACCTTCATCCTCAGCTCATCTCTTAAAGGTTGGCAGTGTTCCTTTTCTTCTGACTTGGTACATGCTACCTGGGTGGTCTTATTTGTTTCCGTTGTCAGGGAGCACTTCTCTGCTCATGGAATCCAAAGTGCGTCCTCATTTCAGGTCTCTCTCTGGAGCTGTAGGCTTATGTTTTCTACAGTCCACTGGGCATCTCTACTCGATGTCCTGAGCAATAATTCCTCAACTGAGCTGGGAATCAGAATTCCTTGGGGAGCTTAAAAAAGAAAAACATTACCAGAGGCTGCCTGAAAGCTGTCAGATTCTGTGCGAGAGAGGCTCGGGATTCAGCATTTTTTACATAAGTGACCTAGCTATATCTCTGCAACCAGCATGGCCTGCTCCTCAGATGGGCAGTGGGGAACCAGCCAGCTCATCAAGTTTATTGGGTCAAAACCCAACTCCTCCCAAATCCAATCAGTTTCTCTCGCTCTCTTGGTGGCACACAACTCACCCTGCTGTCTAAGTCCAAAGCTGCATGTCATCTTTATTTAACTCCTTTTCCTTTACTGCCTTAAGTCCCATGTACTCTGCCTCAGAAATGTCTGTCCAACGTGGCCACCTCTCTTCCCACTGCCCCGATTTAGGTCTTACTATCTCTTTGATCTCTTAATGGTCTCTTTCCCTGCATCCATCCTGGAGCTGTTTTGAAAGCTTTTGATGATTCATCTCAAAATCACTCTTTGAGCTTCTCTTCCTTCTTTACTAAGCACAGTGTCTTCATGTGGCCGCCATGCCCCAGATTTGACTTCAACCCACTCCTGTCTGAGAAGGCAGACTCCAACAAGAGAAAAGGGGCTTCTTCACTTACGTGCCATCTACAAATGTGCCATGATTCTTTCCCTATCAAATTAACTCCTTTAATCTTTACTACAGTCCTTCCATCATCCTTGTTGCTTGTCTCAACCGCTTCTAAGTCTGCCAACATCTTTCTGATCCTGAAGTAAACAGGACAAATCACTCTGCTGGGAGACGTGCACTCTCTGCCCTGCCTCGGCCTTCTGGAAGTAACACTGATTGAACAGCAGACCTGCAGTGGGAGGCTGAGCTCGGTTTCTCATGCTTGCATGGAGTGCGACTGTGGTAGGTAATTGTAAGGTTACTGTGCTAGAATCAGAACCACAGGAGCATGAAGCCTGGGCTTACCTGAGCAGTCCTGAGGGTCTGCAGGGACAGCTGCTGAGCTTTTGGGGATGCACAAGGCAGTAAAGCAATTAGACCTTTGTACACTTGATTCTGGTACTTGGGATTACCATGGACCAAAGAATCCAGCAGAACCTGTACTTCTTCCTGGGTCTCTTCTGATTTAGACTTTGCCAAAAATTCTGCTATGGATCGTACACCTGAGTGAAGAAAAGAGGAAATGCTAAATTGGAAGGGATTTATGAAAATAGTCCTCACTTAAGATTACATAATATGAGGGAGTGGGATTAAGATGTTATTCAAGCCCATTCAGTCAGAGCAGAATCGAGTTCCGCTCAGTTCTCAGGTTGCATCACTGTCCTGCTCACCTTATGGCTATGTGGCTGGAGGATTTCATTTCAACAGAGGCCTGTCAGCTTGTCAGAATCTATTTTAAAATTTAATATGGCTCTGCAAAATGCATAAATAAGCATGCATTTCTGATTGCTCCATTAAAACTAACACATGTGTAGCACTCAGCAGTTTACTAAATGTTTGGACAAATATTACTTCATTTAATCCCAGAAACTATACTGAGAGGGAGGTGTTAGTCCCATTTTATGCTTAAATACACTGAGGCTCGGAGAGGCCATGGCAAGACACAGAGAAGAACCATGATGGAAGGGGAGTGGGGGACGTGGTTTGAGAAAGGGGCACCTGGGGGTTGGCATCTCCTTTGCACACTCAGAGCACTGGATAGAATATACTGAAATCAGTGGATTATTTACCTTTATCACCACACTTTACTCTTTGAGGATAAAGTTCTTTCATTTTGTACCCCCAGAACCTTAGCATATACCTAGCATGCATATTCAGTAATTTTATTTCAATTTTATTTTGAGAATTATTCATAACTCACTTAGTTTCACAAAGGATTTTAGGCAGTGGCTCAACAAATGTTTGCTGAATGGATGCATGAGAGAGAATATGTTTAAAATGGAGAAGTATTTCTAAAACCACCATAGAAAGGCTTGAGCAAGTGACAAATCATGAAAACCATAAATCTGGGTCTTCTGATGGTGCTTTGGACAGGAGCTAACTGAGTCCACGCCACAAAGTGCTTCCCCTGCAAATAGTTCCATGATGCACTTTGCTGTAGTAGGCCTGGGTGCTGCAGCCACTTAACTGAGGTCGCTAGAGAGACATGGGAGTCGATACCCTTTCCATACCTAGTACCTACCATAGCTTTCACAAATGAGCTCCTTGTACTTCCTGCCAGAGTTTGCAATAACTTGAAGTAGCTTGATGGATTCCTTCTTGTCCTCCTCCTTGATCTTCTCCAGTCCAAGGATTTCCAAGAGAGTGAGGACACCTCCAACCTCAAGAAATTCTACAAGGTACCGATTACTGTCCAGAGGGTAGGAGAGTAGAAATAAGACACTTGTCAACTTCTTTGGCACTAACCTTTCTAAGGGATCTCAAGGTCCTTTCTTCACATATTTTGTCCATGCGTAAAGTGAAACAATAGTTTGGAAGTTCTTCCTTCTAGCAGGAAATGCAAAAGTTAAATACAATGGACATTTCTCATGTTTGGCTTTCCAGCATCTGTTCCTCTTCTTTTAGAAATAGCACCTCAAGTGTCCCTTGGGAAAACACCCATCTGCCACTCATGGGCCATGTGGTTTTGGTAGAGTGAGCAGGTGACAGGGCATGTCATCCTTTTGACTGCAGTAATTGGCTGGAGCCAGGTATGTGACCTAAGTTGCTCCAATGAGGTTCAAAACCCTGAACTTTCTTGGGAGCCCCTGGGAAAGGTATGCTCGCTTTTTGGCTGAGTTAGGACAACGTGTATCTAGCACTTCTGAGGAGGATAACACATGGAGGCCTATGAATACAGAGAACAGAGCTGAGAAATGGAGAAAAATGGAGGGAGAGACCAAGTACTCATAACAGTTTTTGAGTTCCTGGATACAGTCAGGCCTGAAAATGGATTTCCACCTTCCTGCTGGGCTTTTCAGTGAAGTGAACTAGTGAATTCCTCTTTTTCCTGGTCCAGTATGAATTGGTTTTCTGTAATTCACAACCAAGAGGGTGCTAACTGATGAAGTGTCAGTAGAACACAGGGATGGAGGAGAAACCAGAGCAGGACCATATCTGACACTACCTCTGGGTCCATCCTGAGGGCTACTAGGTACCCACTGATAACTAGAAGCCATGGTTCCATGTGGTGTGAATAGCAAGGATGCCATGAGCCCAATATGCAACTGAGACCCCAGAATCTCTCTAGACTAGAACTCACCTGCTTACAGCTGACAAGAAGATACCAATGGACCTTAGTATCTTATCTAAACATGAGCCAATCATATAGCTGTATGAGAAGTTAAAGAATGAATTTCAGGGTTGCTTTGCACACAGACACCAGATCCTCGGTCTGATCCCTGGTACTGGCTATTGCCCAGGGTGACCAACAGCTGAGTTGTATCCTTTACCAGAGAGAGACCACTAGATTGAAGGGGAGTGGCTAAACATACAGGGTAGGAGAATGTGGGCTGCTGGCAAGCATGTTCGTGGTTCTCCTGTAAGCTTTTCATGGGTAGTTCAGCCATCTTGGCTGACAGGCCCCCTAGAGAGCAAGGAAGTTCTGCTGAATAAAAGGTACATGGAGAAAGCTGCGGGTCAATTTCCAAGCCTCTCTAGCCATGACCATGGGTCTTAGCACAGTCCACTACTTTATGCCTCATTTTTAGACTTCTCTAAATATAATCAGCTTCATCATTAATTCTCAATTTTGTACTTGCTCAAAGCTTTACACTGGAGGTCACTATCTTTATGAAGAATTGCATGTCTTTCTAATAAGAACAGTGGAAGATGGTGGAAAAATTAAGCTCTGATTTAAAACAACCTCCGTATTTAATGTTATTTTTTAATGTGAGCTTTGCAAAAAGCCTCATTGTAATAAAGCACCCAGAGCACGCATCAGCTTGGATACAAGGTATAAAATCAAGCCACAACAGAAAAGGAACCAGTCAACAATTACTAGGCTCATAACACATCACAGGCTCTTAGAACACTTAAGAAATTAGCTGAAATTATTGCAGCTCATGGAGGATGACTGAGAGCTTCCAAGACTGATAAAGGCTAATGTAATGGGTTGGAGGTAATGGTGCTTTGTTGGAGGAAGGGTGCGTGAGGCAAATTATCTCTGCTGCACCCTGGTTCCCAGGATGCCAATAGAAGTAGAGACAGATTGGCTCATTAGGAAAGGCTCTTTACTGCAAAAGCAGTGTTTGCTCTGGAGCCAGGCTCCCCTGCCTGTTGCCGTGCTAGCTGGGGGCCAGGCTATCAACCCCTGCGGTACTCCTACACTGTCCTCCATCCTGCTCTCCCAAAGCCCAGCCCCATCCTTGCCTCAGTGCCTTCTTCCTCTTGCTCTCAGGGACCAGTGAGGCTAGCCAACTTTTGTCACCTTTTTCCTTTGTCCCAGTTCTGGTCTTATTTTCATAGCTACTCACTCTATACATTTCTGGTCCATTGTTTCCAGCAGTTAGTTCCAGAAGTTTGCCACAATGTCACAGCAGCTAACAAGTGCTAAGCTTTTAGAGTGTGCCAGGCCCTGTGCTAACTGCTTCGCTTGCACTGTCTCATTTAATCTTCACCACACCCTGCAGTGGGTGCTATTAGCGTTTCCATTCCCCTCACGAGGAAACAATCTCAGACAGGTTAATGACCTGGCCAAAGTCCCAAAGTTAACTGATGGAACTGGGCAGCCTAAGTTCTTAGGCAGCCTAGCTCAGAGTCTGAGTCTGTACCCTTAGGCCTTCCTGCCTGTAGACAGAGGGAGTGGGGCTGTTCACTTGGATTATCTCCTTGTGTAGAGTTGGAAGTAGAACTGTGGGTCTGCACTGTCCATGGGGCAGAAGGCGCTGAAGTAGAGTGGACAGTATAATGGGCTTTGGGCTAGAGAGACCCATTTCAAACCTTATCTTTGACATTTACTAGTAAATTATGCAATGTTTTCAAGGTTCATCTTTATCTATAAAGTGGGATAATGCCTATCTCCTATTAGGCTTGATAGTAGGCTCAAATGAGATATTTGTACATCACATAGCTCAGTGTCTAGAGCATAAAAAGACTCTATAAACAGTAACTAATAATTTTGTCATATAATGTATAAATCCTTAGTTTTACTGATTTATTAGTAAGTTCAAGGTTAAACAGGGGGTTTGAGGTTTATGTGGGATTAGGTAGAAGTCAGTTTTGCCAATATAATGATACTATATTGATTTGTTTTCCTTAAAAATTCATTCTAACTGAAGAGGTGGAGAGAAGTAGGGTCACTGATTTAAAACATCACGTCACCTCTGCTGGTCTCTTTTCTCTGTTGTCTGACAAGGTCACAAGTTAGGAAATTATGAATCCTTACAGGTGTGGAAACTGAATATACAGCTGTGTATAAAAAGCGTGATTCATTCAGGCATTCACTCAGCTTGCGGAGTGCCCATGCAATGTCGGGCACTCTGACTGGCATTAGGATATGGAGTAGAGTGATACCAGGCCTAGGGGAATAAGGACATTGTTGAGTAAGCAAGCAGCGGGCAGAACACAGAATTCTTGGAAACACTAACATTTAAGGGGTGGGTGGGAAAGAATCCACAATAGTGACTGAGAAGCAGCGGTGGGAGAAGGTGGAGGAGTGGAGAGCCTTAGAAGGGGCAGTGGTCAGGGACTGGGGCTGGAGTGTGGCAAGTGAGGCACTTGCTTTGGGTGTGAGATTTAAGGGAGCACCAAGTCACCCAATAATATTTGATATTCCATAATGCAAACTGTCACCCCAAGGGTGACCCCCCGTGTCTCCAGTCCCAGTCTGCCTCTGGTGCTCCTGAGCACAGGCACCTCAAACACATGTCCCAAACTAAACCTGCATACCCCTAACCTCACTTCTTTTCTTGTATTCTCTTTCCACATAATGGTATCCCAGTCAGCTAGGTTCCCAAGCCAGGAACGAGAGTCATTCAGTGGGATATGGGTGGAGATGGTAGTTGGATTAATAGGTAGGGAACCCCGACTCCAGAGAGACATTTGGGCAGGGGTACATGCTTGAGAGTCCCTGAACTAGAGTGGTATTGACAATAGATTAGGTCACTCAGGGAGATATGAGAGTGAGCAGAGAACAGGGATGTGGATGGACAGCCCCAGGAAACACTGACATTTAAGGGATGGCTGAAGAAGAGAAGGAATGGATAGAGAGCAAGTAGATAACCAAGAGAACTGGTATCACAGAAACCACAGGAGGAGGTGTGTGTGTGTGTGTGTGTGTGTGTGTGTGTGTGTGATACGCTCTATATATGCTTTATTATTTTTTTATTGAGGTTTAATTGACATATGACATTATATAGTTTCAGGGAAGAGTGTTTTGAGAAGTGGGAATGGTTGAGTAACAAATGCCACTGAGAGGTCACTTAGCGGGACTAAGGATGTAGTCATGTGGTTTTGCACTGGACCTGCATCAGTGGAGTGGAGGGGACAGTAGTCAGACTGCAGTGCAGGGATGGGAAGAGGAGGTGGGGCAATGGAGGCAGGGAAGGTCGACAACCCTTCTAAGAAGTTTCACTGTGAAGGGGAGGAGCTGGGTGAGAAGGATTGAGAAAGGGACTTCATTTTCTAACATGGAAGAAATTTGAGCATATGTAAATGCTGATGAAAAAGCTGGTAATGAGGCCAAAGCAAAGGCTATAGGGGAGAAAGAATAAAGTCCGTGGGGAGATCAGAAGGGATTCAAGCGCAGCACAAAGAGGATTAGCCCTGGATGGAAGGAATATCCGCTTTAACTCTGATGGGAGCAAAAGGGGCTAGGAGTGAGAATGAGGATCTATTTATAGGTTGGGAAGACTGGAGTGAGGGAGTTCTTGACTTTGGGGTTGGCATTTTCATCACCAGAGATCCTGTTCTAATATCTTAGAACAAAGAGAAGAGCTCTCTCAATCTCCATCTTCATTCCTTTGCTTTTTGGAAGACTGCCTCATTTTTTTTCTGTTCAGCAAAGGATACGTGAGTCTCAGCCAGGTGGTCAAGCGCGCCAGGAATAAGCTGGCTCCCTGGGAAAACTCCTGCTCCAGCTCAGGGGCAGTCCTGCCCTGGTTGGTTTCAATGAAACTGTCGAGGATGTGACTCCTTGTGACTTTGCCAGCATTGTCCCAATCCTGTAAAAAACTCAAGAGCCGGCTAATTGCCGCCTGCTCCTTCACAGAAGTCATGATCAATCAGTCCTGAAGTTGGCTACAGAGGGAGGGGAAACAGACCGGTCACCAAAATATTGAGAACCATGCAAGTCCTTAAGTTACTCTATGGGTTTTTCTTTTCTAGAATCAACTGGAAGTGGGGTGAGCCCTGTCACCCACATGGATGTAGTGACATTCAAAATACATCTCTAGGACTGGTCACCTGCTACTTACACAGGGAGGATCTAGCTGTGTTGTAATGGAATTAAAGCTATCAAGGTAGTAAACATATGCTTCCTGTTTAAGAGCTAAAATGTTAGCCCTTTGGCTTCTCCGCTGATGCCGGCAACTAAAAGGACTACAGGCTCCCTCTGACCAGAAGCTGCTTGCTGAACACCTGGGCCTCACTCACCCCTCACTTCACACCGGCTCAGAGATCTGGGGTCTTTAGAGACCTGGCTCCCTCTTATGCCAGTCAGCCGAGGTAAAATGCTCCTTAACCTTGTACCTTGGGCTTTTATACTAATTCTCTTAAAAGCAACTTTTTAAAAAAGTTAGTGGGAAGAAAAAGTTCCCATTCCATAGTTGGATTAATGGGCTGTGGTTTGTAGGAGTCTGTGTCCTTGGGAGAGTGTTTTCAGTGGGGGAGGGAAGGTTTAAAATAAACCTGTTTTCCAAAAATAGTTGTGATTGAAAGTGTTATTATCCATAACAAATGTTAGTGCTGATGGGAAAGACTCATGTGTGATTCTTTTGTCTAACAGACAAGTGAAAGTCGTATTTCACATTATCATGGGGTTTTTCCGTGATTTACAGAATATTTGTGAAACATTACGTGCAGGGGCCATGATTGATATGGAGAGAAGAGCTTGTGTGTAGGGGAGATGTGTATTTCACCCAGACTGTTCAACATGAAATTTACAGTCCCATAAAGTGCTTCTACATCTTCGCCAGAGATCTAGTTAAAAGGACTTTACAGTCTGAAACATCCTAAAATTGATTCTAAATTAACGTTTCCTCACATGTATTTGAGATATTGATGGGGCCCAGCTATCAGAATTTTATTAGGAAGCAATAATCTGATGCATGCTGAGACAGACATACATACACAACAACCTCCACTGGTCCCCAGAGGACACTGGATATGTGCTCCCAGGAAGGGCGTCCACAAAGCCTCAGGGATGGAGAGAGCCACGAAATCCTGTCAGCCTTAACAGTCAGGTGAGTAACTGTGGCCTATCCTACACACAGAAATGACCAAAACCCTTCATTGGATCAGTCATCCATCACTGTGGATGACATTACAGCTCTAAGTCGGTAGACTTAACTTTCTGAGGCCATAGCCACCTTCAACAGACCTCAAGAAAATGGGGATGAGTGGCTGTTCTAGACTCCGGGGAGGTGAGGCTGAAACACCACCATGAACTTCATGAGGCAGGAAAGCACCCTGTTCCCCTGGCCTGCTGTGGATGGACATTTTCTAGGGTCAACTGTATAGCAGAGATGCACCGAGCAACTCAAGGACCCCCAGGTGGGAAGCTTTGAGATGGATGCTCCATATTATGGGCCCGGAGATTTTCTTGAATCTCAGCCTTCCCCTATCTTCTTTTTTTCTTTAACAGGAGAAGAAAACCCACAAATGCCAGCTTTAAAGGTATAGTGATTCAGCAGTAACTCAATAAATATGCAGTGACCAGCCCCCATGGAGCACTGTAAAAGGTGCTGAGGGAGAGTTGGAGTTGGACACGGCGCTGAGGGCCCTTGGGGAGCTTCAGAGCTGTGGTAGAGCTGGAGAATAGGAGAGCTGCAGCCGGAAGGGCCCAGGCCCAGGTCCCTGTGTGATGTTTAGTGAAGTCACATAGTGGCGCCTGCCTTAGCCCTCGCCATCTTGCATCTCACTTCAAAGACAACCACTTTCAACCTTTGTAGCTATTACTTGAGATGTGTGCTAATCGTAATGCCCCCTCTTCCCCCTTATCCCTTCCTTCCCACCCATCCTCCCCAGTCCCTTTCCCTTTGGTAACTGTTAGTCCATTCTGGGGTTCTGTGAGTCTGCTGCTGTTTTGTTCCTTCAGTTTTTTCTTTGTTCTTATACTCCACAGATAAGTGAAATCATTTGATACTTTCTTTCTCCACCTGGCTTACTTCACTAAGCATAATACCCTCTAGCTCCATTCATGTTGTTGCAAACAGTAGGATTTGTTTTCTTCTTATGGCTGAATAATAATCCATTGTGTATATGTACCACATCTTCTCTATCCATTCATCTACTGGACACTTAGGTTGCTTCCATTTCTTGGCTATTGTAAATAGTACTGCGATAAACACAGGGGTGCATATGTCTTTTTCAAAATGGGCTGCTGCTTTCTTAGGGTAAATTCCTAGGAGTGGGATTCCTGGGTCAAATAGTATTTCTATTTTGAGTTTTTTGAGGAACCTCCATACTGCTTTCCACAATGGTTGAACTAGTTTAAATTCCCACCAGCAGTGTAGGAGGGTTCCCCTTTCTCCACATCCTTGCCAACATTTGTTGTTGTTTGTGTTTTGGATGTTGGCCATCCTTACTGGTGTGAGGTGATATCTCATTGTGGTTTTAATTTGCACTTCTCTGATGATCAGCGATGTGGAGCATCTTGTCAGGTGCCTGTTGGCCATATGAATTTCTTCTTTGGAGAAGTGTTTGTTCATATCCTCTGCCCATTTTTTAATTGGATTATTTGCTTTGTGTTTGTTGAGGTGCGTGAGCTCTTTATATATTTTGGATGTCAACCCCTTATCGGATATGTCATTTATGAATATAATCTCCCATACTGTAGGATGCCTTTTTCTGTTGATGGTGTCCTTTGCTGTACAGAAACTTTTCAGCTTGATATAGTCCCACTTGTTCATTTTTGCTTTTGTTTCCCTTGCCTGGGGAGGTATGTTCATGAAGAAGTTGCTCATATTTATGTCAGAGATTTTTGCCTATGTTTTTTTCTAAAAGTTTTATGGTTTCATGACTTACATTCAGGTCTTTGATCCATTTCAAATTTACTTTTGTGTATGGGGTTAGACAATGATCCAGTTTCATTCTCTTACATGTAGCTGTCCAGTTTTGCCAACACCAGCTACTGAAGAGGCTGTCATTTCCCCATTGTATATCCATGGATCTTTTATCGTATATTAATTGACCATATATGAGAAACTAACATTTTTGAGTGTTTATTAAAAGGTACTCATATCATTATATGTATTATATACATTATTTGTTTTAATCCTCTTAAGATCCTGAGGAGGTAGTTATTACTATCTACAGTTTTCAGATGACAAAATGAAGGTTTAAAAAGACATGCTCATGTTTTAAAGCTCTCACAGTTAAAAAGGGGTGGAAATGGAAGTTGAACTCAGATTTGTGTGAACTCCAGAGGTCAAGGTCTCAGTTAAACCAAAAGCACTGATTCTGCTCTCCCCTGTTCCAAAACGTCACCAATAACCTGTTGTTGCCAAATTCAGTGGTTAGCTTGCAGTCCCATCTTGTTTGACCTCTGATGGACTATGGAAGATCTCTTCTCAAAACTCCTTTCCTGACCCCACTCTCTGCTGGTTCGACTCCTCAGCTAGTTCTGCCCCTCAGCCTGAATCCTCTTCAGGTCTTTTTGCTGTTCTCAGTTCTCTTCTCAAGCTTCGTATTTTCCGGGGTGACCACCTCCATTCCTATCACTTCATATTACATCTGCAGGCTTCATGACTCCCAAATCCATATTCTCAGCCTGGGCCTTCCTCCAGAGGTCCAGATCCTTCTAATCTAAATGACTAGTGGGTGTTTTCATCAGTGTGTTTCACACACCCTTCAAATCAATCAGTCCTAAGCTGAACCCATCAAGCCCTCACCTGCTCCTTCCTCTGAGTTGGTCCTATTTCAGTTACTCGGTTATCACTCTTCCAGAGTCACCCAAGAGCTATCTTTGATGTATTCCTCTCCCTTGCTCTTTTTATATGAAAAGTGGCCAGGTTCTGCCAATTATGTCTCCTAAATCTACCTCAGATCAGTCTATTTATCTTCTTCTCCACTGCCACTATTTTTTTTACTCCCTCATCCCACACATGGTTACTGCAACAGTCTTCTAACTGGTTTACCCCATCCTAACTGCCACAGAAAAAATGCAAATCTGAGCGGTTTCCCTGCTTAAAATTCTTTGGTTGTTCCCCATTTCCCTCAAGATAAAGTTTCAAACCCAAAGACCTTCCATCTAAACTCTGCCACAACTGAAATCTGACCTCCCTCCCCGCCCCCACCCCATGTTCCAGCTTCCAGTGGGATAGAGAGGAGGAGGCTGCCAGCTTTCCCACACCTCAAGCCATTCTCTGAATTCCCCAACTGTTTCTAAATCTTTCCTTTTCCTCTAAGGTCAGGCCTCCTGTTCTTTCCCCTCTGCCTTGCCTCGGTGCTCATTTATGGGCCACTTGCTCACGCTGTGGTGTCTGCCCCCTAAGTCTTCCTGTTTACACGAGAGCTGCTAGGCAATTTCAACGTCAACATGTTTCACCTCCTAATTTGGTTAGCATCATCCCTCGCACATAATGGGTACTCAACAAGTGCAGTTTAAACTGACACCCAATACACTGTTAAGGAAATTAAACAGTAGTTAATTAAACAGATGGCCTGGTTGTCGACTCCTGGCCAAGCACTGGCCTTGGGATTGGTTAACATGACAAACAGTCTTTGCCCTCAAGGTGCTTAGAGAGTGGTGGGGCAGAGCCAAAGGCAACCAGGAGATTTTAATGAAAAGTGGTAAGTGCTCTGATGGGGTCCATCCCAGGATCTGTTGGAGCACATAGGTGAGGCACAAAATCTAGACTCCAATGGCCTCTAACCAACCCAGCGTTCACACTCATGACCTGCATCCTCAACTTGTGAATCGCCTGTGAAGCCTTCAATTCCAAGCCCTTAACCCTCCCCCCACCTCCTCCATCTGTTCCCAGAAGACCTACTCTTGGGCTTTACAAAAAAGTTATAGGCCATTTGGCAAGACTGTCCTCCCAGTCCTCTTCATTCTTTGCATATCATCTGTACTCACACCCACCTCCTTTCCTTCTTTACCCCTTTACCAGAGCTCTCCATCCATCCATCTGCCACTTTGGGCCCTCACTCCATCCAGTACTCCCTCCTCCTCTGTATCTCAACTGCTCTCTTTATTTAAGCATTTTTCCTGTTAACTTACTTAATGCTTGCTTATCCTACAACAAAAATAGGCAAAAATTAAAACAAAAACCACTTACCTCAACCCATTGTCCCCCTCCAGTCACCTCTCTGGTTTTCTCACTTCCCAGCAAAACTTAAGAACAGTCTACACACTCTTTTCCATTCTCCCACTGACCAGTCTCTCCTCAATCCACTGCAGTTTGGCATCTCTCTCCAACCCCCGCCCACCCCGACCCCACACTAACATCACTCTAGCCAGCGTCCCTGAAACCTAATTGCTCAGCTAACATCAGTGACCATTCCTCCTACTTGAAACACATTCTTCCCTGATGCCTCTCTACCATGACGTCTTCTCTTGGTTGGCCTGCATCCCTGGCTGCTGCCTCTCTTTGCCCCATCCTTGAGTTTCCAGTGCCCATCACATATCTAAGTCCTCAGTGAGTTGCCTCAGACAATTAGGAGCCCCTCTGCCCCACCTCCAAACTCATTGTGAGCAACTTTTTCAAACATGAAATTCAACAAATAGTGAGAGGCAAGTGTGTTCCATCCTTGTGCCAGGCCTCTAGGGCACATGTGAAGAAAATACACCATTCCTTCTTTCAGGGGTACACAGTTTGGGGGTGGAATAGAGAGGGCTTTAAATCAGCAATTTAGCCCCAACAGTGTGGTAAGTGCTATGATGGACTAAGCACAGGATACTTTGGGAATGTGGAAGGGACATTTAACCCAGCCTTGGTTCGGGGGGGTTGCTGTTATGGAAGGCTCTCCAGAGGAGATGCCATCAGGCTGAAAGACAGCTAGTTGGGTGAAGAGGTGAGGAAACTGTATTCCAGGTAGAGAGAACGGGATATCCAAAGGTTCAGAGGTGAGAGGGTATAAGGCCTATAAAAGAATTGCAAGTGAGAAGCAGTACAGTGTAGTGGTTAGGAACACAGACACGAGCGGGAGGATCTCCCACCTCTCAGCTGTGTGTCCTTATGCAAATTACTTAACCTTTCTAGGTTTCAGTTCTTTTGCCTGAGAAGAGGTGATAATAATTACCTCATAAGGGTCAATAAACTACCTAACTTTGAAAATCCTTAATAAGGCTTAGCTCTTATTTTCATTGCTGAGATTGTTTAGAATGGCTGGAACATGGGGTGAGGATGGAAGTGGCAAGAGATGAGACTGGGAAAATAGGCAGAGGCCAGAGAATGAAGGGCCTTATATCCTCTGCTGCAATTACACTCTATCCTGAGGGCAATGTGAGTGTATTGAAGGGTTTTAAGTCAAGAATGACAAGAAAAGAGTGTTCTGGAAATATCCTCTTAGCAAAATATGCTGACCACACAGGGTTGGGGAGAAGCAGAAATGCCACATGGGTAGAAGGACCAGGACCTGTGACTGGCTCATTGTGGAGGTTGAAAGAGGGGAAGGACTCAAGGGGGAGGAGCGGATAATTTTACCTCCTACTTCACAGAGATCATAGGGACCATTAATCGCGACTTCCTTCTCTCCCCTCCATTCTCAGCCTCACCATACCAGTACCCAGCCTTTCTGTGCACTAGATTCTGCCCCTCTGTCCTCAATCTTTCTGTCTCCTCCGACTTCTCTGAAACCCTTACTCAATCTTCACCAACCCAAATCAATACAGAAATAAAGCCTTCCTTGACTACTATTCCCTCAAGCTTCTATACTGTCTCCCTTCTTCATCCCCAAATTTCTCTCTGGCCTACAGGATAGTCTAAACTCCACATGGCACATGAGGCCCTTCAAAACATGGCCCCAGGCTGACCTCATCGTTACCTCCACATACTCCCCCTGCCCTTCCAGGGCCCTCGGCATCTCCATGCTGCCCTGCCTTCAGGAATGGCCAGCCTCCTTTTAGCCCTTTGGCTAATTCCCCAAGACAACTAGGGGCTTTCCAATGTACCCTACTGTGCTGTAAAACCTAATCATCTAACCATCCCTCCTCCTAGAGTGTGAGTTCCTCAAGGGCAGGGATTGGTCTTCCTATCTCCGTGCCCCCACAGCCTGGCATAGTGCCTGGCACAAAATAGATGTTTACTAAATGCTTGCTGGGTGGATGGGTGAAGAAATCAGCCAGCTCCTGTTTAGATGGTTATAAATGAATGTCCATAAAACTACCAAATTCCAAAGCTGCCACGTGTATTGTGGCAACACCTCCACCCAAGGAGGCCAGTGCGGCCTATGAGGCATTTTACAGTGATGACAGGAAATAGCAATGTCAGCAGCCGTGTCATCTTTGGGCACTAAGGACAGGGAATCAGTGCCATGAACGGTCAGTTAAACTGTAATTGGAGCGAACTGTTCCTCTGCAAACAATAATGTTCTTTAGCTATAGCCAAATGGCATTCAAGAAGGGGAGAAAATTTTTTGAAATGTCAAAGAAATTATTTCCAATTTGGTGCTCACAACCAGAGACTCTAATGATCAGTGGAAATGAGAAGCAAACAAATTAGCACTAATGGAAAATGGCTTTTGGAAAAGAGGATTTAATTTATAGTCAACTGATCATGGCATGCAGCGTGCAGTAAAAGTCAGCTTTACCAGCTTGATTATAAGAACTGGAGCACACACGAAATGCCAGAGAAAAATATATGTTTGCCATCATGCTTCCTGGAATCTCTCTGTAAGTGGCAGCCAATTAAAACAGTCATTATTTCACCTTGGAGAGAAAACGGTCTGAAAAATCAAGGCACATGACATTAAAATCCAGATTGGGAACTTTGGTCCAAATTGGTTTGTTTGTGGCCTTCTAACCTTGGCAAGGTCTTCTGTAAGGACAACAAATCTACTTTGTCTTCAGCCCAGAGTGGACTCTCTGTTTTTAATTTCCTCTCTATTTTCAGAGGTGATTAATAAATCTGGACTCATCCATAAATCATTTCTATAGCAGCCAAATGATTCTTCTTCATGCAGAGAAACTAAAATCACAAAATCTCAAAAACCTTAGCTCTTGCACTAAGCCAAACGCCCTTAGCAGCAAGGGAGAAGAGCTATTAAGAATCAGAGGTCACTAGCTCTTGTTTCCAAATATAATTTCTCACAGGGCTTCCCCCCACCACTATCAAAAAGCACATTTCTAAAAGCAAGAGGCCTCCAGGGCTTGGGCTGCCTGCCGGGCTTACTGTCCCCAGACAGCCTCACAAACAAGAAGGCCATCAGTGTCTCCTGTTCCTACAGGCTCCACCTGCAGGAAGGGGACAGAGGCCTTCTCCTTGGTTCCCATCCTGATTTCTGACTCTCAGCTGCCCATTCAGAGAGGAGGAAAGGAGAGAGAACAGAGGCAGAGAGAGAAATATTCTCCTTCCAAACTTCAGGCCTGGCCAAAGAGGGTGTCCTCACTTTTACTTCTACCTCAGGGCATATGCTCTACAGTTTGTCACTTCCTTCCCACAGACCCCCTTTCTTCTGCTCCCCACTCCAACCCCTTTTCACAGACTCCTTGCCTACAGACTCCATCCGTCCCATCTTTTCTCCACCTTCGCCTTCCCTTCAATCTTCTCCCCACAGACCATCTTTTCCCCATCTCCTTCTTGCCAAAGTCCTCTCCCCAGATCTACCCTCATTCTCTACCAATACACTCCACTTTTCCTCTCACCAGACTCACTTCTGCTCCCTACTCTACTCCCCAGACCTACTCTCATGCTCTCCCCATAAAATGTAACTCGAGGTCAACCATAATCTCTCTACTCACATTCTCATCCCTTCTTTGCTCAATGCTTCATCTTCCCTGACCTGATTTCCTACTCTTTTATCTTGCCAATGGGTTTCAGCCCCGGGCAAGCTCACTGTGGATTCAGTGAGACTGAGGAATGACAATGGGGTGAAAGGGTTTATTACCCGGCTTGTTCTCCCGGCAATAGGTGGAGCACTAGAATTGCACCCGCATCTAACAGTCTGCAGATCTATAATCCTCGTCTCTGCCTCCACCCAGAGCACTGCGCAGAAGCTCTTTATATAGTGACTCAGCCAATACCTCATTGCCTACGGGTGTGGAGGCATTAGCCTAGCAGTAGGCCAGTTACATCATCAAGTAGTTTAAGTTCAGGTGAGGATCCTGGCCATAGGAACTTCAATTTTCCCCACACCTTCCCAACCTTCTTATTCTGTCCCCAAAAGCCTTTGTTTCTGACAGCAGTCTCCTCCATCCTTAGCTTCCCCACCGTCGCTCTGTCTACATCCAGCTGCCTGAAAGCTGTCTCTACCCTGGAGCACCATTTCTGCAAGCCCTCCCTGGTGGGGGCTGTTTACACCCTTACACCCCAAGGAGCTCAGAGTTGGGAGGGGAGTTGGTGTATCCTCAGCAGAGCCCAACCCTAGTTCCTTATTCCATCTCATTTTGGAAAAATCCTTGCTACTTTGAGGGTCATGCCATTCAGCTGTGCTGACCTTTATCCCTCATGTTGTCATCTACAGATGCCAGAAAACCTACTTTATTCATCAAGGACTTTGGTACCTAGCTCACAACATCCTCTTCCCTTTTCCCTCTAGTTCTGCCATAATCCAGAGGCATTTCAATGGCCGTGTCAACATCTTGGGTGTCTTTTCTGGACTCTACTTCAGCCATGCACTCTCATAGCCACACCCCAGACCTAAGCTTCACCTGAAACTACTCAAGCTTCATTACTCCACTTGCTGATCACAACTCTCTCATTCAGCTCTCTCCAAGATATGGTTTTCTGACTTCATTGGGACCCCCCATCCATAACACCTTTATACTTTCCTATGTAGTTTAGGGTCTAAGACCCATCATCTCAACTTTTTGCCAGGATTCTCAACTTTCTTGTCCTTTGTCCTTCCATTTCATCAGCCTGATAAAACCAAACCTGTATCAATTCAACTAACCTCTCTGCACCCACCATTTGATGGCTGAATATTGTTGGGGGAAATATACCCATCACACAACGATGCAGACTGCTACTGCTACAAACCTATAGTCACCAACCTCAACAGGCCTCATAACTGCCCAGAAATTGGTATGCTGCCCATCTTCCACTGCAGCTGTTTCAGTCTTTCTCTGCTCTTCTCCAACTTGGCATGTCCAATCCCCCTCTCTCTGGCTGATATCATGTCCTCATTTCACAGAGGAAATAGAAATCATCAAACTAGAATTCCCTCCTGAGTGCTGGTCACATGAGTGTAGACACATCTCAAAATTCATTGAGTTGAACACTAAGATCTGTGCATCGTATGCACCTCAGTACAGAAATGTTTAGAAAAATGTGGATATTTGCACTCCCAAAACAAACAAAAACAAAAAGAATTCTTTCAACTTCCTGCAATCAAACCTATGAATGTACTGATCTCACATGCTTCCTATTTGTCACACTGCAAATGTCCCCCTATCTTTCCAAGTGAATTTCTCCACCAATGCTTTGGATCCCCTGACATGTTATTTTTTTTTTGAGGGTGTCACTCTGTTTCTTTTTCTCTATACTCTTTATTTTTCCCTTTAGGGGATCAATGCCAACAGCATTTCTCCCATCTGAATAAAAACCTGTCTCCTACCTATTGCTTTCTCTCTTTTTTTCTCCTAAAGAGCCAACTTCTTGAAAGTGTCCTGTACACGCAGTCCTCACTTCCTCCACTTCCCACCCAGTTCTCAACTTGCTGTGATTTGACTTCTGCTCCCATCACTCCACTGAAACTGCACTTGCCAAGGTCACCAACAATGTCCTTGTTCTAAATCCAGTGGGTTTTTTCAGACTTTATGTGATTAGTCAGCCTTTGAAACTTCCTTCCCTTGGCTTCTGAAACACCACATTCTATGACTGATTATCTTACCATTCTGGGCACTTCAACTCAATTACCTTTGCAGGTTCATCCTCCTTTGCCAGACCCTCAGACTTGAGTGGTTCTCAGGGCTCTGTCCGATGCCCTCTTCTCTTCTTATGTTACATATACTCTCTGGGAAGCCCAACGAATCAACCCAGTGGTGTGGCTGCCACCTGTAAGGCACTACAGACTACCACACTTTTATTGCCAGTTTAGACTTATCTTACAAATGCCAGTCAGGCATATTCAACTCCTGAACACCTCCACTTGCATGTCTCACTGGCACCTCACACTCACCAGGCCCAGAACTTACCCTCTCCTAAAACCCTGTTTCCTCTTCTTTCTGTTTGCCCAAGCCAGGAATTTAAAGGTCATCCTTCATTTCTCCTCCTTTCACCACCAGGCACCAAGTCCATTCTTTTTAAGTTCTAAGCATCTCAGGAATCCACTCATTCCTCTTCATTCCTATTACCTCTCTATTCTTTAGGCCACAATAATCCTTCTGTTACCGAAGCTTCCTGATTGGTCTCCCTCCTCCCAATGTGCAACCCATTCTCTGCATTGATCTTTCTAAAACAAATCTGATTGTTACTCCTTTGCTTTAAAGCCCTGCAATGACTCCCCACTGTCCTGAGGATAAAGTCTAAGCTCTTGGGCTCACTGTAAAGTGCATGGAGAATTTTTTCGATCAGTAAGATCTACCTATAAGCTCAAAGCTGAGCTTGGCATAAAGACCCTCCGGGATCTGGGCCTAACTGTTCTTCAAGGTTACTCTCTTATTAGTATCTCCTCTGGCCACATACTCTTAATTTCTGGCATTCACCGCTCAGTTTTCCCTCTTTGAGCTCCTCTAAGGACTTCTTTTCTTTCCATATCTCCACAAGCTTTTCATGGTCCAGCTCAAGAGCCATCCCCACTGCCATAAATGCTCCTTCAACACTTTCTGCGCTTCTAAAATCCTTAGGGCCTACTCTTCTGCAGTATTTATCCCTCGCACAGAATTGCAGCTGGATCATGCATAGTTTCTCTCCCTCTCCTTTTAAGGCTTGTGGAAATCAGGGCCACAAGCTTAACCCTCACTATAGTCCATTTTACATAATAGGTGCTCAGTAAATGTTAAAGGCATGAATAAATGCAACAAAACCGTGCTCTCTAGCCCCTTTGAATCTTTCACGAACAGGGCCACCTCTAAAGCCTTCCCCTGAAGACACCACCCCCCTCTGCTTCCCGCTCTCCCCACCAGTCAGGAAGTACCTCGACTTCCTGGGTGGAGGATGGGCTGACACGCACCCCCTAAGGCCGTTTCATACGGTTTTCTACCTCCAACCCTCAGAGGAGCGGCTGGTAGCGATAGTGAGATGTAAATCAAAGTGCACTGCAGTCCACCCGTTAGGATAAGCGGTGGTTGGGAAGAAAGACCCTCCCCATTGCCAGAACACCGCTACTCTCTCTCGGACCCTCTTACCTACACAGGAGGGTGGGGACTCTTTCTGACCGGCGTTCCGGATGACCAATACCTGATCTCGATGAAGAGAGCCAGCCAATGGCTGCAGGCCAGGGCTAGAGTGGGGCGGGGCACGGTTGCTAGGGCCCCTGCTAGTGGGGTGCTGAGAGAGGCCCGTAAGGCACGGTGGTTGCTAGGGCCGGAGGTCACAGAGCGCGGCTCAGGGATAGGGCAGAGTGGGGGGAGGGTGGTGATTGGGCGGAGCCCAGGAGGCGCCCGGGAGAGGCGCAGGCGCGCGAGCAGGAGTTCCGGCGGAGGCCTGTGCCGAGGGCCGGCACCTTCACCATGGCCTCGGCTGAACTGGATTACACCATTTGAGATCCCGGATCAGCTCTGCCGGAGCCAGGGTATGGAACCGGGGTTGGGTCCAGTCGTGGGAAGGTGACCTACCGAGTCTGTGGGTCGCAAACGCAGCGGTGGCCCCGCCCCTCTCGCGGCCCCGCCCCCTCAAGGGTCCCGCAGGTCCCATAGTACGTCGGGCCCTGAAAGTCCCGCCCCCTTATAGGTCCCGCCCCGAGTGCGCGCTTTGTCAGATCCTCGCCCCTTTGCTGCTTCCTTTGCTCAGTAGGCAGTGCGAGTAGGATTGGGAGGGGGTTCAGGGAATGGAAAGTTTGGCCCGGTTTTGGAATTATGATAGAGGATCCTTGAATAACACAGCAGCCTGAGCTCATCATGTCTCTCCTCCGCATTATTCCCCATCACCGTACCCCCGTCACCTTTATGCCTCCCGTCTCACTGCCCCAGCTCCGCCTCTCAGGTTGCTGCAAGCCATCTTCCTAATGCAGAGGTTTGATCTTACCACACTCTGCTTAAACTCTCAAGTGGCTCCTTATTTTATTTTATTTTTTTTATTTCAGTAGCTTCTTATTGCCCTCAGGATAAATCAAGCCCAAATTCCTTAACGTGGCATTCAAAGTCCTCCATAATTTATAAGCCCCTCCTTATCTCTTTGATTACTATGTCCTTCCGCTGTTCAGTTTCAGTTTTATGTTCTGGCACCCAAAATGCTGTGATTCTCCACACACTTCTTGCCTCTCTGCCTTTGCTCTTGCTGTTTCCTGTGTCTGGAATGCCCTTTCCCCTCTGCTGCCCCACACTGCCCCCTGGCTTGTCTGGTTTATCGTTTAAGCTCAGATGTTGCCTCCTTCAGGAGAGCCTTCCCAGACCTCTCCCATAGTATCTTATCTTCCTTGGTTGGGGTCAAGAGGGGAGGGCAGCCCGTAGGCTTCCACCGAACAGATGGTTCTAGAACAGCTGCATTTCCCTAGAACTGGATCTTTTGGCTTAGGGCTATTGGACTTAGAGATGTAAAAATGCTTTTGAAAAATTTTGCCATCGGCAGGAGATGAAGCCAGTTAATATTGTTGCCCTTGGAGACCTTCAGCGACCAAGGGCTGGAGCTGTCTTCTGCGTTGCCAATGGGGCAGAAGTTCTCCCGCAGCCCAGGTGGGCAGCCTGCTGGTCTTGGTTTGCATTTCAGCTCCACGTCTACTGGTTCTATGACTTTGGCAAGTTATTAAGCCTCTCTGAGCCTCAGATTCCTCCACTGTAAAATGGGAAATATAATAGTGCCTCCTGTCTGGGATTGTGAGGGTCAGCAAGATAGTGACTGGATGTGTGTGTGTGCCTGGCATGTTGTGGGTGCATTTCCTCTGCTTGTGGCTCCCCTCACTGCTTAAGGAAGCCCCTGGAATTGGAAGAAATCTCAGGGGTCCATTTTGTTCTGCATCCTTCTACTGGCATGAGGACATTCTGTTGCTCCCAGACCCTTCTCTGACAGGATGCCTCCTCCAAACATCCTGGCCTGTTGAAGGCAGCTGGGATTGTTAGAAAGCACTTCCCTTTCTTGAGCCACAATAGGCCTTCCTGCCATTTCTGCTTTCAGTTCAGCCGTGTCCTGGCCATGTGTTAGTTACCAGTGCCTCAGAAATGACTCCTGCACAGGCTCCAGGGAGCTGTGGTTTGGGGGAGGGGTGGTGGTTTATAAGCAGGTGGTTTCACAGTGTTATGTAACTCCAGGGCTTCAAGGTCATGGTGGGTACAACATGGAGCAAGGTAGTCTCTCTTCCTGTCCAAGAGGACGGTGTCATGCCTTCCTCAAATCTCTCTTCTCCAAGAGAAATACCTCTCACGTCTTTAGCTGTCTGTCCTCTGATGTGATGTCCTTCTGATAACCTCCTCCTGATTGCTCCTCTGGACTGGCTTTAGTTCATCATCCACTTTTCCTCTCAATATGCATACCCCAGAGCTGAGCTAGAGGTTGTAGGACACCTCAGAAGGAGGTGACAAAACTGTGATTCCCTGAGTTCATTTGCTTTCCATTTGCAGAGAGCTCCCCTCCAGGAGGGTATGGCTTCTCGGATGACAGCTTTGAAGAAGCTTGTCTCTTCTCTTGCACTTGCTGTTTAATGGTGGAGAGGTGTGTAGGACAGTGATACTGGATTTCTGGAATTGCTTTCTCCCCATATTTGAACATCAGAACCACAGAGCCGAGCACTGCTGTGAGCTGACAGGTGAGCAGCTGTTGCTGGCCCATCAGTTAGCTGGGAGGAAGCTGCAGATCTGGAGTCTTCCAGGGTCCAGGCTGCTCAGCCCAGGATCCTTCTGCCAGGAATCCCACCAGCTAGTGTCTGTGGCTTCCCATGCCAGGGTAATTGGCCTGGTCCTTTTCTGAAGCTGATCCCTGGACCTGAAATCTCCCCTCGAACCACCTACTCTGCTCTGCCCAGTGATCACCTCCCCCTCTTAATATCTTGCTCCCATTTCATTTCCTTGGGGGAGGTTCTGTTTTCAGGGCTCTTGCAGCAGGACCCCTGTCCTTGTAGTGCTTTTGATGGCTTTGCTCACTGTTGCTGGGGCCTGGCAAGGGTGAGGTGCCAAGTGAGCTGAATGAAGTCAGTGGGCAGCACCGTGGGACCCAGCCAGAGCTACTCCGACATTCCAGGCCCTGGCTGTGCTGCCTCTCCGTGCAGCCAGGGGATGGTCAGCTGGGTCCTGCTCCAGGGCTTCTCTGCTGTTTGCCAGCAGGCCTTCTTAAAGGCACCATGTTGCTCTCATGTTCAGTAGACATTTCCAGAAATGATTGATTCACAGAATTGACTGGGCTGGGACAGGGGGCCTGCTCTTAAGAGTACAAAGAGGGCCTTCTGGGGCTCACAGAGAGGGGAAGTGATAGGTTTATTGTGAACCCAGGCTTTATTGTGAGCCTGCTCTTTTGCTAAGCAGTGGCCCGGGTCACAGAGGTATACACAGCAGCTTAACCCTCAGGGAGCTTTCGCTGGCATCTGGGAAACAGTCCGGAGTGGTCTGGACCACCATGGTGGGCTCCAGTGTCAGGGAAGCTTCCTGGAGAAGAGTGGCCCAAGCTGGACCTAAAGCTTCAGGAGGAGGGACAGGTGGGAAAGTGCAGAAGTAAAGGCGCTGGGGAGGAAGGAGAGTGGCCCAAGGGAGCAGCAGGGCCCTGGCAGGAAGCTATGACATGCTTTTAGGAGCAGGGGATGACATGAAAACAAGAGCTGTCACACCTGAGACTTCAGAGGTCCAGGGGAAGAGTGAGTTGGGCCTTGATCCTCTCCTTGACTATGGGGACCCCCAAAAGCACTTTTTTTAAAAAACAGAGGCATTTCATTTATTTTTGAATCATGATCTCTTCTTTCACACATTAATAAAAACCCTTCCTAATTTGTCTGCTGTATAGCAGGTACTGTGTTATGCTCTGGATTTGAGATCCAGACCTGATGGACCCTTTATGGGCCTCCTTTCTCTGAGGTCTCTGGTGTTTCTGTTGCACTACCCTGTTGCCCATGCCGACCAGGCCCTGCTTATAGGCCAGATGTGCCAGGAGCCCCTCTCACGACCACCTGGTGAAGTAGGGAGTACTCTTTTTTCTTTTTTAAAATTAATTAATTAATTAATTATTTTATTAAGTTATTATTGATATACACTCTTATGAAGGTTTCACATGAAAAAACAATGTGGTTACTACATTTACCCATATTATCAAGTCCCCACCCATGTAGTAAGATGCCATAGATTCACTCTTTGCCTTCTCTGTGCTACACTGTTTCCCCATGACCCCCCACACCATGTGTACTAAACAAAATACCCCTCAATCCCCTTCTCCCACCCTCCCCACCCGCCCTCCCACACCCCTCCCCTTTGGTAACCACTAGTTCCTTCTTGGAGTCTCTGGGTCTGCTGCTGTTTTGTTCCTTCAGTTTTGCTTCGTTGTTATACTCCACAAATGAGGGAAATCATTTGGCACTTGTCTTTCTCCACCTGGCTTATTTCACTGAGCATAATATTCTCCAGCTCCATCCGTGTTGTTGCAAATGGTAGGATTTGTTTCTTATGGCTGAATAGTGTTCCATTGTGTATATGTACCACATCTTCTTTATCCATTCATCTACTGATGGACACTTAGGTTGCTTCCATATCTTTGCTATTGTAAAAAGTGCTGCAGTAAACATAGGGGTGCTTCAAATAAACATATGTCTTTTTGAATATGAAAAGTTGTATTCTTTGGGTAAATTCCAAGGAGTGGGATTCCAGGTCAAATGGTATTTCTATTTTTAGTTTTTTGAGGAACCTCCATATTGCTTTCCACAGTGGTTGAACTAGCTTACATTCCCACCAGCAGTGTAGGAGGGTTCCCCTTTCTCCGCATCCTCACCAGCATTTGTTGTTCTTAGTTTTTTGAATGGTGGCCACCCTCCTGGTGTGAGGTGATATCTCGTGGTTTTAATTTGCATTTCCCTGATGATTAGTGATGTGGAGCATCTTTTCATGTGTCTGTTGGCCATCTGAATTTCTTCTTTGGAGAACTGTCTCTTCATATCCTCTGCCCATTTTTTAATTGGGTTAATTGCTTTTTGGGTGTTGAGGCGTGTAAGTTCTTTATGTATTTTGGATGTTAACCCCTTGTCGGATATGTCATTTACAAATATATTCAAGTAGGGAGTACTCTTATCCCTACTTGCAGATGAGGAACAGAAGCTGGGGGGAGGTGAAGTATCATGCCCCAGCTCATCACACATTTCTGCTGGGGAGCCACTTGTGCATGCGGATTTCAGTTGCCATTAGGAAATGTTGCTTGGATACAGTTTTCCATTTCTAGGAAACAAGTAAGGACATGCACAAAGAAAAGGTGTCCATTAAAGTATTTTTATGATAGCAAAAAATTGGAAACAACACCATGTCCAATAATGGGAGATTGGTCACCATAAATTATGAAATTTCTGTAGCTGCTCTACAGCCACTAAAAGGAATGGTGTAGAAATATATAAACTGACAGGGAGAGATGTTCACAATATATTGCTAAATGGAAGAAAGATTACAAAACAATATGATTTCAGTTTTATGAGATATTCATTTTCCCCTTTTCTGCAGTGAGCATGCATTCCTCGTGAAGTATTAATAACAACTTTGGTTTATTGAACTTTCTTTGTTCCATGGTAAGCCCTCTACAGCCATTGTATTATTTAATCCTCCGTATTATTATCCCCATTTCACAGATAAGAAAATTGAAGCTTAGAGAATCTGCTCAAGGTTTGTTTCATAGTAGTGGCAGAGCCAGAGATTTGAACCCAGATACAGCTTTATACGTATCTTAGATACTATGCTGCTCTCCTATGCTGTTGTTTCAAAAAGTTTTAAAAAAAGTCATTTTAAAATAAAGTAATTCGGTTTATTTTAGGAACTGTGAGACTCTAGAAAAATATTTCTGGGGAGTAGAGGAAAGTGAGGATCCTTTTATTCTTCACATTTAAAAAGAAAACATAGGCTCTTTGTATTTTGATTCCAGCTTACAGATAAAAAGCATGTATTGTGCCACAGACAAGCCCTTTCCTTTGTCTTCTCCATATGCCCCTGGGATGTACACAGTCTAATTTATGCATTAGTTTTATGAACTGACATATATATGTATATATATATATATATCTGTAACTCTTAATATTATTGGTGTCAGTGTTGTTTTGTTGAGAAATTCTAAAAGACAAGGAGGAGTCCATGAGATTAAATTGTTTATGGGAGCACTCAAGAAGTACCAGGTTGAAAAGAGTACTTCCGCCTTGCCAAGGGACTTCCAGGCATCCACGACCTCTTTGATCTCTCTACTGCTTTTGACTCTGCTGGATGCACCTCTCCACCCCCTTTAAAAAAAAATAACATCTTAATTCTCATTCCAAAAGTGATTCATATTGATTGTAGAAAATGGGTAAAAAATACCATGAAAAACAATTGCCTATAGTCCTAGAAATATTGCTATTAACATTTGATGTATTTTTTCTTTGCATAAACATATGTGTGTGTATGTATATATGTACATATTTTGTTGTACACACTGCTTTTCAGCTTGCATTTTCAGTTAATATATTACTGTTAGTTTTAAAAATAGTATTTTTGAGGTATAATTCGTATACTATAAAATTCACCCTTTTAAATTGTACAGTTCGTTGGTTTTCAGTATGTCCATGGAATTGTGCAACCATCACCACTAATTCCAGAACATTTTCATCATCTCAAAAGAAACTCTGTACCCATTAGTGGTCACTCCCCATTCACCCCTCCCTCTACCTCCTGGCAACCACTGATTTATTTTCTGTCCTATGGATTTACCTATTCTGGACATTTCATCTAAATGGAATCATACAATATATGGTCTTTTGTGGCTCGCTTCTTTCATTTAGCATATGTTCTCAAGGTTCATCCATGTTGTAGCATGTGTCAATACTTCATTCCTTTTTATGACCAAATAGTATTTCATATACTATATTTTGTTTATCCATTTACAGGGCATACACGTTTGGATCATTTCTATTTTGGTTATTACAAGTAATGTTTCATAATAATAGTATGAACATTTGTGTACAGGTTTTTGTGTGGACATGTGGTTTCACTTCTTTTGGGTATGTATCTAGGAGTGGAAGTGCTCGGTCATATGCTAACAGAATGCTTAATTTTTTTGAGGAACCACCAAACCCTTTTCACAGTGGCTGAACCTTTTTACATTCTCATATACATTCAGTATATGAAGGTTCTGATTTCTCCACATACTTATCATCGTTTAGTGTCATTTGACTTTTCGATTATTGCCATCCAGGTGGCTATAAAACGGTATCTCACTGTGGTTTTGATTTTCATTTCCCTAATGACTGTGGTGTTGAGCATCTTTTCATGTGCTTATTGGCCAGTCATATATTTTCTTTGGAGAAATGTCTATTTAAATCCTTTGCCCATTTTAAAATTGGGTTATTTGTCTTTTTGTTGTTGAATCATAAGAGTTTTTATATATCCTGGATGCAAGCCCCTTACTGGATATATGATTTACAAATATTCTCTCCCATTCTGTGGGTTGGCTTTTTTTTACTTTTTTGATGGTGTCCTTTGAAGTAGATAGTTTTTAATTTTGGTGAAGCCCTAATTTATTAATTTTTTTCTTTTATTCCTTGTATTTTTTGTCATGTCCAAGAATCCATTGCTTAATCCAAGGCCCCAAAGATTTACTCCTGTTTTCTTCTAAGAGTTCTGTAGTTTTAGCTCTTACATTTATGTCTGTTACCTGTTAGTATATTATTAAATATTTCCATATGATTAAACATTTTTTCTTTGTTAAAAGTGGAATTATTAAGTCAGAGATTGCATGTTTTTGAGACTTTTGAAACATGTTCCAAAGCTGTAGTGACTCTTCTTTCTGTCATTTCCCTTCCTCTTCCTGCCTGTCTCCTGCTCTGGTTCAGGTGTTTGTCATCTCATGCCCTGCATGTTACAGTAGCCTCCTACCTGTTCTTAATGGACACTTCCAGTTTCAATGTGATGAGCATAGTGGCATGGTGATGGCGGGTGCTATAACAATACAGAGGAGGGGCATCTAACTCAGTCTGTTTTTTTTTTGTGGGGAGAAAGGGGCTGGGGAGGGCATTACGGGGGCTCTCTGGAAGTGAGTGATGAGCTGACTTAGCTGGGGGAGTGGGTATTAGCAAAGCATAAACACAGAGCACCAGCATGCTGGGCTGGGGAGTAAGGAGAATCAGCAAGGTGGAGGCGGGGTGGTATGGTGGTCCAGAGAGATGGACATTGGCTCTCTTGCTTCCTGGCTGTGTGTTCTTGGGGAAAGGGACTTCCCCTCTCTGTGTTTTAGTTTTCTTATTTTTTAAATGGGGGCAATAGCTAACAATAGTAGCTACTTCTAGGATGTAGGTTTTTTCTAGGATGACCCACTCCACCGGCCGAGTCAGCTCTTCATTCACTTCCAGAAAGCCCCCGAAATGCCCTCCCCAGCCCCTTTCCTCCCCCCAAAAACCTGTACATCCTAGAACCAAATGAAGCAGTGTGTGAGGGTCTGGCTGGGGTTAGCCAGTCCTTGAGGAGGAGCAGATGGAAGAGGTCAGCATTGGATCTGTTGATGTGCAGAGGCAGCCATGTACACGTTTGGAGCTGAGGTGATAGAAATTTAGTTAAGACTCGGTGCTTGGGTTTTGTTACTCAGCTGGAATAGCTGTTACAAGCTAGTCTCTAGGCCATTTGCACTTGGATTTCAGCTTCACTCCTTATTAGTTGTATAACCTTGATCAAGTTATTTACTATCTCTGTGGCATACTTTTTCATGTAAAATGAGAAAAATAACTACCTTGTTTATAGGATTATTGTGAAGATTAAATGAGTTGATGTATAAAGTGCTTAGAATATTGCCTGCTACATAATGTTCTTTTTGCTGTTATTGTTACGGTTTTTCTTGCTGTTGGGAAAGGGGGGAGGTAGGAGCCGGAATGATATGTGGGATCCAGAGAGGTTTGTGAGGTTTAGGAATAAGACAGATTGTATTGCCTGCACGGGGTCATGGTAAGTCTTGGAGCACGGGAGGGGAGCTGAGCCAGAGTGTTCGGTGCCTGAGGAGCAGTGGCCAGAGGCATGGGGTATCAGCAGGCAGAGGGGAGTGGGTGGTCTGGCCAGCTGAACGAGTATAAAAGGACCAGGGGTTTTTATAGAGGGTGGAGGAATCATGATCCAGACGTGGTAATAAATAACAATAGCCATGGCAATTACTTTTGCTACCTGGAAAGGGCAATGGGTAACAAGAAGAATGCCAGCTCTTTCTCCTTGGATCCATCCTTCACTTTGCAAATGCACGTTCATTCATTCAGCCTGTTTTTACTGAGCTCCTGAATGGCAAGAAACACGGAAGACCCAGTTCCTGCCTTCACAGAGCCTACTGGCTAAGGGGACAGACAGACATTAAGTGAATAATTGTCCAAGTCATTAATCAATACAGACTGGGTCACACCACTCTTCCAATTCCAGAGTCTTCATTTGCCCTCCACTGCTATGGAATAAAATCCCAACTCCCAAGCATGGCTGGAAGGCCCTGAAGGATCAAGCCCCAGCCCCGGTTTTGGCAGCCCCCATTCATGCCCATTCTCCACCTGGCGTGCTCCTACTAGTCCTTCACGCCACAGAGCAAATGTATCTTCCTTCGGGAGGCCTTTCCCCGTCACCATAATTTTCTCAGCCATGTTCCCAGAGTGCCTTGGTCTTTTCTGGATCAGAGCACTTCAAGGAGCAGCATGGCTCCAGTGGGAGGAGGCCATGACTAAGGTCCCGCATTAGGAATGGGCGTAGGGAGTAGGGCACTGGGAGGAGAAGGTGCAGGAGTGGGAGATGCCCATGGGTAGGAAGTGTGCCCATGGCTTAGGGGGCAGCCTTGAGTGCCTAGCAGGAGTAGAATGGCCTATATAGCAGAAAGGCCAGTGCAGGCCAGGAACTGCCCTGGCAGAGGGCAGGGGGATGCCAGGCTGAGAAAGGCCTGGCTGGAGTGGAGTCAGTGGCAGGGGAAATGAGATGAGGTCTGACTAACGAGATTGCAGGGAGGCCTCTTGAAAAGCAGTCATGGAGAAGAAAGTTGGCTTGTACCTCGGCACATCACTGAAAGAGACATGGGGCTGGTGGCACAGGTCTCGAGTGGCTTAGGATGGGGAGCGGGGGCTGATTCCCTTCCTTTAGAAACATTATGGAAAACTGGGGCTCTGGGAGTAGGCAGTGTGTTCAGAGTGTCTGTATTCTGAGAGTTTGTTCATGGAGATGCGTATCTGTATCTGGGGAAGAGTCATTCCTACGGGAGTTCGCGAAGCCAAGGGTGCCAATACAGCCTGTGGTGGAGCAAAATGGAGTAGTGAATCCTAGCCCTGAGAGGAAGGGCAGGTCAGGGATCCAGCAAGCTGTTCAGACCGTCCGGACTGGGAATGCGCCGTCACTGATGGCTGGGGCTGGCTTTATCTTTGGGCGGCCACCAGGGGGTGTGACCTCCCTTGGCTGCCTTCTCTGTATTTGAAGTAAAACCCAGAGCGCTTTGGTGGTGCTTGATGGTGGCACATGGAGTGTCCCCCCAGAGGCTGGTGAGGGGAGCCTGTGCTCAAACTGCTGCAGAGGTAAGGGAGCCTCCCTGGGGCCAGTCTCAGAAATCCAGTGGTTAGATCTAAGAGATTCAAAGGCAGATCCACATGGTAGCTGGTAATCACCCTATGATGCTACCGCAGCCTGAGCCTCATGGGTAGTCATCCCCAGCAAAGCAGTGCTGGGGCCCTAGTGAGGCCCAGATATGGCCTCTCTACCCGAAAGGCCAGTGCAGGCCAAGAGCTGCCCTGGCAGAGTACAGGGGGACCAGGTGGAGAAAGGTGGTGAGAGTATTTGGAGTGGCCTCTGAATTGTGGGACCGTCTCCCTCATCAGAGGCTGAGGCCAGCATCGTGGAGCCTGGGAGGGCTGGCCGGCATCAGCACGGGACTGAGGTGCCGGCAGCCCCTGCTCCAGGCTGAGCTGCAGCCCAGTCTGGGATCCCGTCGGGGTGGGCAGTTAATCTCCAAAGGCCAGAGTCACCACTGCTGGAGAACAGGAACATTGAACTTTTCAATCACATTAATTTCCACAGGAAATTGTTGTCTTCCTTTTGTCCAAAGGTTAGTGATTTATATTTACCATCCTCTTAACTAGCCTTGAAATTTACAGTTGCCAGGTCACCACCGGCATCCATAAATCTCAAGGTGGCGGCTGAGCGCCGCCAAGCGGCTTGATCCCGGCAAGGGCACAGCCCCGCCCTTTTGGGAGGGCAGATGAACCAGTAACAGACAGTCTACGCAGAAGCCTCCCTGAGCGGGGTGGGTACTCTCTTGGCGGGGGAAATGAGGTGATGTCTGACCAACAAGATTGTGGGAGGCCTCTTCAAAAGCAGCCATGTAGGAGGCAGTTGGCTTGTGCCTCGGCAACATCACTGAAGGAGACATGCTTCTAAGTGTGGACAGGGCTGGCCACACAGAAGGTCACAAGTGGCTTAGGGTGGGGAGCTGAGGCCAAATTCCCAGCTCTGTACTTCCTGTGTGACCTTAGGCAAGAAACCTAACCCTTCTGTGCCTCAGTTTCCTTATCTGTAATAATAATTCCTCATCGGGTTAAACCTCAATAAATATTGGCTGTGATTCTCTGGCAGGACAGGGTGGGTTTGGTATGGGCCCTCAGGGTCAGTCTGCCCCACACCCTGCTTACACTGCCTCTCCATCTGTCCTTTTAAGACCCTCTTCTTCCATATGCTTGTGGAATTAGAACAGGGATTGGCAAACTTTGTCTGTAAAGGGCCAATAAGTATTTTAGGCTTGTGAACCGTATGGTCTCTGTTGCGACTACTCCATTGCTATTTTTGTAAATGAATGAACATGGCTGCATCACAAGAACATTTTGTTTGTGGACACCCAAATTAAAATTTCATATTTTTTTCATGTGTCACAAAATAGTCTTCTTCTTCTGATATTTTAAAACCATGTAAAAATGTAAAAACCATTTTTATTTTTAGCTCACAGGTCATATGAAACAGACCACAGGCTGGATTTGGCCCATGCCTTGTAGTTTGCTGACCCCTGGGTTAGAAGGTGAAGTTGCATGGAGAAAGGACTCATTTTTTTCACCTGGCCTATGTCTTTGAGTCACCAAAGAAAAGTGCCCTCATAGGGGTTTCTCCAGTGATCCTGCACTGCCTCCTGCGAGGCCTAAGGCCATTGAAGCAGAAGGACAGAGGAAGGAGCCCTGGAGGAACCTGAGGCAGGGCTGGCGGGATGCCTGGGTCTGGCACCCTCTTGGTTCCCTTCCTGACTGCAGCTGCAGTGGTGCTGGCTTGGGACTGGCCCGCCATCGCCCCCTTGCTTCCCAGCTCTGGTGCTGACAGTCCCACCACGTCTGTGTTTCAGAGAACAGCACCAGCCAAGGTGGGAAGGAGGCGGGGACTCGACAGCCTCTGGTGATTCTCTTGGGCTGGGGTGGCTGCACGGACAAGAACCTTGCCAAGTACAGCGCCATCTACCACAAAAGAGTGAGTACCACAGGCATGCCACGCCTGGCTTGCTGGGGCCTTGCCCGGCAGGGCGCTCTGAGTCTTGGCTGCCTTTATCTCTGGGCTGGAAATGTGTCAGACCTGGAAATGGCCTGGGAGGAAGATGCTGGGGTCATGGAGACTTTGGCACGAGGATCCCCCCCTTTGCTGCCAGCTCTGTGGCCTGGTCTGTCCGCTTCAGGCTCCTGACCAGCTTCCCCTTCCTTCCTCTGCAGACCTCACAATGGGCAGCCCAGGCCTCAGGTGCTCCCATCTGTGGGTCAGTCCAGACCTCAAGTCTCTGTTGGCTGGATGCTGCCTGTCTAGGCAGCAGGAGCCCATGCGGGATGTGCTGAGCGTAGTCCGCGCTCCAGGACTTTTTCCTTTTCTGACCAGGGGAGTTTCTGTCTTGGGGTTGACCATGGCACCTTTGCATTCCAAGAACAGAAAAGCCTCTTGGAAAAGAGGTTCAGGCTTGAGATTTTCTTGCTTCTTCTTAGGCCACACCAACGATTGGATGTAGAGACTGTGGTAGTTGGAGTGTCTTAGCAGGACGTGGTTATATGTTTGGAAGCACCTTTCACATCTTTGGCCTCTGTCTCAGCCCTGCCCTCCTCAGTCCAAACCAGGGAGACAGCCAGCTCCAGCTGGTAACTGGAAGCCCTGGCCTGAGGACCCCTGCCTCTGCCTTCCTCCACTAACCCAGGTCTGCACTGTGCCTGAGGTGTACGGTGGCCCTGCAATGGGAGAATGTTGGGGGGAAAATAGTTCTGGGCTTGAGGACTTCCCCCAACCAAGTCTTCTGGCATTGCCTTAGTCCGCAAGTAGTTTCAGCTAATTATGAATTTCACTTGCCATGCTAGGCTTATCTATCTGGCTTCACCATTAGACTAAGGTCCTTGAGGGCAGGCGGAAGAATAGGAATCAATGAGTGTGTCTAGGACAGAGAATGAAAGAAAGGGCAAGTGTCAAGAGATGAGGCTAAGGAAGGCCCCTAGGGGATTTAAGCAGGGATATGATGTTAGATTTGTGCTTCTGAAAGCCCCTCCCTGCAGAGTGCGGAGAAGATGGGATGGGCCAGGACCCACCACCAGGCGGGTGGAAGGAAGTGGTTGAATAGAGGAGCTTGTTAGCAGACAGGATGGCAGCTTAGTGAGAGATGGGGGTGGGTCCAGGGAAATGCCAGGGTTCTGGCTCTGGCAGTTCCTGGGTGGCAGGGGTTGTTTTTTGAGACAAGGAACACTAGAAGAGAAGCCATAGGCCCTGGAGTGGATGAGATTCCCCAGGGAGTGTGTAGAGGGCAAGGAGGAGAGGGCCTAGAGAGCCTGGGTTGCCACACTTAAGGGAGCAGAAGATGAAGAGGGTCATTTGAGAAGAGGAGGAGTGCCCAGAAGGGGAACAAGGAAAGCCCAGAGTATGGCGGAACCTGCAGGAAGACAGTCTCTGGGAAATGCAGCGAGAGGAAGGATGTTATGGCGGCAGAAGGTCTGCGGAGAAAGTGAGGGTGTGTGATCCCAGGGAAGGCAGAGGACTAAAGAGGCCAGGCTGGTGGAGGGGTGGTCGGGAGAGGAAGCGGGTGCCTTTACCTTCTGCTTGGGAGGACAGGATGGGTGTGGGAAAAAAAAGTGTTCCAACCCCAACCTCCTAATGTTTTACTATTTAAAAGAAAACAGAAATAGCACTTCTGTCACCTAGAGGTCACCTCTATTTCCACAGTAGTGTATATACTTTCAACTTTTTTGTGTGTCCTTCCTTTACCTAAATGAGATCTACTGAATAGACTATTTTGTATCCTGCTTTCTTCCAGATCATGGTCTCCACCTTCCCATGCTAACAAGTTTTCATCTCATCTGGATTCTGGTCCATATTCAGGTTCTCTAATTTATCCCCAAAGTGTCCTTTACAGCTGACTTGCCCAAACCAGGATTCAATCCATTATCACCCACTGCATCTAGTTATTTTGTTCCTTAAGCCTCTTTTATTTAAATCTACAACAGTCCCTTTTTTCATGATGCTGACTTACTGAAGAGCCTGGGTCTAGGAATGCATGATCCTGGATGCTGCTGGAAGGAAAGTATGATGGGGACGACGGGAAGGCATCAGGGGATCTCACAGTGGGGAGAACACAGGTGCCCTTGACAGGAGCTGCACGCTCATCAGAGTGGAGTCAGTGGGAGGGGACAGGGTGGAGAGGTGAGTGTCAAAATGGGTTTAGGCAGGTGAAGAGAGGGTGGCATAGTGTGAGGGGACCATGGTGTAGAGACAGAGGCTGTTAAGAAAATTTTTATGAGTTTGAGAAGGAATCTAGAGACAGGAAAAGACTGAAAATACAGGAGAGGGAGGCTAGGACTGACAGAGTAGGGCCTTTTCCTGGGGCCGTGCCATGTGTGGAGATGAGAAATGGTCGGCTTCAGGGGAGAGAGGAGACGGAGATCTGACACATGGCAAGACCACAGGGGTGTGGTGCAGGGACTTCTAGGAGCACTTGATCAGGGAGGGGGTGGCCAGGTACCTTGGAAACCTCCAGGCCCAGACCCATGGCACAGGGAGCGGGGGGGTGTGTGTGCCCTCCGCAGGGAGTGCGTACGCTCACGGGTGATGTGGGGTGAGGCATGCAGTGCGCACAGGCGTCGCACGGGAACCGCTGAGCTTACATCTGCACCGACAGGTGGTTCTCAGGTGTGCGCCCCTGGGGAGAAGTGCGCGTGTGCTCCTAATGGTGCAGCAGGCGGGGCTGCACCCACCAGAGGTGCGTGTGTTTGTGGGTGCACTGGTGGCCGGGCATTTTTGTGCACTCACAGGTGGAGTGGTGGGTACTTGTGTGTTTGCATCTGTGGAACGTGGGGTGGGGAACTTGATTAGTCTTGGGAGTCCAGTGTGTGTGGAGGTGAGATGTGGGAGTGTTTTTCCATTTGTGTGCAATTGTATGTGTGGACTGGGTTGGGTGGGAAGATGTTTCACACCCCATTCACAGAGCACTTGCTGACATTTTGCAGAGCTGCATGCAGGGTGGCATCAGTGATTCCTCTGCAGAGTATTGGGAGGGGTGCTTGCCTGCTGGGGTCTAGATAAGAGCAGTACCAGGAGAAGTTGGGGCAGATGTCAGATTGGAGTCATAGTGGGGACACATTCAGGGGGCTGATGGCAGGGTTACTTCAGCTGAGCTATGGGTCATCCTGTTGAGCTATGGGTCATTCAAGTCCTGCACACAGATAATTTCCTCCTTGTTACTACTTCTACTGCCAGTATTACTGCTACTATTAGTTGAGAGTTTACTTTGTACCAGGTGCTGTTTTGGGCACTTGAGATACATTTTTTCATTTAATTTTCACCATAACCCTATGAGATGGATGTTATCCCAATTTACAGGTGGAGACACAGGCTCAGAAAGATGCAGTAAACTGCCCTGCATCTACTGGTAATAAGTGGCGCCAGGAATCAGACCCAACCCAGACCTGTCTGACTCCAGATTCTTTTGACAAAGAGACCTTGTCTCTGGAACGGGTTAATGGGAGGGATTAGGACTCAAGCAGGTGGCTTTAGCTGCCTTTTCTAACTGGCCTAGAAGGGGATCTGTCTAGAGACTTTGAGGTGTCCTTGACTCCGGCATTGAGGTGCCTAGTTGAGACTGTGGCTCAGATTTTAGAATTTGAGAACAACAGTGTTTACTGTATTTGGAATTTCAGAGTGAATGGGAAGAGTGATCCCAGGCCTTGGAACCAGATTTGGATGCCTGGCCCTGGAGTACAGACTCTGCTCTCAGGACCCTTTGGAAAGGTGGCAGTAGCCAGAGATTGACAGGAGGCAGGCCCAGTTCACGAGTGGCCTCTGGTGGTCAAGCCTGGGGCCTGCAGGCTGTGTCTTGGGTGCTGGGTCTTACGGGGTTACCTCTGTGTGCCTGGGAGGTAGACAGTGCAGAGCAGAGTCACTATAGCAGGCTGTAAATGTGCCAGAACAGAGCAGATGAGGGTACAAGGTCAGGGCTGGGAGACAGGCAGGAGACCTCCTTCTGGTCAGCCTGGATGTCTCCAAAGCGAGACATCTGGCCTCACCTACCGTCCCAGGCTGAGTGGCTTGGCTAGCATTATTCCAAAAATGGGTCTTGTGGATGCCTTCCGCTCTGGAAGGCACCCGTGTCTGTGAGTGGGGAGCGGGCACCCAGGCTGCAGTAGGGCCTGGAGCACTGCTGGACTTCTGCCTCTGCAAGTTGGAGCTGCTGTGACCTGAACCTGTACCCCCTCTCCCACCCCTTCCCTGAGGACCGACCAGGCCTCTCTCCTCTCCCCAGGGCTGCATCGTGATTCGATACACAGCGCCCTGGCACATGGTCTTCTTCTCCGAGTCCCTGGGCATCCCTTCACTTCGTGTTTTGGCCCAGAAGCTACTTGAGCTACTCTTTGATTATGAGGTTGATGAGGAGCCCCTGCTCTTCCATGTCTTCAGCAACGCTGGAGTCATGCTATACCGATACGTGCTGGAGCTCCTGCAGACCCATCGGCGCTTCTGCCACCTGCGGGTGGTAGGCACCATCTTTGACAGCGGGCCTGGTGACAGTAACCTGGCGGGGGCTCTACGAGCCCTGGCAGCCATCCTGGAGCATCGGCCTGCTGCCCTGCGCCTGCTGCTTCTGGTGGCCTTCACCCTGGTGGCAGTTCTGTTCCACGTCCTGCTTGCTCCGCTCACCGCCCTTTTCCACACCCACTTCTACAATCGGCTGCTTGACGCAGCCTCCCGCTGGCCTGAGCTCTACCTCTACTCCAGGGCTGATGAGGTGGTCTTGGCCAGGGATGTGGAGCGCATGGTGGAGGCACGCCTGGCACTCCGGGTGCTGGTGCGTTCTGTGGACTTTGTGTCATCTGCACACGTCAGCCACCTCCGTGACTATCCTACTTACTACACGAGCCTCTGTATTAACTTCATGCACAGCTGTGTCCATTGCTGAGGGCCTTGCCCCACCCCCCTCACCTCTGCTCCAGAAAGAAATGCCTAACACCTTTACACAACCTACATCCGTGGGCTCGGTCCTCTTCTGGTTCAACTCCCTATGGCCCTTTGGGACTTTGTGGTCCCCCAGTAGAGTGTTCTCATGGGCCACTGTGCTGGGACTGTGGTGGTCTGCTTATCCCAGGATCCTAGGGGGCAGGAGTGCTTGGGCATGTCTGTGCGGGAGTCTTGCAGCGGTTGGGTTTGGACAAGTGGAACAGCTAGGCTGCTGATTCCTGTGATACTAGGCTGCATGGGGTTAATAAGGATGGGGGAGGAGGTTGACAATGAGCCCAGGGTTGAGTTTTGATTCCTTAAATGGAAGGCGAGCTTTGTGGGGAGGTGCTAGGAAGTGGGGTCAGGCTGGTGCAGGGCTTGTGATCTCTGCTCCAAGGCCCCAGAAGGGCAAAGCCCCACAGTGTGAAGCACCATCCCCATGGGTCCCACTACCAGTTCACTCAGAGAAGCTTCTCTGACCTCACTGCCAGGGAGTCTGAGGCAGAAGCCAGATGGGGAGCTGAGGATGCAGAGGTGTCCAAGTGCACCACACTTTGCCAGGAAGCCACTGGATCCAGGAGTGTTGCCAGATGTGTGTATGATGGGCAGATGGAGTGGAGGGCAGGAAGATAGTGGCACAAACAGGCAAGAGCCCTGAAGACCAGAACCAGGGCAAGGGCCATTTGGCCGAAACAACAAACTCCATCTACTTGAGGGAGACCCAGTTGGATCCTCTCTAGGCAGGAGAGGTGGCTTCAGCCTTAGCGTTTTGTATCGTCTATCATTCTACAAGTCACTGCTGCACAATGCTGGCCCACATAGATGTTCAATAAATAACTGTTGATTGAATGAGTTTACTGTGATGATCAAGGGACTTGGGGGGGCAGGGCTGGGATTTGAAAGTTTGACAGGCAGTGAAGGAGATGGCTGGAATAGCTCTGACTGGGAATTGACCTCTGGTATTCCTAGGGCTGATGGGCCCTGTCTCTAGAGCCGAGCTTCATCTGCGTCATGTCAGCTCTCTGGGACTGCTGGGACCTCTGGGACTGGTGTACCAACTGCAGTGCTGCGTGGCTGCATTCCCAACTATGGCCAACAGGTGGCAGTGCTGCCTGTGCCATGAGGAGGAGTTCGAGGATCCCGCGGCAAGGTGGGCTTCAACTCACTGGGTTACTGTCCTCTACTAGCATGTAGCTCCTAGGGCGGGAGTAACTGGCCTTCAAGGACCTGAGTCCAAGTCAGAGAGCGGATAGAGTTGAGACCTGAAAGGAGGCGGCCTGATGGGAACTGGGCATTATCCACCTCTCTTCCAAACCTGCAGCCATCACTGGCTGCTCTGCCTTGATAGGCCGCATAAATTGCCTAGAATTTGGGGCCCTAGGATCCTTGTGTTAGGCTATTTGGTGCCATCAAGCTGGGCATGGGGTTGTGAACGGCCTTTAGGGGGCTCCAACCAGGGTGATTTATCATCTGGGTACAGGAAGAGGCTGAACCCCATTCTGTGTGTTTCACTGTGGGCTCCCAGAGGAGACTTGTCTATCTAAAGCAGGGTATTTGGGAAGATGGTGGTGGGTCTGGTGCATGAGAACATGTAAAGGAAAGGCATCTAGAGTCATGGAGATAGTGTGGGGGTCCTACTTTCTCAAAAGAGCTGTGGTGGGCGAGGACTCCTCTGCAGCTTCAAGGGGCCACGGAGCACCAGATGCTGATCAATCACTGGCCGTGTACAGGTGTGGAGATAATTTGACTAAGTGCCATCTTCAGTGCTAGTTGCCCAGCCTCAGTTCCCCAACTGGAGGGTCTATCTTGGATAATAATGGTTTCTACTGAGGATCCTGGTAGTAGCTATACTGGGCTGTGTCACTAGGATGAAGAAGAGAAAAAAGCCACAGGGGGCTGATGCAGCTTCTCCGTGGTTCCTGGCTAGTTCCAGGGGACTAGAGGCTTGGGGCTTGTTTTCACACAAGCTTATAGCTGCTTCTGCCCTGCATGGGGGATAGAGCTTGCATCCCCTCTGTACCCCCAAGCTCTGACCTCTTCTGTGATTAATGAGCTGACGATTCTCCATCAATAAGGAATTAACCTGGAGCCCCTACCCATCAATAGTCAGGAGTCCAGGTCTCCAGCCCACCCCCACCCGAGTGCTCCAGGGCCACTGAACAGACCAACCCTGCCCAGCTTTACACACTCTAGCCAAGTCCTTTTCCCCACATTGCTGCCAGGAATTAACCCCTTAACTGCCTCTGTCCACACCACCCCATGACCATCCCTCCTTACACACATCACACAGGCAGCAGCTGTTTATATTGGTTTAATCCATGTCAAATGTAGTTTACAAAGGGAAAGGACAAGTACCTTTGTATAGAATATACAGACACAGCATCACACCATGGGGCCCACGGGAGGGACGAGGGGAGTCACTTTTCCCTGGGAGCAGCAGCTGTCATCCCAGGAATGTTTCTTGGCAGAAGGCTGGGCAGCCAGGAACACCATCCTCCAGCCCCAAACTCAGCCCCTGCTTCAGCTCGGTTCCCATTTCCTGTGCCTCCCTCCTCCCCCATCTCCTTATAAAGAGCCCCAGGAGCTAAGACTAAGGAGAGGATCATGTCCCTTGGGGCATGTGCCCCATGTCTGGGAGAAGAAATATACACCACTGAACACCGAGCACATGGGAGAGGGAAGGGACACCATGGGAGAGGGAGAGGCAGGCCCCCCCAAGGGGTGGATGGGCCGAGCCCCCAGCCAGCCCTGAGGAGGCACTGCTTCCGGGTGTTTAAAAAAAATCATACAACCAAAGGGGAGGGAACAGGGTGGAGGGTGAGGAGGAGTCCCATTTATACACAACATTGTAAACATATACGGTCTATATTACATGTGCTTCAGTCTGGTGTTTGCATGTCTGTCTGTCTGTCTGTCAGTCTGGGGCTAGATCTCAGAAGCCTCGCCCCACCACTCCCCCAACCTCCACCTCCCTGCCTCACCCTGGGAACAGAACCTGGAACAGGTATGGGCCCCAGTCTTGGTGGTAGCCAGCAGGCAGGGCCTGGGCCTCAGCCTCCACTGTGGCTCCAGAGTCCTGTGCGTGTGTATGTGTATGGTTGTGTGTGCACGTATGTATGTACATGGGGAACCTGTGTGCAAGTATGTACAAGGGGGAGGGTCACATCACAGAGGTGGGCAGGTGGAGCTGCTCAAGGAAAGGCCTGCCTGGGGTGGCCAGCTCACAAGTAGATTCTCCGAAGGTCTCCAGGCGCTGTGATGGTGTTGCACTGAGGACAGAGCTTCTTGGCACCCTGCAGGAAGCATAGGGAGGGCTTTGGTTATATGTGCCATGCTGCACGTTTGCGCATGTGAACACCTGGGCCTGCAACTTGTCTCTGCGCACTAACTGTGTGCTGGGTCCTTGGTCCTGTCAGCCCAGGCTGGGGATGCACAGGCAGCCTTGTGAGCAGGCGAGCAGGCAGGCAGGCAGACTCCTGTGTTGAGGGAACGCCAGGATCAAACCGCCTGGCCAGCCCCGCAGCGGGAGCCCCGGTAATGAGAACAAGGCTGGGTCCAGCTGTGGCTGTGGCGGCCCTAACAAGATTACACGCGGCCTTTGATCAGGACACAGAGCCCACGTCCGGGCCTTTTATTGCTGTCTCCGGGCGACATTTTAATGGCTGCTCCCGAGCGAAGAACAGGGGTAGGAGCTTGGTAATGGGAGGGGGAGGGGCTGAGGCCCTGGTCCTGCTTAGCCATACCCAGCCTCCTCCTGACCTGGGTCTCACCAGTACGTGTGATACATGGACCTCCTGAGGGGAGGAAGGATAGGGGGAGGGGAGCAGGCAGAGAACTCACTGAAAGGGAGAATTTAATAGAGCTGGGGCGGTGGAGGCAAGAATGCTGTGAGCTTAGGGGGTGAACATCCTGGCTTCTAGCTGTGTTCTGCGCTCCTGCTCCTCCTTCCCCAAGCAGGCTCAAGCATAAGCATGGACATCTGGGCAGTGCCCCAAACAGCCACCCGCTCTGAGAACCCCATGCCGCCTCACCAGGGTCCGCAGCCAGCACTCCTCACAGTGCACATGCCAACACTGGATGGACGTTAGGGGCATCGAGTATGAGTCCTAGGGAGGAGGTGGGCAGAGAGGGGTCACGCTGAGGCTGGCCCACCCTCTAAGAAATCCAATCACAGCGAGAGACCCTTTCCTACCCCCAGAGGGCACTGAAGCCTGACCAAGGGCACCCCTATGTCCCTTTCTCTCACCATGCAGATGAGGCATTTGTAACGGTCCCCACGGGATAGCTGCCGTTCAAGTTCCCTGACCCGAGCCTTCAGGGCCTCAAATGTGGTCACAGCTGAATCTTCGGTGATTCTGTAAAAAGGGTGGCATAGCTGGGCAGGTAGCAGGGGGGAATCCTTAATCTGAACCTCCAGCCCACACTTCCCTTGAATTCCAGAGCCACGTTATGTTTCCCATACATCCCCACTCTGCACCTGCCCCTATCCTGCATTTGCAAACTCCACATTCCAAACCTGAAGTCCTCACCTTCCTTGTTCCTCTACCTCCATCCTGGTGGATTTCTAAACCACGTTACCTGTAAACCATTCTCAAACCACCGTCATTCTGAAAACCTTCCTTCCCAGATGACATCAAAATCTGTCATCTAGCTCCTAATATTTCTGGACTCTCTCCATTTCTTTCCACCTCTACCACCACCAGCTAGCCCAGGTTATGATTTCTTCTATGGGTTACTCCACTAACCTGAATGGTCTCTCTGCCCCAATACCCTCATTCCATCCCACTCTCCCAGCACTAGAATTCTGCAAATTTGACCATTTCTACTTCCAGCATTCCCAAGTCTTCCTCAGAGTGAAGCTCTACTAGAACTCCTCACAACCTCACAAGGGCCTTTTCAGTCGAGCCCCAGCCAGCAAGCATCCCTAGGTGCCACGCCAAGTACTTCCTACTCCATCCACACCAAACTACAAGTTTCTCCACATCTACCACCTTTCTTGTTACTGTGGCCTCTGGACACTTCACCTCCTCCCCAAAGCCCTTTCCACCCTCCAGCCAGCACTGGCATTGCTGGCTGCCTCTTCTGTGCTCCTCCCGCACCCAGTACTGGACTCCACTGCAGTAGTGAACTGCGCATGTCTTGGTCCCTTCTGCTAAATGCAGTTCCCTGCGGGTAAGCTGCTTACTACACCAGTACTGACTATGGACATTAGCTCCACACTAGGCACGTACGGATGAATAAACATTTGCTAAATAAAGAGCCAGTCCAACCCCCAGGGGTGTTGGAGATGCAGGGACTGGACAAGTCCCACTTAATCTAGGTCCCTGGGCTACAGGCTTGGCCTACCTCAAGGGCTCCTTGTTTCTTCCTAGGCACAATCAGATGCCCTGGTAGTCCTCACCTGTTGTCCAGGCCCTGCACAAGAAGGTCCTTAAAACTTCTTGGCGACTCTCTGGGCTGCTATAGTGAACAGGGAATAGCCAGAACTATCTCCAGTGATCCCTCCAACCCCTTCTAAAACAAGGGAGAACCTCGAGGAACTCACAGAGGGAGAAGAATGCTTCCTGGAGGAGTAGAAAAGATGGTACTGGAGATAGGCATTAGGGAATAATAATGATGATGATACAAATAAAGGAGCTAAAATTTATTAAGCACTTACTAAATGCCAAAGATTGTACTGAGGGATTGAAAATTATTACCTTATTTACACCAGACAAAACCCCACACAGAGATCTAATATTCCTATTTTACAAAGAAGAACCGAAAGCAGCACAGAAATGTTACGTAGCTTCTCCCAGGTTCAGAGAAAGCGAGGCGTGATGGGCTTCAAACCCTGGCAGGCTGACTCTGTAATCAACCAGTAACTGTGTGACTATTGCTCTACACTGGCTGTGCCCAGGAGGAGATGGGTCTCCAAGCCAAGGGAATAGTAGGAACAAAGGCCAAGAGGCCCCAGAGCCCCATCTGGCTGAAGGCTCATCCACGGGTAAGCAAAAGGTGCGAAACTGGGAACAGAGATTGTATCCAAGACCTCAGATGCCACAGTTGGAAAGGGAAGTTTCTTTTACAGGTAGTAGGAAGTTGTTGAGGATGTTGGGAGAGGTAAGAGCTGAGGTTTAACAGGCTATTCAATCAGGAACAAAGTGGGCTGAGGTGGAATCACAAGCATATCATGGTGTGGGCAAGGATGATCTCCTAGGGTGGGCTGTCAATCAGCCCAAGAAAACCTGAAAGCTTACAGGCGGTCTGTCCCTGCTGAGTCTAAGGAGTAATGGAGGGTTCAGGGAGATGGGTAATACTCCATGGGCAGCAAACTCTGATCTCTGACCTTCCTGTTTTAGGGCGCTAGCAGCAACACAGGTGACTTGCTGATGGCTGTGTTCCCTCTATCAGGGATGTACTAGATTCATCGTCACCCTGAGTCCACGGTTCTCTCTGCCCTGCCTCTCTCCACAGGGAAGCTGCACAAGCCTCTGACTCCACCTCGTTCTAACACTGGCTGACTCCCTGGGAGCGTTCATTCAACTTTCCAGGCCTGGAAGCCTTCACCAACCCCTCCTTCCTCATAAGCACCTGCACAGCTGGCTCCTCCCCTGGCATTCTGCCCAGTGCCATATGTGCCATCTCCGTCCGGATTGCTGGCAAATTCCTGACAAGGAGTCTAGGATGGGTAGCTGTGCTCCCTTCCTCTACAAGGACCAAGCTGGGCATTTGCTGGTCCCATGTGGTTTTTTCAAATATTGGGAACTAAGGCCTGAAGCTGAGGCTACCCCAGAGAAAACTCTCAAACCCCAAGCCAGAGAATGAGTTAGAGCTAGAAAAGCAAAAGGGATGGAGCCAGGAGAGAATGAAGCCATTTCCCACTCCATCTCCAAAAGCTCCAAGGCCACAACAAACTTCAGAGCCCACCCTGCTCTGGATTTGCTCAGCACCTATCTGACCTCTCATGTTTGCTCTGGCAAAATACCTACCTTCCAGCCCCTGACCCAGGCTGGTTGTGAGCTATTTCTGAGCCCCTCCAGGACATGAGGTGGACAATGTCCTGGAAGAAGCCATGGCATTCTGCCTTCCTCCTTCCCTGGGTTGTGAAAAAGCTCTAAGAAAGGAACCCATATTGTTTCTGAGTAAGAAAGAAGTCATGGGGACTGAAGGGTGCCAATACTGGTAGATCCAGACCCAGTGGAGATCTCCATACATGACTGAATTAGTCCCCAGCTCTTTCCAGAGAGCCCCGCCTGCTGGTGCCTATGCTCACACAGGTGGGACAGAAATCCCAACTTCCCCAGCCCTTGGTGGGTAGTACCATCATGGATGGCCACTGGCTCAGGCCCCCATGTCCCCCTTGGGCGCCATCCCTGATTAATGATCTTGTCTTTCTGATTTATGAGCAGCCCCTCCAGACGAGGGTGGGTGCTCCTTACGGCCCCGCCCGCCCTGCTCAGCTGGAGTAGGAGAGAATTATTAAATAAACATCCATACGTCATTCCTCCCCCCGACCCCAAGCTGGTTGCGCCGAACCCGTGCGGCCCGCTCCAGCGCTGACACAGAGCAGCTGCGGTGATTCATGGGCAGCCGGGCCCTGAGCTGAGGCCCATACATCATGCCAGCAGCACTCGCGGCCCCGGCCGAGATAAACTGATCAACCACAACGGGCTGGAATGAATTCATGACAACACAAAACGGAGGGAAACAAATGGGAGGTGACCCCGGGCCACCGACCCGGCCCTGCACTGGCCTGCAATCCACTCTCCTGGCAGAAGGCAAGATGGAACACTGGCCCTGGAATGAAGAGTCTGCCTTTTAACCCCAGCAACCTAGCCTCCAGTGGAGGGAAGGGTGTGTGTGGGGAGTTAAGCAATGGCCAACAGCAGCGGCCCCAGGCAGCCCGACCTGGACAATGCTACCTCCTGGGGCCAGAACCAGTCTTGCTTGGGCTGGAAAGGCAGTAAGGTGCCCAGCTGATTTCACGTCCTTGTGGCTCCTGGGGATCCAAGCCAGGGGCTGCCCAGCTCCGGGTAAAGTGCTAATGGATCCCCTTTTCCCCTGCCAAAGAACCCAGGCCAAATATTCCTACTATACGTGATGTGACCCAATGCTCCTGCCTAAAACCCACTGCGAGTGCCACCCAGGACAAGAAAAATGAAACCAATTTAGCTCCCGATTAAGAAACAGAAACTGGAGATGAATCAAGTGTGCCGGCTGGGCTGGGCGGCCATACATCACATTCCCCAGGCAGAGGCTGCCGCAGCGGGCAGGCAAGCAGGCGGACTGCTCCGCCTTCCACCAAGGCTCCTGGGGCAGTGGCCCAGTGATCAATTCAGAGAGTCACGCTTAGCACCAGCTGGGCCACACTGCTGGTTGTGTGCCCAGGGCTGCAGGACTTAAGCTGCATTTGGGAGGGCCAGGAGCCCTGGCAGCAGGCCTTCCTGCTAGCAAAGGGCCCCTCTCCCTTCCACTAAACTGATGAGCCAAGGGCCTCCCTCCTGGCCAAACACTCACTTTTCGATGTCGCTATTCTTGCAGGTCTTCTGCATGGCCTCCTGCTTGCTGCTCTCACCATTGCTGGTAGATGGCATCTCTGCTGAGACAGAGAGGCAACTCATATTCTGGCCAAACTGGGCAGCACAGGTGAGGGGTTCGGCTTGAGTTAGCACCACTACCCAAGGGATGTGCCCTCTCCCTCATTACTCTTGAACCGGGTCCAGACTTACCATCACTGGCCCATTTAGAGAACTCAGGTGTGATGCGTGTGCTGGGGGGGCCACCACTAGGGAAAAGGAGGACAAAGAATGTGAGGCCTGAAGGCAGACAGAACAGCCCTGAGGGTGGGTACTGGGTTGACCCCTGCCTTGGGGCTTCCCATTCCTCTGTCCCACCCGCCCAAACCTGTGCCCACACTTGCTTTAGGACCGCGCCCCGGAGGGCCTCTCTCTCCTTGGCTTCACCAGGCTCCTCGCCTGTGCAGGGGATGACGTCAGCCTCCGTGTATCTGGCATGGTGGTCAAGGACAACAGATCCTAGTTTGCAGCAGGCCATGACGGTTGAGCCCTCAAGAGGGCTCCCTCTGGCCGAAGCTGAGACACTCACCCCAGTGAGGGGGGTGGGCAGGTGGATGGTGCGGGTGAGTACCAGAGGCACTAGCTACTTTCTGATTCCCTTTGTCCTGTCCCACCAGCCCCACCTTGTCCCACAGTGCCCCAAGGATACTGTGGCTTCCCATACTCCAGAGTGTCATCCCCATCCACATCCAGATCAGCATCACTGTCCGGATTCTCTTTGCCGCTGCACATGACGAAGCCAGAGCCTGTGGGAAGCAGGGGTGTGAGCTCCAGGGCCAACGAGACTAAGCCAAGAGGGCCCCTTCTGTTGCCCCTAGGTAGGGGGTCAGGTTTTGGGCTAGGTAAGGCCCAGATAAAAATGTGGGCCTGAAAAATCGAGAGTCAGATACTTAGGTGCTCTTGGCTTTGATATTTCAGCCCCTGTTACTCCTTATACCTCACCCTTCTCTGTTCCTGCTTGCTGTTCCAAGTAATCTCTGCTCATAAACTAGCCCATTTATACACTATGACACTATGTCAGGTCCTCAGGAGATACCAATCTAGGCCTGCTGTTCACATGTCTTCCAGGTCTAGGAAGAACAGGAAAAGGACAGAGAAATTCAGGTCTACAAAGCTACCCCCACCTGGGCAGCCTGTGTTCTCTGGTCCAGCCTGACAAAGCCATCAGAGGGGAGAGCAGGCTGGCTAAGGCCAGTCAGAGCCGTAGAGCAAGACCCCTAGCCAACGTCCTGATTTTGGCCGCTAGGTCCTTGCCAGTAAAAACACCAGGCAGCTGTTCAAATATTTGGTGTCTGAAGCGCCTGACATTAATTATTCATCTCTACCTCACTCAGCCCAGATTCCTGGACAAGTACAGTTATAAAAGGATTAGGAAGGCATAGACGAGAGGACAGACATGCACACCTGCTTCTCAAAGCAGTCTATGAGGGCAAGCAGGCTGGGTGGAGGCAGGGCCACAGGCCTGACAGGCAGCTGACCCCACACAGGCCCAGCCAAAGACAACTCTTGGCCAATGAGGAGGGGTGAGCTGCTAAAGCCACATTAGGACTCATCTGCCATGTGGTCTGACTTCTAGGACCACCCTTCCTGAGAGCCCAGAGTCAGGGGCCACAAAACTGCTTCTCCCTCCCTGCCCCTGACTTCACCCAGCGGTCTCAGACCACATATCACTAGCCAGCACAGCTAGTGCTGCCAGAACACAGAGAGATGGAAGTAATGGAATCTGGTGAGTGGAATCAGCAAGGAAATCATTGCAGAGGAGAAGCAGCAGCTCTGGGTTCCGCCTAATGATCTCAGATATTTCTTCTTGTCCATTCCTTCCACTCATTAGAGTTAAATCTTGGCATGGGTCCTCAAGCCTCATGTCTGTTCCTTCACCCTACCGACCCTTCTTTTCCTGCTCAAAACCATCTATGGCTTCCCATGGCATGCACAAACAAGTCTAGGCTCCTTGGCCAGCTCTGTCAACATCTGGATGCACCTACTTCTCCACCTTCACTCTTTCCCTCACTTCACTCCATAGGCCCAGCGCATATGGACTGACTCTTGCACCTCAGACATAACCTTCATGTCCTGCTCCTAAGACCTTTGCTCATGTCATTCACTCCATCTGGCATATTCTCCATCTTCCAAGCCCATTTCAAAAACATTTTCTTCCTGATCCTCTTTTCCCTTGCATGCGTCTGGTTTCTGGTCTCAAAAAGGTTCCTCCAATCCCAGAGGTTAAGCAGCAGGAGGGAGAGGCCAGGCATTGCTTCTGCTCCACCCTCTCTGACAGGCCTCATTTGTCCTCCACACTGAGGCACCAACACACTCAAGGCAGCAGGCAGGTCGGCAGCAGGGCCATTAGGCTGAGAAAACACCAAGTTACAGCTCTGTCTCCTGTTCCCAGCCAGGTGTCCTGACAGGCAATTCTTGCCTTGTGGGTGAGTGGCACCTCTATAAACCCTCTGACAGTTTGGGAGACAAACTCTGCCATCAATCAGAATGTAGCTATCAGGTTCACTTACAGTCTGTTCCCCCCGAGCCCAAGTACATGCAGCTCGGCAGTCAGCCTCACATCCTCAGCTCAGCCCAGTTCTGCATTGTGGGTGAGCAAAAAGGAAAGCAAAGATCCTATGGCAAAGCCGAGAAAACAGTACCCCAAAGCTGCCGGGAAGAGTCCCAGCGTCTCAAGATATACAGCAGCTCTGCGGCCTGGAGTCATACTTGAGTGGACTCATACTTCAGTGGAGCACAGCTCTTTTGGTTTTCCTAAATACTACGTTTTCTCATGCTCCCCATACCTTCTATACCTCCTGTTTTTTTCTCTCCTGGTCTACACAACAAATGCCTGCTCACTCACCAAGTCTGACTTGTCTTGTCCATGCCTTCTCCTAGTGCCTACAAAGTCGTTGCTCTAGAAATAATTCCTGAATGAATTCTCATTTCAGTAACATTCTTTCAACCTTCACTGAGATCTTCCTCTGCCTCGCTTTGTCTCCAGGACACAGAGTTTCAAGACCTGATGCCTACCCTCAAAGCACTGAGGGTGGGTGAGACTTCCTCAGGTATTTCCAGATAAATGTCCCTTCCTTGGTGTCTCCCAGACTCCCATTCAACTCCAAACTGATACTTATTACCACATATTGTCATTGTCCCTCACCAGATTGAAAGCCCAAGTCTGACCCACTGCTATCATTTTAGAATGACCCAGCACAGAGCTGGCCAGGTCCATAGCAGATGCCATATAGCACACCCCAGCAATAATGGCTACAAGCCAATGGTGTTATTTTGTTAGGTTCTGTGAGCCCTGTGCCAGAAGGCAGGCTGAGGCCTGATTAGCTTGTGGCCTGGAGAAACCTCTCAGGACAAAACCTTCCCTATTAGACCCCAACCCCAAGCTGGACAGTGACCTGCTCCTTTGACCAGTCGGGCAGGATAGAGAGCAGAACACATCTTGTTTGCCAAGGAAAAGGTTTCTCTGTCTCTGGTCCAAGCAGTTTATTTTGATCCTGACCCCAGCCCCAGGGGATAGATGTTGGGAACCTCTCCTATCCCCATAGGTGTTCAGAACAGGCTGCCGCTGCCAATTTCACTCTGGTGCTGCCCCAGCCTGCTCCAACCTCCTTCCCAGCACATTAAACTTTATTTTCTTAATGAAATGTCACTTGCTGACTTCTGGCAGAATCATAATAAAAAGAAACGGTCATAAAGCCATTTTATACAGACAGCGCCCCGCCAGCTTGCCCCCCCTTCTGCTGAGAGGAAGGCTCCACAGTCATTTTATGTTCTCAGCTGCTGGAATATCCCAAGCCAGTACTCAGAAGCAAGATGGCACAGAGAGCTCCTTCCAAGCCTCTGGCTCCTGTTCAGCATAGCTCCCGGGGTGACAGGCAAGCTGCCACTCCTGCTGCTATCTGGGGAAGGGACTTGACACCCCCAGACCTCCAAGATGACCCAGAGTGCCCTTTAGTCACCAGGGAGGCCCCCTTGCTGGAGCTTGGCCCCACACAGGCAAACTACGCCTGATGATCAATGGTGCCCAGGCCTGGGAAGGTGGGCAGTGAAAGAAAATCCATCCATCCCCATCCCCAACCCCCAGAGAACACTTCACGATAGAGAGGGAGAGGGTAAGTGCAGAAATGATAAGCAAGTCTGAATTGTATAAAAACAACCCCTGTCTCATAAACTCGTTTCTTCCTGGGTCATGGAGAAGGGAAAAAAAAATCAGTGTTAATTCAATCAATTGATCAGATGATCAATTGAGAAACTGGAGATGCCCATTTATTGGGGGCACTAACGTCCTGGAACCTGAAACCGTAAAACAGGAGCCATTGATTTCCTCACCTGCTGCTCCCAACAAAACTAAGCCCAGGGAGAAAGGTATAAAGTCTTGGGGCCCTCCAGTGGCATGGGCTCTCCAAAGGCCGGGGGGTCAGGGGCTGTAGGGGCAGCAGCTTCCGGAGAGTTTTACACTGGAATTAGTTACAGATGCAGTTACGGTGTCTTGTGTAAACGCCATCGATTGGGGAGCTGACAGTCTGGGGAGCGGTGATGCGGGACAATCAATCGGCCTGCAGTGTCACCTGCCACCTCGCTGAACAGTTGACAATGCAATTATCCAGTGTGGAGGCAGGGAGTTGGCGTGTGTCAAACGCACTTAGCCACTTTCCGGGCCTCCTCAATAACGCGTTTCACTGCCTCAAGTCAGGAGAGACGCGGAGAGACAGACGCCGTTTAAAACCATTGATACTTGCTCTTTCTGCTTGCACCCCCTGTCCTGGCTTAACAATTGTGTTCCAAAAGGCGATTAACTCTCGTCAGTTGCCATAGGGGACTGAAGGTGCTCTGCTCCCTGCTACTTCCTCACCCCTCCCACCAGGCAACAGTTTTAACTAAAGGTGGTAAGGAGTTAGAAGGCCACAGCCCTAACCCTCCCCATTCCAGGACTGCCTGTTACTGAATGGACCAGGCAGCTGGGCTGGGGGACATTTTTAGCAACTGGGGCTCCCATTTTGGGGGATCAATATGCTAAAGGAGCCAGTAGCTACGGTGAGGCTGATTTCTCCATGCCCTTGGACTTGCAATACCCTTCATCCCCTTGATCATTTATCTGCCTTTGAAGTTTTACCAAGCAATAGTCAGTTAAAAGATCTGGGCCAAAGTTGTCCTGCCTATCCTCTCTGAGAGATCTCATCCCAGGCTACTTGGAACCAGACTAAATCTAAGAAAGGAACTTGAGAGACATGCAGGCCTTAGACCAGGATACGGCAGGGCACTGGCCCTGACCAGCTGGGTCTCTCAGCACCCTCCTTCTCCTGCCACTCCACCAGTTTGATCCAAAGGGGCTCAGTGCTGGATTCTAGCATTGCATTTCCTTCAGGGTTCAGAGATACAACTGCAACACCTTTCATTTCCTGTTCAGCCTCCTGGAAAATTCCTCCATCTCACCACTCCTGTGTCCACATCACTGTAACCTTATCTGAAACCAACCATTCCCATGTTTTATCTCCAGCCTGTCCATTCCAGATACAATGGGCTCCAGACCCCCCAAATCTAGCTGGGTGAACTTTCACTGGCAACCAATACAGGGAAGGGATCAAAGCTTACTATGGTCAAAGCTCTCCTCTAGGACCAAGGGGCTAGATGTAGGAAACAGGGAAAGGTGAGGCTCATCCATCCCATACCTCATTTGACTATAGGTAGAAACAGGTTTGTAAAATGGCTATATAATTAGGTTTTCCCTGTGGCCTGATGCCCTAGCCTGGAGTTCCTTAGCCCTGCCCAGGGCTGGCATGGTGGCCTAGAAGAGCATCTTTCCCCCTAACTGCTGAGCTCTCAGGGAAACGATGATGAGGCACTAGGCTCTATGTGCTGCCCTTTGTGCCAATTTTAACTGGGTGGGGAGAAACAGACACAGTTATGTTGGCAAACCTAAGGTTCTGGAAGGACAATCTATAGCTTGGGCACATGGCCTAGGATTTCTCCTAGAATTGGGAAAGCCAAGAGTGTTTCCTCAACACTATTAGTTTCTTCCAAACTATCCTCTTGAAACCTTTACCTATTTCCTTTAGCCTCTTTAAGATCTACTTCCAGCTGGAACTGTCTCCATGCTTACCTGTTCTGTCTGGACCTTCATTTTGTCCTAAAACCCCAATTCCAAGCACTCCTTGGCCTGAGCTATCTGGCCTCACCCTCAGTAGCCACAGGTCCATCTCTAAGGCCCAGTCCCCTCAGCCAAGTGTCTCCAACAAAACTCTTGCTTGTTCGTTGGCCCCACAGCAGACTACATTCAAGGTAACCAATTTGCTCCATCAGACAAGCTCCCAGTGGGCCTGGTGGGAAGCTTTGCTGAGGATGACGAGGGCCCTGGTCTGGGAGGAGGGAAAGCAAATGATCGGGTACAGGAACTTATCTGCAATTCTTCAATTCTTTCATATCTAACAAGGACAGCAATCTCTGTTCTGTCAGCACGTACAGCACAGCTTAAATGGCCTCACTGCTCGCCTGCTCATCCTGCCTCTGCTCCCTCTCTCTGAAGTTGGCTGGGCAGCTTCTTCAGCCAGCGTTATCACTCCCTCTAACCGGTCTTGGCAGGCAATCTAATTCCTCCTGAAAAGGTCACCGCCATTTTAACTGCCTTTCAATCACATTAAGCACGCGCTGTCCGGCTTGCTGCCCAGTTTGCGGCCTGGCCCGCCCAGCAGACGATCAATGCACTGCAGTGACATCGGCCAGCCTGGATGGGCCACACCCAGCCCCCCAAGAGTTGGGGACTGTTGGTCCCGGCCAGTGAGGGTAGGCTGACAGACAGCTAGCTTCTGCACACAGGGTTTCTGGGGCAGAGGCAGCCAGGATCAGCCAGGGCCTCCTTTGATAGCCCTCCACCTCCCCAGGAGCCTCAGCCACCTCTGCTCCACTGAACCCCGCTCTCTGCCTTGTGGCCCCTGCTGGTCTCACTGTAAAACAGCCTTTCAAGTCTGCCTGCCTTTTGACTGCACTAAGCTGCTGAAGAGGCAGCAGCAGCTTCTATCAGAAAAGCTGGAGCAATTCTCTGCAGATAAAGGCACCTCCAGCCCATTCCCCCTTCAAGTCTCATACTTGTCCTCGCTCTCCAAATTGCTCAAAGAAAAACCCCCTTTGAACTCCCCTCAGGAATTCTTAAAAGGAACAACCTCACAGCATAAACACTCAGGGAAAACTGACAACTGCCCAGGGGCTAAGAGCCCCTCACACCATTCTGCAAGTGCATCAGCAGGCCTTACACAACTTCATCCCCCTCAAGCCGTCTGGTGCCCAGAAGCCATCAGGTCCAGTCTGTGCCAAGAAAGCGGACTCAGAAGTTGCCACAGCAATGGAAGACGTATTTGCAACTGCCAAAAGAGTGAACTCAGAGCACTGTCCTGGAACTGACCCTGCAGAGGCTGCCAGCAAACACCTGTGTGTGCAATTCAGGGGCCTGGGGCTTTGCTGCTCATCCTCTCAGGGCCCCCTCTACAACTCCAGGACAGGACCAGAGTGAAATGGTAAATGAACTTCCTCCAGCTCATGCTCAGGCTCAGGCAATGGTTTGGTCTGATAAACCTTCCTGATTTATACTTTGGCTTGTCCCCAAATGCTTTTAGCTTGTAGCCCTTCCATGTAGCCAGTCTGCAATGGATGGCACTGTGGACACCACTCCTCAGCAACAGTCCATGTAGCACAGCCACAGTGAGGCAGAGACCCTCTTCCCAGCTGCTGTGAGATTCCCCAGGGACCAGACACAGCAGTATTCCCAAGGGTGTTGCCCAGAGAACTGGAGGCAGATGGGAAGCAGAATGGCTCACTTAATGACCATCACTGCAATGCCAGCTGTGCTTATGCATGGAAGGAGAAAAAAGCTGGAAGCCAGGAGACAGCTTCCCCTTTCCTCTGCCCAAAGCAGGAGAGTTTGACAAGAGGACACTGACCCTGGGTACCTAACCTGTCTGCTGTATAACCTGGTGGAGGTAGAGGACTTCCATTGGGCCAAGTCAAATCCCTCCAAGGAGATGGGTCGGGGGAATGGAGCTGGGCAGGCCCTGTATTCCCCTCTGCAGCTCTGGGGGAGAGCCCAAGGGAAGCAGGGAGCAGCTGGGCCCAGGCCTCTCTTGCTTTAGGGCAGAGGGCGCCCAGGGAGAAGGGAAAGGATCAGAGCTAAAATTAGATTCACCAATGAAGCTCATGGGAGGTCAAATTTTGCCATAACTCACTCTCTCCTCTGTAACTGATTTCCCTGACATGAGGCTGAGGAGGAGGAGGAGGAGGAAAATCCAATGTGTTTGCCTGGAAGCCCTCAGGGCCCCCAGTGCTGGAGGTGTACAGCAGGTTGCTGGATTCTCATTTATCAGCCTTAAGAGGGATGGAGTGATAAATGCATAACCGTCCCTTTAATATTTTATGCAGGTGCTAACGCGGCTTGGCTGTCACCTTCAATGCATCACCCGAGGCTGAGAGCCCCCCTCGTCATTCCTAGCTTGCAGCCTCACAATTCCATTTCCCCACCCAAATACATCCATTTTAATATGCACATCACAGGCAGGCAGCACGGCCACAAAGGAGCCCCGCCAACAGCAGTTCCCACGTGGTGGAATGGACGACCAGCCACCAGCCCTGGCCTCCTGGCTCACAAAAGATGGATACCCAGCAGAGGCCTGGCCACCAGAGTGCCGCTGCCTATGTGTCAGCTGCTAATACCTCGGAAACCACCTTCCAGGAGAGTGGTGGCCCGTATCCGCTTCTGCCCGCACCACTCATACTCCTCAAAGCGGTTGCTGTTCTCATGCTCGATGTCCACGGCATCATCCTCAGCCATGCAGGAGCCTTCCCTCTGTGAAGAGCAGAGCAGGATCATGCAGGTCCTAGGCCATCCCTAATCCCAGCTGTGATATACCAGAGGGGCCTCCAGCTCTAGGGCTACTTTGAAGTCAACCAATCTAGAGGTCAAAGACCTGGGCCTGTTGCCAACAATTTTTCCACTGGAGACCCCAGGGGAGAAGTGGGAGAATGAAAGCAAAGGAAGAGGGCAAAGAACAGGGAGGAAGAAGCTGCTGAGACCACATGGAGACCCCAACAGCCCACAGACCTGGGGGCAGTCGGCAGCTAGTGGCAGGGGGAAAGGGAAGGTAGGTGGTGACGGCCCCTCTACCTTAGAAAGGCAACGCTCCACATGCCTACTCATCTCCTGCTCCGATCCTGCCAGGGGGCAGTTGCACAGGGGACATACCTGCCCTTCATCTTGCTTCCTCCGTTTCATTTTCCCAATCCGAGCTGCATGGAGAAACCAAAAACAAAGCACAGAACAGGCAGAGGGTCACTGTAGCTCCCAGAGTCCCAGGGGAGCTGACATATCCAGACCCCCTGCCAGCCAATTAACCCTTTTGTTCCATACCTGATCTGGCCCTCATTATGCAGCTCCTTTGGGGACTGGGCTTTGCCAAGAGCACCTGGGGAGACTGGTGCTAGGCGAGTGAAGTGTCCACTCTCTGGCCATAGCTGGTTCAAGCTCAACCCATACCTCGCTACCTGCAGTGCTCAATCAGTCCAGTGAGCAAAGACATTCCCCGTTGCTAGGTATCTCCCCAGAAGGCCAAGACCATGGCTCTTTTGGCATCAAGAAATAAAACCTCAGAGAACATCTCTTGGCCAGAACCCTTCCAGGGGCCTGATCTGGCCTGTTGGTCACTCCTCAGCTAAAACTCCTTTTGTTCCTGGGCCAAGAGGTATAGCTCTTAATGTCCTATCTAGAATCACCTCAGGAAGAATTTCTGTCATGTCCACTGGCCCCATTTTACAGAAGAGGAGACCAAGGCCCAGTCATAAAGATAGAGAGGGTCTGAGTCAGAGAGCCCTGGGCTCCTTGAGAGGGCAGCCCTTATGGTGTCTACCCAAACCTGTTCCATCATTTCTAATCAGTGCAGAGGGGCTGGCAGGCCCCTGAGGCAGAGGACTGCCTGCCATGCTGTCCCGCAGGGGGCTCAATTCCAAAGTGCACACGGCAAGCCCACAATACTGCTAATTAATGCTGAGAGATGCAATCATTTCTAATTAGCTTACTAATCCCTCTTTGCAGCCCTCCTGTCACTGAAGCAAGAAGGGGTCAAAACAAGGGACTCTGTTCCCTCTGGCCCCTCCCCAGATGCAACAGCAGAAGCAGAGCTAACTACTCTGAGACCAGATTGACTCGAGGGGGATACGGCCAATGAGGGGGAAGTTCCCCACTGCAGGCCCAGGAAGCACTTTCTTATGGACACTGACCTTGGTGGGAAGCTCATGAGTACAGTTTAAGAAGCAGGGGTGAGAAGTGAGTGACACAGGTCAGAGATGATACATTATAATTTAGAGCTTCAACTGTGTGCTAAACTCAGAGTCAAATATCTTATACAAGGTAGATCATTTAATTCTATATTCTGAAGCTAGGCTGCATTCTCCATTTAACAGAGGAAGGAACTCAAGGCTCAGAGGGATCAAGGCACTAGTTTAAGTAGCTAACAAGTGGCAAGGGCACAAGAGAAAACCAGGCCTGACTCCATAGGCTAGAATGTTCTCTTGTCCTCTTCCCCTGACTGATCAGCATCAACAGAGAGAGACCCCAAGAGTGTGCCAGGGCAGCACTTGGGGCCCCAGCTCCTGCCTATTTTGAGGGTCTGAGGCAGGGACCCACCTCCAACTCTAAAACAGAGTAGCTTTACAAAGACCCAAACCAACAGGAAAGCTACCATCCCACCAGAACTAAGCATGGAGTTTGAGAAACCCTGGTCTGTAGCCTGGCCCATCTCTTAAAATTCCTGGGCTCGCTCTATAGGAGAAAGGACTACATTCTGGTCCCCTACTTAATTTTGTGGACAAAGATCTAGATCCTTTGCCTGGATTGCCCTAACCCTTGAAATCTCAGACTTGAGTCATCTTGATACTCTAGACCCAGAGCTGGGATGGAGAAGGGATGGTAGTTATCAGGAGACATTGATTAAGAGGCCCTGGAGTTCTAGAAAATTGTGTGCAGCAGTGTACAGATGCCTTACCTACCCTGCATGGAGCCTGAGTAAGTGCCTTCCTGGTAGGAAGGGACCTATGACAGACACTGAAAACTAAAGAAATGAACTTCACAGAATTGCCAAGGAGGGCGCAATACTGGATGGTCTCCTTGCCCAGGCCACCCAGGACAGAAGATCCTTGTAGTCTCAGAAAAGCACCCTGATGGACCGGGCATTACCTGGTTTTCCCAGATAAGCAAGTCAGGTTTGTTTTTTATTCTTGTCATTCATCTTCCAAGTCCTGTGGTAGGGAAAGCTTTGCTTCCTACCTAGAGGCTATCTGAGAAAGCAGAGCCAAAGTATTTGCCAAGGAGGTAGCCTGGCATGGTTGCAGAGGCACAAGCTTTGGAGGTAAACTTTAAATGATGGCTCAGTTACATCCCAGCTGCATGAAAAGTCACCTTCACCACTCCCAGTCTCAGTTTCCTTATCTACAAAATATGCGTTAACACTTTCCTCTTAGAGATGTTATAACGATGCTTTACATGGCGCCAGCCCATAATAACTGCTTTTCCCTCCCGAGACTGGGGCTCAGCCAGGCAGCAGAAACTAAGTGGCAGGAGGGGGGAATCTTGAAAGCTCACGCCCTCACACACTTACCCAAGGGCCCTAAACCCCTTCAAACCCCCAATATACCACACCCTAGTAAGCACAAAAAGCTAGGATCATCAATTGTGTTCGTCAAATAGGAATGCTCCAGAGGTTTGAATCCAAAGGGGGGGCCGCCAGGTAGTGCATACACGGTGTGCTTTCAGAGAGGCCTCTTAGAGCTGCAGAGCCCATGCTGATCACCTTTGTGGAATGTGGGCCGACTGATAACTCAAAGAGCCCTAGGATGAGTTAGTTCCTGTTGCCGTGGGAACTCCAGATCTCATTGCATTGTCAAGTCTCAGCAGAGAGGCTGAATTCACACTACCGGGCACTGATTAAAAACTGGAAGAAAAACATTTTCAGCGCCCTGCCGGCTTGTACAGTGAGGTCCCAGCAGTTTGCAAATTCAAAGCTGAGCTCCCGAGTGGAATTGTGTAGTTTGTTCCTCATTCTCTGGCACTTACTGCCGCCCCAGGGTTCTTCAAGGCCTTTAAAGAGGCTTGGGGGCAAGAGCTAGGAACCATAACTTCCATTAGACAGACGGGGAAACTGAGGGCGGCTGCCCTGGTCAGCACATTCTTAGGCGTTTTGACGGCAACGAAGTCAATGGGCCTCAAAGTTGAAGAGACCCATACAGACCAGGAGCTTCGGGCAGTAAAGGAGGGAGGAGGCCGAGGGAGGAGGCCGGGGGTGGGGCGGAGGGAGGGGCCGGGAAAGACTCACCATTCAGTCGGGTCTGCCGGTTGGCTCGCACTCGGAGGAAGGTCTAGGGGAAGATCCCGAGCAGATGCAAAAGAAGAGAAGAGAGCGTCAGGTGCGGCCTGGAGTCCTGGCCCCTGCCCCAGCACCAGACCCTGGTCCAGGCCTGCCCCGCCCCAAACAGCCCGTAAACAAACCTACTTCCTCCCTCCTGCCGGCCCCCCTGCTCCGCCGGCCGTTCCGGGCCCTCGGCATAGCCGCTGGAGGTGCTCTAACGGGACCCCGTGGCCGCCGCGCGGCGCCGCCCCGGTCCCGGTCTCCGGCACTCCGGTCCCCGCGGCCGCCTGGCCCGCAAGGGCGGCGATGCGAGCGGATTCCCCCCGGCTGCCCGGCGGCGGCGGCACCTCAGCTCCCAGCGGCGGCGGCGGCCATGTTGGCCCTGATCACGTGACCCGCTGCCGTCTCACGCGCCGGGGGTGAAAGTTCACAATGGGGGCGGGGGTGGAGGGGCGTCCGGACCGGGACGAGGAAACCCCCCCTAGTAGTCCCGTAGCAACCGGCTATGGCCACCCTGGGGTTCCTCCCACCCACCGCAAAAACCTGCCCGTTCCAGTTTTAGCGGCTGCCAGGTCCTCCCACTCCTTTCCACGCCCCATCCCGCCGCAGGGCCTCTGTCCCGGAGCCCTTGCCCCGGCTCCCGCTTGCCGTCTCCCGCGCGACCGCCCTGTGGCAGCGGCGCCGAGGCTGGCGCTTTGCTGAGGAGGCGATGTCGGAATTGCCGACGACCCGTGGGCGAACACACTTCCTGTCCCAACTGTCCCGCCCCCAGCCCCTAGCTTTGCAGCAGTCCCGTTGTTAGAGGATTCCCAACATTGCCACAGTCTGCTGGACATCCTCGAGCTCTCACAGGCACCGCACACAGCGAGGCCAACGTGGAAGTCGACATCCCCCAACAGGCACCTTCCTCCTGGGTTCTCAGTTCATAATGGGATACCACCATCCACTCAGGAGGGCCCACAGAGGTATCCAGAGTCGTCCTTGACCACATCCTTTTACATTCTTCCAATTCAATACTCTTGGTCCAAGGGAGTCTACAAATTTCTTAAATTTACCGTCTCCACCTCTGTGTATCCCCTACTTGTCCTTCCAGGCCTAACCAAAAAATATCTTTCCATCTCTACCCTAATTATAGTTAATAAAAATTTTCATCGGTGGACTGACCACTCCAGGGTTGGTGCCATGTATGAGTCAGTCATATGGGTGAACGCAGAGCCCAGGACACTTGGCATAGGCAAGATATTCTTGAGTGTTTCTTCAATGGCTATACTTATCTTGGATGTCAGTTGCTCTAGTTCATAACCTTAGGAGCTCTCTAAATGTGCAGCTGTCTCCTATATGGCCTTCCAGTGTTGTTTCTCTCCCTGTAACCTACCCTCCACACTATACACAATGTGATCTTTGTATTGTGCAAAATTGACCCCGTCCCCCTCCCCCCTACACACACGCTTTAAATCCTTCAACGTTCTCCACCCAGATCTACAACATTGTGTTACTGGCCTTCCCTGACCTGCCCTGTTTTCCAGAGGCATCTTCTACCACTCCTGCTCTCTTCCTTTGCCATCCTGACTCTCAGCTTAGCAGAACTACTATAGTTTTTTGAGCACTCCACGCTCTGGACTTTGGGCTAGATTGTCTGTGTTCACATATCCCCTGCTTGGTTAACTGTTGTTCATTCTTACCCCCAAAGTTGGGTCAGTTGCCTCTGAGTTTTCATGGTCCCTTGGCTTCCCTCTGATCTTGTATGTTTTCATTGTTTATATATCAGTCCCTTCTATTTGAGGGGGGTCATCTTTATCCAGTCACCCAGCACAGGGTCTAGCATGCAGGAGAAATCAGTGGGAAAGAGAGAAGTATATGTGTGAGGGAAACCCCTGAGCCCAGTGCAGAGCTGGGAAACAGTCTAGGATTCAGGGCCAGACAGATCCCAGTTCAAATCCCAATTATGTTACTCATAATTTACAGGTTCTTAAAAAAGTCACTTCTCTTCTCTAGGCCTGTTTCCTTAGCAGTAAGTAGGAAGCATTGAATCCTAGCTTGCACAATTGCTCTGAGGGTAAAGTTAGGTAATAATGGTTAAGATGGTTAGGTAACCTAGCAGGAGCTAAGTAAATGGGAATCCAAACCAGAAACCAAAACCCTCTGCTTTTAAGGCCTAGTTTGATGATTTTTTAAAAAACGTCCAACATAACTGAGCAATTACTAAATGCCAGGCATTGACTGCATAAAGATCAGGGGATGGGATACCTTGTTAGTCCCTGGGGTACTTTGCAGCTTCACCTCCTACTAGTTCTCCTTGTGTTTTACATTCTAACAAAATTGAACTACTAGCAGGACCTCAAACACATCATCTGAGTTACACTGCTCTGCCCTTTGCACATAGTGTTGCCTTGATCTGGAACTTTTTTCTTGTCCACCAAAGTGAACTCTTACTCGTCTTCTGCAACCCTGTTTAGTTATAACTTCCTCTGTGAAACCTGCTCTGACTCTCCCCCTTTCCACTGCTATTCTAGAAAACTTACTTACACCCCTGTCATGACACTTAAAACACTGGGCTATAGTTGCTTATTTGCAATTACAGGACAAGGACACTGGGGGCTGAGCATGAGTACTAGATAAAAGTCTTGAGTAAGAGAAGGGAGTAAAGAAGGATAAGACAAGGTACTTGCCTTGGAGGAACTCCAGGTCTAGTGGAAGAGTCAGGCTCATTGTGATAGATTCATTATGATCACAGCTCTTTGCAGCTTCTCTTATCAGGAACTGCATTTTCTCATCCCTCAATTATGGGTTAGGACTTGCTTCGCTCAGTGATGTGTGAGTTCCAGAGACTAGGCCTCAAGAGGCCTCACAGCTTTGGCTTTTGTCTTCTTGGTAGTCACACTGCCCTAAGACTGCCAGGTCAGGAACCCAATCTAACCTACTGAAGGATGAGAGACCATGTGGAAGAGGACCAAGGGACCCCAGTCTCCCAGACATGGTGAGGCCATTTTGGGTTTTCCAGACCACCCAGTCCTCCAGCTGAATGAATGAGGAAGGTCTCAACCAAAAGAATCATAAGAAATAATAAATTGTGTTCAAAATAATAAATTTTTGGGTGGTTTGTTATTATATGAGTAGATAATGGAAACATACCTAAACAGATGATCACACTATAGAATGATAAGGGCAATAACAGGGTCACACAGGGGCATAAGAAGAGATAGCTAATCTAGAAAGGCTTCCTGGAGGAGAATGTTGAAGGATAAATAGAAATCTGATGAAGAAACAGCGTATGTAAAAAGTTGGGGGCAAGAAAGGAATGGCGCAGCCCAGGAGTGGTTGGCATTAATTTGGTGAGCAGAGCCCATAGGATTCATGGATGGCAGAATTAGGAATGGAAGCTGGAAATACAGGTTGAACCTAAATCATGGAAGGCCTTGGTGCTATGCCATAGCATGCCTAGCATGCCATGTGAATGCCTGGTGGTTATGCTTCCTAGTCCATCAGACGGTGAGGCTGAATGCCATTACCGGAGCAGAGAGGACAGGCCTCTGAGAGCAGTGCTCTGTCTATCCCTTTGGAGTGGAACTCTGATACAGAGCCCTGATCTCCCTATCAGTCCAGACGTCCCTAGGGTTGGGTCATTTCTCTTATTTTGTGAGAATTGTCTGGGTGAGGGCAGTGTCTCTCAGGGGCTGGACTGGGTGCCTCTTTCAAACCAGGGTTCATGAGAGCAGGGGTCCCTCCCCAGGGCTGGTAACTTGGACTATGCAGTTTGAGTTCCATACAAAAGCATCTAGTGGAGGAGATGCCAGTGGTGCCTGGTGTCCAGGCCACACTCGGACCTCCACTCTCCAAGCTTTGCAATCTGACACCAGGCTGTATCAGTTGGTTGGGAAAGGTGCCTAAAGAGAACACCTCCAACTCCCACAAAGGCTTCATGTGTGCCAGCAGTGACCCTGGTTCTCTACCCCAGATTTCTGCATCCTGAATCAGGGCTGTTTTTCCTTCTCACGTTGGGGCTCCTTGAGAAGCTTTGTTGCCATTTAGGCAAATGCCTTGTAGCAGGGCCCTGTTTTCTTCCACCTGACTGGGGCTTTCAAAGGCAGGCCTCTGTCTTTCCTCCATAGCAGCTTCTGGGGGAGTCCTTTCTCCTTCCTACCCTGATGAAGGCCCATACAGAGATAGGATGTCATCTTTAAGCCCCCCTCCAGCTCTGGTCTTCTAGGATTTTGTGATTACTCTCTTTGTTTCTGCCCAAGGCACTACCAGGCAATGGCTGCCTCTCCCCTACCCGCCATACCCCTCGGGTGCAATTTCAAGGTTTGGCAGGATGGAATAGTTATCTGCTTGAAGGCCCCTGGTTTTCAAGTGTGAAGTCTTCAGGTGATTCTGGGCTAATTCTCTGGGTCCCTCAAAAAACCAAGCCCTACAGGATACCTCCTTGTGGATGGGATGCCTCAGAGGTACTCAGAGTCCAGGGGACCTAGGCATCACTCCTTAAATTCCATCTATTTAAGGCCCATTCCCTGACACCTGTGCCTTCTGGGTTCAGTTAGGGGCACTAACTCGGAGGAAGCCAAGAGCAATTTAGGCTTCACTTCTCATTTCCTGAGGACTGAAGGAGTTAGCACCAGGCATGCCTTCTAAGCTCTCAACCAGAGGAGTTCATGTCCCACACCCACTTCCCATCCCCTCTTCACCTGGTATCTGTCTGAGTGGTGCAGGTCATCGGTGGCAGAGGAGTGTGGTGATGCTGTCGGAGACTCTCCTTCCCTCTTAATGGAAGCAGACAACAGGAGGGACTGGAAGAAGAAGAAGGACATGTGGCCTCAGGCCAAATGAGACCTACAGTCAGTCCCCTAGAGTCCCCAGTCCTATGGAGCTTTTGGAAGGAAGGTGGAGAGAAGGAAGGCAGAGGGACGGAGGGATCACTTGGGATTCTAAAGGCATGTGGTCAGGCCCTGGGAGTGTGGCTGTAGGAAAGGATGGCTTAATTCTAGGGATGGGTAGAGTCCCCCTGAAAGGGCCCAAACCTCCTAGACCCCAGCTAATCTCTGCCCCAGTAGGCTGAGATGATACGTGCTTTATTCTCCCTTAGTGAGCAGAGATTCTGGGACCCCCGTGAAGGGTTGGGGGTAAAGCCACACACCTGCTGCCCTGCCTGCCCCTAATACAGGATGATGGCAGCTCTGCTATGGAGACAGTAAATTAAATAGTATGTATGAGTTTTCTGCGTGCAGCTAGGGATGTACGCTGGGTCCATTTATCCCCGTGCTGTGGCGATGACCCCAGCAAAAACCCCAGCAAAACTAATCCCCCCACGTCAATCCTGCATGGCCTCTTCTACATACGCCTGCAGTTTAGATTAATAAACTGTCTGCTTTAAATTGTGTGCAAGCACCACAATTCTAAATACCACATGGCACGTTCAGCCTGCTCTTACTGGCTCTTGCCAAGGTCTGTTCTCTGCAAACTGGGGGCCTGGAGGCCTGAAAGCAATCCATACTTCCTTCCCCCACCTTCTTCAGCCTGTACAGCTCTGAGCCGGAAGTATACCATTCCCTAGGAGGCCCCCCCAGCCTAGAAAACCATGCCAAATCGCCAGTGACAGCCCAAAGAAAGCAATTTGGGAAAGATGGAGCAGCCATTTATCCTTCATCTCCGACTGAGCCTAAGGATGTGACCCGCATGCCGTGGCCATGCTGCACATCCTCAGGCGAGGGCCCTGCGAAGGGAGGGGGCAGGGCTGGGAAGGGCCTGGGGTGGGATGTCCTGAAACTTGGAGCTCCTGCTTCACCCACACAGGCCCAGTGGGAGGCCTAGTGGGCAACTCAGACGCCAGCTCAGAAAAGAGGTAGGCTTTCAGGCAATGTCTCCTCTGGTCCCAAGGAAGATGTTGAGGGAGGGCAATGACATGGGGTCCCTGCTCCCCACCATGGGAAAACTCACACTTGTGTGCACCACCCCACCCCCTTTCTCTCTAGGTTAGAAGCCCTGGGAGGCCTCAGCATTACACCTGGGGCAAGCAGAATAAAAAAAGGTCACTGGCGCTTTTTAAACATGGACCAAAAAGCAGTAAAATGTGTTTTGAAAAAAAAATCCCGGCATTAAATCATGACTTTTTGCCTGGCTCTTCGCCTCATTAAAAGTGGCCTTTTGGAAGGTAAAATTATCATTGTAAGCGATAAGATCTTTAAGAAAATAATTCACGGCTTCTTCACCCTTTAATATGATAGCCGCCACCGGCTAATTTTTTTCTTAATGGCAATGAGGCCATCAATCTTGTCTAAGGCCCCCTCGCCCTCTCCTCCTCCTCCCTCCCTCCTTCTCCCTCTCCTCTCAGTCTCTAACTTGAACCTTCTACCTTGTGCCTCTTCCACCTATGACCTGCTTCCCTAAAGCCTAGGTCAAGGCAGGGGATAGGCCCTGAAATGGTCAGCACTGGTGGCGTAAGCATGTCTGGAAGTGGCTGAGAAGTTATCCTTACCACTGAGACTGCTCCTTATTATTCCTGGTGCTGGTGGTTGCAGGAATTTGCCTGTGTTTAAGATTTCCTGTATGAGTTCTCTCACCTGAGGGTGTGTGTACATCTGCGTATGTGGGGACCTAGGTATGCACATGGATTGTGTGTGTTTATCCTTAGCACACAGGCCTCACTGGGAATCAATCTCTAGCCCTGCCAGCCATGCTCAGGTGTCAGGTGTCAGTGGTTGTGGCCGACCTGGCAGTTTGTCCACCACCAACCGTAACCGTTGAATGCTGCAGGCTGGTTAGAGCTCAGTGAGTGTGGCTGCCTGTTCCGTGATCCCCAGCTGCCTGGCAGCCCCCACCTGTCCTCTTCAGGGCAGGGAGGACTTTGCCTCTTTGGCCAGGGCCTGCACCAATCCAAGGCTGGGCTAGGTTCTGTGGCTCCTCTGTCCAGCTTGTTTGGAGTGATTTCCTGAATGAAGGTACCAAGTCCACTCCCCCCCTTTTCAAAGGCTGGGCCAACCTCTGGAGGTAATATTGTCATTCTGCCTCCTTTCCCTAAAACTGTCCTCTCAGAGGTCACCAGTGCCTTTAAGACTTCTAAATACAATGGCCTCCTTCTCCAGCCTTTCTCTCTTCGACTGCTGACCACCCCATATGTTTTGGAACGTTTTCCCTTAGGAGTCTGGGCTACCATGCTCTTCAGTGCTCCCCCTTATTTGTGACTGTACCTCTTCAGACACTTTGCAGGCTCCTGTTCCTCATCTTGACCCACAGTGTAGGAGCCCCCAGATTCTCTTCTCGGCTTTTGCTCTCATGTCTCCATACACTCCTCTTGAATGATTTTATCCCTTCCCAAAGCTTAACACTTGTTTTTCACTCCCTATAAACAGGGCTAGGGATTCCTTCATGAGTCATTGTGAGAACATTAAGGAAGGATGACATCTTACTGAGGGATAGGGAAGGAGACAGTAATGAGGGTTTAGTCCTTCTCCCCAGGTCTGCACGCCCTTAAAATCATCACCTTTGGGGAAGCAGCACCATCTGCCTCCGTGGCTACCTATGGGAGTTCTTGATACAAATCACATCATTGTGCAGAGGCCTCTCTGGCTCCTTCTCTGAGCCAGCTACTTGCCCTTTACTTCTCCTTTCTCCATCTGATGCTTTTAGGCCTCTCTCCCACAGTGTCTGTTCAGAGGGGAAGACTATCTCCCCAAATTAGTCCAGCATCCTGCCTAGCTCCCTGTTGCCCTTAGGACAAAGTACACACACATGCACACATACACATATACACACCCACTGTGGTCTGGCTTCTAAGGCCCTGTACTCTCTTGACCTGTACTTCTATATTTTCTTTTATCTGCTACTGCCCATCTTCCTCCTTTGAGTCTTCCCAGCCTTAGTGTCTGGGTCCTTCACATCCCCAGGTCATTCTTGGCTTTGACTCCTGTCCTGACTGGAAGAGGAGGAAGTCAGATGAGCTTACCCTGGCTCTGACCACACACACACACACACACACACTCTCTCTCTCTCTCAAGCACACAGGGCAGACCTCGGCCTCTGGCTGACAACCAAACCCTGCAGACAGCTGGGGATCCAGGAAGAGCTCCTTTTTCTCAAGAGGAACCAATTCTGGGTGGGCTTAGGTTAGGATGGATAGGAGGATGGATAGGAGGAAAACACACAATTGTCCACCTACCTTAGGGGTACCTGGAGCCATGGCATCCTTCAGAAGGGAATTCTTGCTGCCAAGAAAGAAGAGAACAGGGTGACCATCCCACTTGCTGCCCAGGGCATGCAAGAGTAGAAGAGCAAGAAGACCCCAAAGAGAGAAGGCATAGCCAGCCCAGCTTAGCCAAGCTCCACCCAGTTTCTTCAACCCCAGCTGGCCCTGCCTAGCTCAGCCTCCATCAGAGGCCGAAAACTAGAGCTGCTGGCTCCTGGGAAGGGAATACACCCAGGCATGGTAGGCGCCCCAGTGGATCTGAGGAAAGGACTTTACCTGACTCCTGGTACCAGTCCTGAGGATTCTGCCTGTCCTGGATGCCCCCTTCCCTCCACCTTCTGTCCCCAGCTTGCTCTTAGTTCCTATGGGATTGGGGTGATGTAGCTGACAAGGCTCTTGTCAATTCTCCCTCCAACACGCTGCAAACTGCGTTAGGCCAGGAATGATCTCCCCCTGATTCAATTTGTCAGCCCTAGGCCCTCCGGCGTCGGGCGCGGCAGGCGGGCGGGAGCTGGGCCCTGAAATATGGTGGGTGGCTCAGAGTAGGCAGGGGTGGGGGCGGGAGGTGATGGATGGGCTGTGGGGGAGGCGAGGACTGTGTTTAATAACAAAATTGGTATGCAAGGCCACATCTCGCGCTAAGCATGAGTGATCCAGAGCCACAAAGTATTACAAATCCCTGCTAAACAGATGCTGACAATGGAACAAGACGTATCAAATCAGATCCACTTCAGAAACATTAATATCCCTGTTCCTGTCCCTCCCTCCCTGCTGCCCCCTCTATGCTCACTACATCTCTGCTCACACATTCATGCACATGCACTCACACACACAAAAATACATGCACACAGAGGCACTGGCTGATACATTCAGGAAGCAGACCCAGCCCATTCATGCAGCGTCCCTGCACAGACACATATACAAGCTATCCAGGTAAAGCATACCCACAGAGATAGCCACAAAGTGCAAAAGACACACCACATCTAAGGCAGAATACGCTGGGCGCACATGGACTCCCACAGGGTCAGACATAGACACTCCCAATATGCAAGCAAAGGATAGAATAGTGATTCTCATCCAGGGGCCGTTTTTCGCACCACTCCTCCCCCACGAGGGGATGTTTGGCAGTGTCTGGAAATATTTTTGATTGTCACACTGGGGGTGGGGAGTTGTAGTAACAGTGGGTAAAGGATATTAACCATCCTGTAGTGTAATGGATAGCCCCTCACAACAAAGAATTATCTAGCCTCAAATGTCCATAGCGCCAGGGTTGAGAAACCCTAGTATAAAGGCAGACACACACTTATCCATTGTCTCTCTATAATTCTGTCAACAGTCACACAGATACAGGTGGTCACACCCGGAGGCTCAGACATGCACACAGATGCACAGGCACACAGAGCCCTATCCCTAGAAATATGTCCATAAAGACACATTCACAGCAGTCATCCACACCTGGGTGACAGGCTGGTCATGCACCAACATCCACTTAGACACATGCATAGATTTAGACACCCAAGTGCACTAACACACACCCAGACGCTCATGTGGACACATGTGGACAGGCACCCAAGCAGACACCATTCATCGTGGGGCTAGGGCCACTGGCTGCACAGCAGAGTGAGGCTGAAGTCCAAGTGTAAAAACAGAGCTTTCTGCCTATCTGATCACACAGTGTGGGCATTACAGCCTGGGAAGGACAGCCAGACCAGGTTCCATTCAATTATATTTTGTTCATAAATGGTCCCCGTAGTCCTGATCTGTGCCAGGCCCCGACCTAAGCGCTGGGGATACAGGGAGGAAACTGAGTTGCTCTTGAGCGACTGGTTTGAGTTTATTTCTTCTATCATTCCTTCACTCAGTCAACAAGTATTGATGTCACCATCATGTTAGGCACCGTGCCTGCCTGCACCTACAGGCACAGAAATGAGAGCTGTATCACACAGTTCTCATCAGACCCTTGGATGGAGGTCTGAATATTGCTGGGGCGGGGTCAAGTTGGAACAGAAAAGGAAAGAATGAGCAATTATGGTGCAACTGCCCCATGTGACAGGCGTGGGCCAGGCACTTTACATGTGTTATTTCTTTAAGCTTCACAAAAACTTTACAAAGTTGACTAACAGAGGTTGAGTGACACCTCTGTGCTCACACAGTCCCTTCAGGGTTTGGGATTTGAGCTCATGTCTGACTGAGTCCAAAAGTGCTGCTTTTCAGTTATTCACACTGCTTCCCTATAGGTACTCAGCGGTTAGGGTGGAGGGCAGAGCTCTGAGATGTTTTTCTCTCTCCATTTTGGGGAGGGTCCTCTGTCTCTGGGTTTAAGTTTCCTCTGCTGGTGAAAACAACTGGGGACACTTAGGGTCAGAATGCCCAGCCACACCCTTTGCCCATCCTCGGGATCCTTCCCTGGCAATCCTCTTCCCTTACCCTAGAGCTGGCCCGGTATTGCCCCAGACTCCTTCCGTCTCTCTGAGCAAGCACCCCTGACCCTACTTTTCCTCCAACAATCCGATCACCTCTAAGTGTGCTGCATCCCCCAGAGGCAGGAGTCTGGCGCAGGGCCCGCCTTGGAGAGGAGCGATGAGGCAGAGCGCCCAGCCTGTGGGCTCTGTTTTCCGTCCCTCCCTGTTTCCACAGCCCACCCCCAACAATTTCCTCCTTTCTCAGTCACTCGCTGCCTAGTGATCCATGGGTTTTAAATTATAACTGGGACCCAGGAAACGCGTTCCTAAGTACAATATTCATGGGCTGGGCTGACACTTTTAATTAAGGTGATTTACACTGAATTATCCTTGGAAATAAAGAAATGGTGCACTGCCCGGGAATAAACCATCATCACCAGCCGCCTTTGTAAGTTACACTTCGTTTTAATCTATTTGGGGAATTGTTTATCTAGTTCATTACCCAACCAAACACCGAGGCCGGCCTTAAATAAGGCTTAAGTGGGGGTGGGGGCACTGCCATCTCCACACCCCTCCTCTTCAATAGAGTCACCCAGCCTTCCTCTGGCTCCTTCCAGCCCCTTTAAAGCACTGACCAGAGAGCTGGCTTCCTAGCCTAGAAAAGCTCTGAACTCATGCTTCAGCCAAAGGCAAGCCCCACTTCAGCTCTGGGCAGTCTCTTTCCATGTCCAAGGCTCTTTCGTCCCTCTGGGTGGAAATTCCTGTCAGAAGGCCACAGAGGCGTCTGGGGGCCATGCCCCACCTGTCCTTCAAGCTTCAGCCTCCATCTATGTTGCTGCCTGTCTGTACACATCCATCCCATCTCCACCCCATTACTATCCCAGAGACATCTTAGGCCTTGCATGCCCTGGTCCCTGTTCCTTGTCTCTTCCTTCCCTCGGATACTTGCTTCCCTGATATCAAGGCCCTCCCCACCCAAGTCAAAGCTCTTTCAAGTAGGTGTCCCATGAGTAGTAATCAGCTACGTTCTCTTGCTCCTTTCTCCACCAGTCTCTCATCGTTCCCTCTTCTCCGTTCCCACTTCCACTGCTATTGTCCTAGGTCAGCCTCTGCATCTGTCCCTTGGGCCCTGCCCAACCTCCTCACTTGCCTCCCTGCTTGTACCTCCATTTGTGTGCCACACCGAGCCTCAGAGCCGTTCTCCTACAGTTCAGCTCTCCAATCAAGTTTCTTCTGGTTCAGCAAGTTTTTATTGTCCCACTATATCTAGGACGACCCTCCAGCCTCGAAGGCCCTCCACACCTGTCCTCAGTCTAACTTTGCCTTCCTTGTTCTAACCAGGCAAGTCCTGGGATCTGCTGGAGGACTGAGCAGGGGAAAGATAGAGGATGGGGTGAAGGAGGGTGGGTGGGCATCGCCTCAGATTTTGAATGTAAAAGTGCTTTGATGCTTTGAAAAGTGAAAGCACTGTGCCAATGGGAGTTCTGACTCTTCTTCCTGGAGGTGTCTGTGCGCCCATGTGCCTGCAGGAATGAGCACCTGCAGGAAGGGTTTCTTTCAGGGTTGTGTGAGCACATCTATGTGTGTTGGAATGTGGGTGTGTGTGTGTGCCTGTATGCCACCTACATATGTTTGCACCTGTGTCCCAAACCAGCCAGTCCTCCTTTGGGGTGGTGATGCTCTTTAGTGCTGGGCAGAAGGAGGCAGAGGGCACAATACCAGCCCACCTTGAAGAGCTTCTCAGGGAGCAACCATGTGGGAGGCAGTCGGTGATAGGCACCCTGGCAGCAGCATTCACAGACTCAGGAAACAGCTAGGCTGAGGGAGGCGTGGCAGGGCAGAGGAGGCAAAGACAGGGTAAGAGAGGGAAGGGGTCAGCTGGAGAGAAGAGGAGAGGAAAGAAAAGGGACTGGAGAGGAGAAGGGAGCTTGGAGCAGGAGGGAGAGGAGGACTGGAGAGCTGGGGAGGAAGGTTCACGCCACATGCCATGGATGGGATGCCCTCCTTTGTGTCCTGCCCAGAACTGTCTGAGTGATGCACACACAAGCTCTGCCCGCCTGCAGGACTCAGTTCCCCCATCTGTCAAATGGCTAGTCAAAGGCCCCTCTCAGCTCAGGGAGATGATGGTAGGGACAGGAGGAGGGAGGGGTCTCCAGGGCGCACATCTTTTCCCAACGTCCGCTGCTCTCCTCCTGCCTCCGGGAGAGCAGCAGGGGCGGGGCAAGGGCGGCCAGGCTGGGGCCCTCCCCGCACTACCCAGCCACAGCCCGGAGGGAGCTGACACGCTCCTTGGGAATTTATCACGCACCCAATTACAATGTTAATTGGCAAGTTCCTGAAATCAATTAATTCGCAAATTTTTTCCAATTAAAAATCCAGATAAATCACGAGGGCGGCGGCGGGCCGGACCAGCCTGCAGTCCGGTGGGCGCAGCGGCCGCAGGGAGGGGCGGGAGGGAGAGGGGAGGGGAGGGGGCGGCGGGCGCGGCTGCCCTTGAACGCCTTTGCCGGCCGGTCGGACTGTCAGCGCGCCGGGCGCGGCGGGGCCGAGACAGATAAAACCATCGACCCGTCGCCGCCAGCGCTTCGGTTTTATCGATCCGACGGGAATTTCACTTGCTGTGCAGATCCCGCTGTCCGGCTGTCAGACACCGGGTTGGGGGGGTGGTGGGCGTGCCGGGGGTTAGGAGGTGCTGGGCTGGGTCTGGACATGAGGGGCACCGGAGTGGGGGTCTCAAGACATCGCCGTGAGGGGCGGAATCCCTGAGGGGGCTCAGGGTGGGGAAATGGACGTCGGGGTAAGGGTGCAGAAGTAGGAGATGCTCTGAGAGGATGAGGGGGTAAAAAGGGATTGGTGCAGGGTCATGCGACGGCCCCTACTGAGCAGGCGGAAAGGGAGCTTGGGCCCCATTTTCCAGATCTTTAGGGGTGCACTGGTTTTAAAAGCCACTGCAGGTCCCTCCACATCTCTGCCTCTACTCTGTTCCTGCTGAGGGGAAGTGCTGCTTGAAAACAAATTACCCAGAAACCCTGGTATGGACCGCCACGGTATGGAGCTCAGCTGCCGAGGATGTTTCTTTCACTCTCCACCCCTTGTAGACTAGGCCTGGGTACGGGTGTGGGTGGGGTGTGGGGGAGGTAGGGAGGAATTTAGTTAAGGGCATGGGCACTAGAGTCAGATTGCTGGGGTCTGAATCTTATCTTTACCTCTGTACAGGCCAGGTAACCTCAGAGAGGTCACTCAACTCCTCTGTAGCTCAGTTTCCTCATCTGCAAAATGGACTCAGTAATTATTACCTACCCCAGAGAGTTATTGTGAAGATTAAATAAATTAATGCAATGTAAATGCATTTGGCACATGGTGAGTGTTCAGTAGGATTATTAGTAGTAGTACAGCCTTTTGGGGTAATTTTAAGTATTCCCACAAATTCTTTGATAATCTTCCTTTCAAGAGATAGAGCTTATAGAGTTGATTCTCCTCTCTTGAGTGTGGGCTGGACTTTATGACTTGCTCCTCATGAATAGAATACATTGAATACAGAATATATCGAACAATAGAATAAATAGAATAGAATAGAGAATGACTTTTGAGACTAGGCCACAAAAGGCATGGTAGCTTCCTCCTCAGTCTCTCTCTTGGATCACTTCCTCTATGGGAAGTCATCGGCCATGTCATAGGGAAACCCAAGTGACTTTATGGAAAGAGATCCACTTGTCGAACTGAGGCACCCTGCCAACAGCCACGTGACCGGGTCATCTTGGGGAGCGGGTCCTTCCAGCTCAGTCAGACCCTCAGATGACCATGGCCTTGGCCAGCATCTTGACTGCAGCTTTATGAGAGACTCTGAGCCAGAAGCCACAACTATCCACAACTGCCCAACTAAGATATTCCTGATCTGATGGTCCAAAGAAACTGTGAGATAATAAATATGTATTGTTTCAAGCTACGGGGTTTTGGGGTAATTTGTAACATAGCAATAGACAACTACTGCTTCTTCCTTGCCACATCCACCCCCTCAGGAGGTCTTCTCGGCTCTGGCTCTGGGCTGGGGTTGGTGTCTTCTCATTGCTCCCACAGCCCCAGTTCTTTCCAGAGGCGTCTATCCCTCCGTGTCTCTATGCCCAGCTCTCCTTACTCTCCTGCAATGGGCTTCTGAGGCCTGGACCATCTCTCATCCACCTTTGGATTCCCTGCACCCTGCCCATGGGATTAGGTGAGAGAGTAGAAAGAAGGAGGATCAGTCATGTCTGCTGACTTGAACTAGACAATGGGTGGCGTTGGGAGTAGCTGGGCAGGCTGAATCCCTGCGGCAGACTGTGTTTTCCAAAGATGGCTGCAGCCACATTTTCCATCCCACATGCTCTTCTACAATATGGCCTTGCCACTCTCCCATCAAAAGGCGGAGTGTGTGTCCCCTCCTCTTGAATCTGGCCGGCTAATACTGCCTTGAGGACAAGGGAGGTGACGTTAAGTGATTTCTGAGGCTAGGTTGTAAAAAGTGATCCAGCTTTCATCTCATTGGCTGTGCATTTGCTTTAGAGCCCTAAGCTGCCATGTAAGAAGTACAACTGCCCCGAAGCTGCCAGGCTATGAGAAAGCCCAGATGACATGGAGAAGCAAGTGTAGGTGCTTTGGTCTGAGGTTCTGGCTGGCAGCCAGCATCAGCCACCAGCCTCCAGATGATTCCAGCTCCTAGCTGTTGAATCTTCCCAGCTGGGGCCCTGGACACCTTGCAATAGACACAAGCTGTTCCCTCTCTGCTCTGCTGTCTGAATTCCTGACCCCACAGATTCCACAAGCATAATGCAATGGTTGCTTTAACCACTAAGATTTGGCGTGATTTGTTCCACCCCTCCTCTGCTCCCTTTAACAACCTGGCGCCTCCACAGGGCCATGGAAGCAGCTCCGCCCAGTCCTGCAGGTGGGGCATAAGGGAGGTGGGGTGGTGCAGGGTGGGTCAAGCCTGAGCACATTCTCAAGATCATCGCCTTTCAGACCCTGAGATCCATACAGAAGGGGATGCTTCTCCTGGATGGCAGCACCAGGCTGCACTTCTGGTGGGCTGCCAGGCCCAGTCCCTGCTTCTGATACCTTGCCGTGAGGCTCAGCATGGCAGTGCAGGGCCTGTGGCAGTGGCTCATCCCCTTTCCAGATTCTCTTGTGCCCTTTTGAGGCTGAGGCCTGAAGTAGGGGGAGGGATCATGCTTCTCCCATCTCCAAAAGTAGAGCAAGAAGAGAAAGGCAGCGCCATTCAGCTGGAAGCTCTGAAATCTGAAAGCAGAGTGGAGGAGAATGGCAGCAGGGCCTTGTCTTCACCTGGAGGCTGGGGTGTGGGCCAGACAGCTTTTCCTGGGACCTGGTGGCTAGAACCCGCAGTGGAACCTTCTGGCAGGCAGCCTCCCCTGGTTGGTGGCTTACCTGGTGGGCAGCTGGGCCAGCTGTTCCAGCTCTTGCTCCATATGCTCCTGCAACTCGCTGGGCCTCAGCAGGACCTGGCAGATGGGGCAAATAGGGGCCTGGCTGTCAAACAATGCTGCTGCCTTTTTCTTACCTGGTGAGGGAAGAAGAAGAGACAGACATATAAACTGGGCTGGTCTGTTGAGGGAAACCCAATGTCCCAATCCTCTAACCCAAGCCTGCTGCGGCTTCCTAGGGCTTCTTGGCCTAGAGGAGGGATGAACCCGGGGATCTCAGGGCCCATAAGCATCCTTCTTCTTTGCAGCTCCAGAAGCCATGAGCAGAACCTTCTTAGCCACCCACCCTCTCAGAAATCTACCAGGACACAAGCAGTGCTCTGTGCATTCAAACCTTGATCACTTCATTTCCCACAGGCTAGTGCAGAAGGTCTTGGTTTAATCATACCGTGGCCCAGAATATGCAGTGCCCCCTCTGCCTCTCCTTTCCTCACTGCTTTCACACTCCCCAAAGCTGGGGAAGGAAGAAAAGAGGGAGAAAGGGGGTTTGTTCCTGCAGTCATTCAACAAACTTTGTCTGATGTCTACTCTGAACTGGGCCCACTGTAGAGCCGTGGAGACACAGAATATAATCAGATCTAGTCCCTACCCTCAAGGCTTTCACAGCCAGGTGGGAAGGACTGAGAGGGACCCTGCTGACTTCCAGGGTAGCATTCCTCATTTTCCCTGGGGTCCTTTCCACAGCCTCTCCTCTCCTCATTCTGCATGCTGCACCCTCTTCCTCCTTATGGCCCTAACTCCCCTCTGTGCCCAGTAGACTCCAGAATCTGTATCGCTACCCCAGATCCCTCCTATGTTCTCCAGGTCCCGCATCCAAGCACCTCATGGATAGCAATACCTGGATGTCCCACAGGAATCTGAAACCTAACAATCCCAAAACACCTTCTTCAGCTTCTTTACACCTTCTCAACCTGCTCCCCCTTCAGCAGTGCCTGTCTTGGTCACCGTGGCATCCATCCTGTCACCTAAGCCAGAAGTTTCACCTCATCTTAGGCCCTTTCCTTGTCTTACTACCCTCCCACACATTTAAACCCAAGTCCTGTCCATTCTGCTTCCTCCATATTCCTAGAATCTAGTCATCCTGTTTAGGTCTTACTACCTCTCACTTGGATAACCTCATTAGCCTCTTTTGAGTCTAAAAGGTTCTGGGTTCTTCCCCTTCAAGATACCCTTCAAATTGTATGGGAATGCCTAGGGTTGGCTGTGCTGGCTGGGGGGCTGGCAGGGAGCCTGAACTCTATCCCTACTCTGTCCAACTCTGTCACTGATACTGGCCAGAGCACACCATGCTAGGGAGGAGCCTGGAGGTTGCCTAATGCACACCCCCTGGGGAAGCCTGAACTCTCTCCCTTTCCAGTCTTCCTATCCAGTGCTCCTCTGATTTCTCCTTATAGGCATGGGGTCAAGGAGACCTATTTATCTACACAAACACCCCTGCCTAGCCATGTAAACTCTGACTATAGAAAGGACTTTTTTAGCTTAAGCCCAGAACTCTTTCTCCCTGCTTATTCCCACTGGTACCTGGAGAGGGTAAAAATCGGCTTTCAGAAAGACAGAGGCCATGCCAGTAATGACCAAGACGGTCCTCGAGTAGGGGTGCCAGATTAAATACAAGTTGTCCAGGTAAATTTGTATTTCAGACAAGTAATGAATAATTTTTTTAGTATAAGTATGTCCCAAATATTGCATGGGACATTCTTATGCTAAAAGTTATTCATTGTTTTTCTAAAGTTCAAATTTATCTGGATGTCTTGTATTTTTATTTGTTAAATTTAGCAATCCTGTGCCCGAAGGAGCTCCCAGTTCAGGCTGAGCATGAGAACCTACCTCCCTTTGATATAAGACTGAGGACGATCACAGCTCTCCTGGATGATCAGATGGAGCCATCTGAGAGCTCAGAGGAGGGAGTATTCCTTTTGGGTGTGTGTTTTGAGGAATGGGAAAAGAGAAGACTTAACCAAAGAAGTGAAATTTAAGTTGTGCCTTAGAAGTGTTCTAGGCAGAGAGCAAATGAATGAATGAATGAGTTGTGAGTTTTCCTGTGGGCAGGGGCCATTTTTTATCTATCTTTATAGCTATAGACAGTTGAAAACAGACCTGGATGATTAATGATGAAGCAAGGGAAAGGAAAAGAGGAAGGGAAGGAGATGGAGATTGTCTTAGAAGCCAGATGACCTTCTCAGAGCTGGGAGGTCCACAGTGGAGGCTTTGTGTGTGCCACGGTGGGGTAGGTATGGTTCTAGTCTGTGTGGTTAGGTCTTTGAGGAGGGGAAGGGGCCCTACTGATCACGTGGCTATGGTGGCTATGCCTCAGATGCTCAGGGGACAGCAGGAAGGCAGCTCTGAGTAAGAGAAGAGAAGGCCAGATGTGGACCTGGCCTGGGAGTTGGGATTCTAGTCTCAGCTCTGCCTCTAACTTCATTCAGCCAGAGAATCTCAGAAGTAAGACCCTAGAAATTCTCCAGGCTATTATCTTTATTTGACCCATGGGGAAATTGAGGTTCTGAACTGGACACAGACCTGGATACTTGGCTCTTGATCTCATTGCTTCATTTATTTATTCATTCAGCAAACATTGATTAAACCATTATTCTACTTCAGGCATTATTTTAGGAGAAACTGGAGTTGAGAGATAAATAAAACACATTCTTGTCCTCAAGGAGAACACAAACTAGTGGAAAGGAACTCAGTGGTTCTAGTCAGGGTAGCCCTGGCCAGGGTCAGGGCTGGTCAAGGTCAAGGGAGGCATGAACAGGTGCTGGCGGGTTAGGGGACAAGAAGGGGCCAGAGGAGGATTGGTAGGATCTAGGAGAGGCAACGATTAGGATGAATAAGGGACAGTTGACAAGGCTGTTGAAACAGATCACTGAGGCAGGGTCTGGTGCATAAGGGAGAAATGGTAGGGGAGGAGACAGGAGAAAGAAGATCAGGGCATAGGGTCTGAGCCAAGGTGGAAATTTCAGGGTTTCATCCCCTTTTACCTTGGGACACCAATCTATCTCTTAGGGCTTCCTAGAGTCAAATTCCTTCCTTCCAACCTGGGGTCAGGCACCAGCATTCTCCTATACCTACTCTCAGTTCATCTGCTTTGCTACCACAGAGTTGTAAATTCCTGAGCTTGGCCTCAGTTTCTCTACCAGGACAATGGGCCCTCTTCCTGGCTTCAGGAATATCACTGACAGAAATCTGCAGAGGTACCCCACAGCCTATGCCCTCCATCCCACCCCCATTTTCGCAGGGGTTAGAGGGGCAGGTGTCAGCATGGTCATGGGCCTCCGCGTCCCCTCCCCCATTGTGTTCCCTATAATTTTATATTGAGACCTGTGGTCATGACGTGGGTTTTACTGCACTAACGACACGGCCTGCCCAGGTTTAATGACAAAATCCATACTCTGGCCCTGGGCCTGCTCCTCGTTTGCATAATTCCCAGAATACAGCTCCCTGAAGCTTTTGACCTGGGCCATTACAGTAGCCATAAAATGGGCCATAAAACTACTGGGAACAGCCAAGAGGAGGGGGCTGTGGTCTTGTGGGGGTGGGAATGAAGCCCTCAAACCCCTACTCTTCCTAGGCCAGGGAGGAGGCATCTTCTGGCTCATCCCTTCCCTGGTTCCCAGAATCTGGGAGTCCACCTCAGGCTGGAGAGGCCTCTGGAAGCTGTTCTTCCAGCTGCCCTTCTGATGTAGGAATCCCTTCTCCATCGCTACTGCCAGCTTCACAGGTAGGCAGACCGAGCCCGCCAAGGGCAGGTGTCAGGAAGCATCTTCTCCTTGAGCATCCCTCACTCCCGCCCCGGGTCCCCACCGCAGAGCTGGGCGAGCCCTTTGCCACAGGTGGGTCTAGGGCGGATCTTGCCCCTCTTCAGGAGGCCAAGCTCCCCGGGGGCATCAGGAACCAGGCTGAGCAGCACAGTGGGGAGACGTGGGAAGCAGGAGGGAATGGGCATAGGGACTGGGACGGGCTGTCGGTGCTAAAGATGATGGATGGCGGAGGTGAGGCAGGGGCCGGGTGTTATCGGCGGAGGACGGCGGGTGCGGGCGCTCGTCGCTCCTGTTAATCCCTGGGCGCTGCCTCAGCCCTCGCACTGATAACGAGGAAATGGGACTGACAACAATTTTTAGCTGAGAGATTCTTCACCAAAATGCCAGGCGGCCGGAGGTCTGACAGCGCCTGATTGAGTGTGTGAGTGTATGGGGGGAACGCCCGCAGCCCCCTCCCCTCCCATGCAAAGATGGATCGCTCATTCTGCCTCCCGTCCACATTCATTACCGCACCTCCCTCTGCCGCCCAGTCGCTGCAGCGCCTGCTACCTCCACTTGTCCGCCTGCTGCAGGTGTCTCCTGAAGCAGGAGGAGAGCAGGGAGCAGAGGGGGCCCTGACCCTATCCTCAGTGTTTTGCAGGGCACCTCAAGCTCAAGGAGCAAGACGTGACTGCAGACCCAGGGCTGAGAGTCTGTCCCCGCCTGGAGGCTCCCTAGTTGTGTGACCTCCAGAGGGTCCCTATCCCTTTCTGAGCTGTCAATGCCTCCTCACCAGAGAACAGTGAAGCACCAGCAGCAGTGATGGTTTGCAGGCCTGCACAGGGATAGGCCTGCTGAAAAGACAGCAGCAGTCAAGCCAAGTAGTCTTTTCCTTGCCAGTCGGGGCCAGGCTCTGGCCTGTCCCCCTCTCAGGCCTTGGAACAAGGCCTTAGGCGCCTGGGGTCCCAGATCAGCCCTCTGCTGCCCTCCTCTGTTGGGTACTGCTGACCATTGGGAGCAGGCAACTCAAGGGCCCGCCCAGCTGCTCCTTCTCTGCCACCTTCCGCAGGAAGGGTTGGTGTGAAACTGGACGCTGCACCATGAGGGGCTTGTTCCCAGTGAAAGCCCACCAAAGGCAGGGTTTGACTGTCCGGTGTCCGACTTAAGGACAGGGAGGACTAAAATGAGGGTGAGGGTACATCTAGTGACAGATGGCAATGGAGGCTGGGACTTTTAAGAGCATGTATGTGTGTGAATGTATATATTTTAAAGTTCATGCTTATCAAGCTCTTTATCATGTACATTGAGCTGTACATTAAGATTGTGCATTTTATTGCATCTACTATCTACCTAACAAAAAGAGTACAAATGAGTGTGTGTGTGTGTGTACACATCTGTGTTTCCCACTCTTCTTCTCCCTGAACCTTCAGTAGAAGGGCTTTCATTCCTTAGACACAGAGGAGCCTTCAAGCAGAATTCAGCAGTTGTCTCTCACTAGCTGTGCGGCCTTGGGCAAATCACTTAACACTTCTGAGCTTTAGTTTTTCCTTGTGTGAAATGGGGATGATAACATCTAACTCCCAGGACTTCTGTGAAAATTCAGTTAAATCAGGGATGTGTACAAAGTGTTGAGTCATCAGCTTTAGGAGGGCACTAGATAGTCTGTGGTTTGCGCCTGTAGCTACCCACTCCTGACACCAGCCCGGCCGTGCCCTGGATCTGGCTTTCTTCCTTGTTATGATCAAGATTGTGTACCACTCGGCAGGTATCCTGGTCCTGACCTTTTTGGCCTCCATGGAGTCCCTTCTTCCTATCATTCCATACCCATCTATCTCTTTACTGGTTTGTATGTCAGTATATCCATCTATCCATCTGCCCAACCACTTATCTGTTGCCTGTCATTAATAATCACAACTGTTTATTGAGCATTATTATATATTAGGCTCTGGGTTTAACGCTACACATGTTATCTCATTTAATCCTTATTACAGTTCTGTGAGGAAGATATTATTATAATCATAATGATTGTAAGAGGGAAAGGAAAAAGAAAATAGGGCTCAGAACAATGAAGTGACAGAGCTAGAAGGTTCATAGTAGGGATTTAGATACAGGTTTGTCTGATTCCAAAGCTAGTGCTCTTAACTGCTGCACAATACCCAGCTACCTACCTACCTATCGACTTGGCTAGGTAACAACTCAATAATATTCAACAAGTGGTAACTGGATGCAGACAACAGATCTGCTATAGTATGAATGCTATGCAGACATGTACAGGACAGACACACTCTCTGCCCTCAGGGAGCTCAGGAACTCCCCAAGGACAGAGATTAAACAAACGCTCCAACAGTGGTTTTAGAAGAAGAGAAGTACATGGAACTGGGGGGGGGGCGTGTATCATCAGGTCTGGGAGGTGATGGAAATGACATGTAAGCAAAGGCTTGACGGATGAGCAGAAACCAGTCGGGCCGTGATTGTGAAGTAGTGTTCAAGATAGGAAATAGCATGTTTGAAGGGACAGAGGGGAGAAAACCTAAGTGAAGAAAGAAGAGTGCATGGGGCTGGGGCAGAGAAAGTGAAGGGCAGAGTGTTGAGATATGATGATAGAGAGGCTGGATCCTGGAGGACTTTTGAACTATGTTAATGATTTTGGTTATTTTTTTTAACATACAGGGAGAAGTCATCCAAGAGTTTTAGGCAGGTGAGTGACATATCAGACTTGCATTTTAGAAAGATCATTCTAACTGCAAAGTAGAGAATGGTCTAAGGGGACGAAAGCATATGCAGGAAGGCTGTTTAGGAGGTTATCTCACTAGCTCAGGTGAGACATGACTGCTCTAGTGTGATGTTGGTGGAGATGAATGGAAGCAGGCAGATTGGTCGTGGGAGCTAAGGAACTGAAAAGAGTCAAGGATGACTCCAAGGTTTCTGACTTGAGTGACTACCAGGCAGTAGACCCTTTACTCCCCCATGGAGCAGGAGGAGCCACAGCAAGTCTGATAGGGGAGAAAATGAGTTCAGTTCCGGATGTACTTAGTTTGAGGAACTGTTAAGACATCCGCGTGAAAATGCTGAGTAGGTGCCCCACGTGAGCCAGAGTAGAGTTATAGGACTGGAGACACTGACATAGATAAGAGCGGAAGTTCACCGCTGCATTCATTGTGCCTAGAACAATGTCTGGCATATATTCAGTAAATATTTATTGAATGAATAGATTAATAAAGTTAGGAGTAGGCAAGATCACCTAGGGAGACCATCTATATGTATATAAGAAAAAAATATATATACATGTATATGTATATATACACCTAGAGTTTGTAAGAAGAGGCTGGAACAGAACCCTGAGTAACTCCAACAGGTGGAGGAAGTTTAAGTTACCAAAGACTAAGATGGAAGAGCCAAGAGGAGGATGAAAACAGGTGTGATGTCATTGAAGCCAAGGAGGGAAGAGTTTCAAGGAGGTGGGTGTCATTGACAGGGTCACATGCTACTGAGAGGTCAGGAACATAAGACATGAGAAGTGTCCCATCCTCCCACTGCACCCACAGTACAACCATCTAGCCCCCACTTCATCCATCCATCATCCATCCCAACCACCTAATTACTCATCCACTCTCCCCTCTCACACACTCCCTTCTTCCTTCTCTTTCTCCAGAAAACCGTGATTGGCACCTCTGCTGAATGTGGGACAGGAAGAGTTAACATGCTGACAGATGGCATTTTTTACCTTCAGTCAATATGAACAAGGCCCCAAGACTATGATTCCAAACATCTGGATTTCATCAATATGTGATCTGTCGTCGTATATTGGCATTCCCCAGTCCCCGTGCCAGAGCAATGCGGCTGGTTTTATTAATACGTCAAATACATTATCCGTGTAATACACTTGTCTGGCTGGGGCCTCCCGCTGGGGCGGGGCGGCGGATTTGAATGTATGATGAATCAGTTTGCATTACATGTTCGTAAGTCATCATTTGTCAGGATTAATAGGCATCCCTGGTCGAGGAGGTGGGGGAGGGGTGGGTAGCAGAGAGATGTGTATTTAGCTCTGGCCCATACTGATCTGCCAGTGCCCACGGATGCCCTGCAAACAGCTGTGCACTTTCCTGTCTGGACCCACAGCAATGGCCGGTGCTCAAGGGGCACAGGTGACATTTTCAGCAGTTCCAGAGTCACTTGGAACCAAAAAGGCTCATTTGTCTCTGCTTTAAGCTTACCAAACAACCAAAAAGGATGTGGCAGCGGCCATTTGCACAAGCTGGCTCTTACTCATCCTTTAGGATTCAGACTTCTTTCTTCTGGGTAGTCTTCCCTGACTTCCCAGACTATACTAGGTAACTCCTCTGTGTTTCCACAGCCTGGTGTGCTACCTCTGGCCACACAGTGTTATAACTGCAGTGTTATTATGTGTCTGTCACCCCCTTTCTTGAGGGCAAGGATTAACTTGTTCACTGCTATAGCTCCAGCATCTAGCAGAGGGTGTAGCCTAAAATAAGAGAATAGTAATAGTAATATTAGAAATCAATAAATGTTCCTTAAGTGAATGAATGAATAAGTGGTCACCGACCTTGCCAAACAAACCCTCAAAAGACACAGATGTTAGCTGAGAGATGACATGGGGCTTTTCTCGGGCTCCTTGCCTCCACCCTGACCCTGCTCTGGTCTGGTCATCTATCATACTCCATGTGCTTTTCTTCCCTTGCTCCTCTTCCTTCTATAACACCTGTGCAGACCCCTCACACAGCACCAGGGTCCTTACATGTGACATGCACACCCAGATACAGTACACAGGGGTGACATGGTCATGCCTGCGTGCCCTTGCCATCTTCCCATCTTCCTCCACTCTCTTCAGAAGCTCAGATTGGCACTGCCCACTCCACATGACCTCCTGCCAGCTCCAGGTCCTTGTGCAACAACAGCTTGGCTGGTGTCCTGACCCCTATTGTGATGGATGCTATTTACTGTCTCTAGTATCTGGATTGAGCCAGACATGGCTCCTGGGTGGCCAGTGGAAACACCTGCAAGCCAGGTAGGTGGATGTCAGTGGACAGGTATGGGCTCAGAGCTGTAGCCAGAGTTTCTGGGCCACGGCATGAACAAGCTCATGGAATTTTGGGTTGGGAACCTAAATCCTTGGCCTCACAAGCCTTTGCTGTAAGTGAGTACACCAGCTAACCTGCCCGGAGGCTGGTGGGGCTTCAGGAGTCACAGCTATTTTATACCCCTGCCCTCGGCTCTCCCAAACACAACTGCCCTCGGCTCTCCCAAGCACAACTGCCCTCAGCTCTCCCAAACACAACTGCAGCCTCTCTCCTCTTCTGGAGCTACAATTCAGTTTCCCCCTCCCTTAGCTGATAACTTGCAGACAGTACCCTGTGCTGTATGTGGGGCAGATGGGGCCTCCCAGAGTCCCTGGAGTTAGGCTTTACAAACCACAGAAAAGGGCCCAATTCAGAAAAATATCCACATATGGACATGTACACATATCCTCTCAAATGTCTGGACACACACATGTGCATGCAGGCGTTGGCATACACAGGTGTTTACAGAGTGTGGGTATTTTTTCACATCTAGATAAACACACCTGGGCACCTTGTGTATTTGCAAGTGCAGACTGAGTATACCTGGATACTCCTGCCAGCATGCCCATGCACTTCACTGTCCCCCAGTGCCTTCCTTGCCAGGGAGCCAAAATGCTAGGACTACACTGTTTAAAGTAAAGTAAATCCAAGTGTGTTTTACCCCCTGCTGGCTCTGACTATAGGCTTATAAAAATGAAGTGGGAACCTCCGCAGCTGTGGGCAATAAATCCTGAATCGCTGAGGAGGGCAGTGTTACCTGCTTTCTAGGCTGATGGGTGGAAGTTGGGGCACTGATTACAAGTGCCTGCGGAGCTAGATGGGCACTGGGCCAGCTGCTTGGCCTCAGCACTGCTGGCCTGCCCAGGCCAGGCCCACTGTCTCCCATGGACCTGTGGGGTCAAGAGTCCCAGAGCCCTAGGGGTGCACGAAGCACCAGAGAGAAGGAGAGGAGAAGGGCTGGGGAGGGGAAAGCGCGCGAGACAGCCACGTGCTGCTAAGGCTGAGGGGAGCCCTCGCATCTGGAGATCAATTAGCATCAATTACTGACTTCATTTAATTGTCGTCCAAGATGAATTTGTCATTTTTAGCTGGGAATTAATGGGAGACCTTCACCTCTCCCTGGCAGCAGCCGCAGAGCCAACAGCGGTCACCTCAGCCTCCTAGGAGCCCTGAATCGTGCTTGGGGCTGGGGCCAGGCTGGGGCAGGCAGCTAGCAGGGCTTCTGCTCCCTGAGCAACCTCTGGCCGCCCCAGACCCAACCAGCCTGCCCACTGTAGCCCAGGGCCAAGGTGGGGGGCCGTGGGCCGTGGGCTGTGTGGCAGTCCTCTGCAGCCTCTGGCTTCAGCCAGAAATTAATTTGCTGGGCTGAGCATGTTTACCTTTTCCCAGCAAAGGCGAGACAGTAAACAGCGGACCAGAGGCTGAAATTGAATTGATAACTGCATCAACGTGCCAGATAACGCCTAAAATAATACGCCGATAAGGAAATTCGATTTGATTTGCTGCTGCGCATCAGATTGGCCCCATCTGTAGCTGCCTGTAATCATTTTCAATTGCGTTGGGAAACCTTATTTGTCCTTAAATATTTCTGTCATTTTTCATTGCTGGCGACAGATCCTTGGGCAGGTGGCAGGGGTGCGCTGCCTCTGTGGGCGCGGGGCAGCGGCCCGAGGAGGAGGGGTGGCGTGGACTCGCGGGAAAGGAGGCAGGGAGCAGGCAGTCGGGCGGTGACAGCTGCTCCTCCAATCAATCACACTGTCGACAGGGAGGGACGACTGGCTGGCAGAAATTGAGTTTGCCTCACAGGGGACGATTGAGCAAATTAATAGCCCATTAGCCAAGCAGTGACCTGAGAAATGAAGGTGCAGGGGTTCCTCCTCACTCAGGCCGGCTGGGGTGGGGCCGGGCAGGGGGAGGGGCTGGGGAGGAAGTGGGGGAAGAGGAGGGATGGGTGTGTGGATGGGATGGGGAACAAGGGTGTGGGAACATGGGGGTGGGAGTAGATGGTGCAGGAGGAGAGAGGTTAAGTTGCGGAGATGGGCTGGAGATGCGGCCACGCTCACGGGGGATGCTGCCTGAGGGGGGCTGCGGGGACTTGACTGACGTCTCTTTACCATCTTCCCATCGTGTCCTCTGGGACTGAGTATCATGCCAATAAGCTCTCTATTCTGGTCCCTAGATACCCCCTTCACTTCCTCTCCTCACTTTCCCAGAAACCTGCCCATCCCTGGACCCACCACCTCCTGTACTCCTTTCTAGTGCAGGCTGTTTATTCTCCCAAGCTTCGGTTCCTCAGCCAGGAGGTGGGGTCAGTGTCTTCCTTAGTGCCCACTGCTGCTCCACCCTATGGGCTCTGAGGTCAAGTACCACCCTGCACCCCTCATCACTGTTAGTCCCCGTTCTCCACATGGACTGAGGACTTGGACTCTCACCTGTCTACCCAATTACTGCCCTGACCTCCTCAGCTTCTGTTATTTTTTTCCTGTACTCCACTTGCTCCTGGAGGGCCTTGTTAACCACCGGAGTCGCTCTGTGAGAGAACCCTGTCTCCCGCAGGCCCTCTCATGGCCTCGTGCCCATACCCATCATGCTTGCTCCCCCTCTCCCCTCTCCCGTCTCCCAAGGCACCACTGGACCCGAGGGTGCATCCCTTCCTCTTGCCACCATACTCAACCTCTTTACTTCCTGTGCCTTCTGCACAATGCGGCTAGTCACCTTTTTGTCTCAGACACACAGGCGGTTAAATGCAGCTGGGGAAAATCACAAAACCATGCAGATATGTGCCAATAAAAATTCACAATTTCCAATGTCTAAGCAATCCTTTAACATACCCTTGGCCAGCTCTGTCTCCTTTTTCCCGCAGAGACGGTCCAATAATATTTTACTACCTTGAGTCCTCCTCCGTGTTTGTGTCCCTCCCCTATCAGGTGGCCTAGCTTCCTACTTTACTCAGGCGTTTGAAGTCCTTTGGCATGACCTCCCTCAACTCCTGCCTTTCTTCCTCTTTCAGTTTCAGTGGGAGAAGTGTTCATCCTCCTGTTTTAGCTTAATCCCTTCTCCTGGATTTAGAATCCTATTCCTGCCTATGTTTTCTGGGAAAGCTGTTGAGGTCCCCCTCTCTCCTGCGACTCCTCTGTCCTTCTTCATGTGGTCCCCCCATCAGCATATACCTGGTCTGAGTCCGTCCCTTTACAACATTACTGACAACTCATCTCTCTTCCATATGGCAGCTGGCAGATAATATGCCGCTTCCTTCTCCTTCCCTTGTCACCTAAGATGCTCTAAAAAGTCTTGCTTGCTATTCACACTCCTTTATCTCCTAAGCACTTCTTAACTCACTGCAGTTGATTTTCATCCCACCACTCTACTCTCAAACTGCTCTCAGATCCTTGATGATCATCATTTGTCAAATATAACAGATACTCCAGCCATATGCATTTATTTGTTAATTCAATAAATATTTATTGAAGTCCTCTCTGCACTAAGCACTACACCAAGGTCTGAGGCTACAGTGAAATCTATGTCCTCATGAGGCTTACGAAGTAGTGAGGAAACAGATGAAATAAAATACTTAAACAGACAATTGTAAATTTCAGTTGTGCCAAAGAGAGGGAACTGCTATGGGAACCTGCAAGTGGAGATTTGCCCTGCTCAGAGGAACCCAGGAAGGCTTTGCTGCGGATAAGACACAAGCGGAGATGTGATGGATAAGTAGGAGTTGAATAGACGAGGAGGAAGGGAGGTGATAGCATTGACAAAATGCCAAGCATTTTGCTATTTTATCTCCATCTCATGAATGAGGAAACAGAGGCATAGAGGAGTTCTGCGACTTGCCCATTGTTACCCTGTTAGTAGTGGCATGGGACTTTCAACTCTAGCAATGTGATACCAAATCCCACATTCTTAACCATCCAACTCCCCTCCCTCTGAAGTTAGCTATTATCCTTGTCACCATCCACTCCTCCCTCTGCACACTCTATGGGTATGTGATCTCTATTCCAGGTTCATTTCCTCACTTTATACATCCAACACTGACATATGTATCACTGTGTGTCAGATTCTCTACTTGAGTTCTTCAAGCTCAGTGTGGCTGAAACAGGGCTTTCCTCCCTCTAGACCTGCCCTTCTTCTGCTTTTTCCATTTCGGTGGCTCCACCACCCAGATTTCTCTAAGGTGGCAATCTGGACTCTTACTCTACTCAGGCTCCTCCATCCCGGGAATCAAATTATGGCTGTTTTGGCCCCTAAGTACCCTCAGAACTACCTTCTTTTCTCCATTGCCCTAGTTCAGGCACCATCTCCGGTCTTTACTATGAAGTCTCCTAATGCATCTTTCTCTCCTCTAATCCATTTCTATCTCTACAGTTAGAAGGATCTTCCTAAAACACAAATGGGATCCTCTCATCCAGACACTTAAGGCCCGTCATCACTGCCCAAAGCCCACAGCATAAATTCTGAACTCCCTAGCACACAGCCTGCCTCCAGCCTCATCCCCTTCAGCAATGCTGTGTGCCGAGGCTGGATAAGACCTAGTGCTCCAGGTGTTATTCTCACTGCTAGTAATGCCACCACATCCATCTCCCCATGGGCAACTTGTAACTCTTATTTAATTTTTAAGACCACACTCAGACAATACTTCTTCTTTGAAGCCTTCCTTGATATTAACTACTCCTTTTCATGCCGTTTCTTACATGTTTGTATCTCTACTATTGCACACATCATATAATACTGCAATTATTTGTTTATCCACCAGTCTCCACTGGTCGACTCTGAGCTCCTTGAGGGCAAGGAGGGTCTCTGATTCATCCTGATATGCTCAGGACCCAAAATAGGGTCTGGCAAAGGGTGGGGGTGGTGACTCTTAAATGGTGGCCAAGTTAATGGGAGGAGGATGTGAAGGGACTGCAGGAGAATGTCCAGAAGGAGAGTGACAGGTGGGAGTCGGTGGGTGTGGGAGGTGTGGGGGTGAAAGAGGCGGGGACAGGGGGAGCAAGGCAATTGGGGTAATGCTCGGAATTCTTTTGCTTAAATGAAGCCTAGCTTTATGGTTAGTGAGAGACAGAGGCCTCAAGGGTTTCGAAAGGTAGGGGTTCTCAAGGCAGAAGCTCCGTAACTGCTGTCCCAGAAAAATACCAAGTGTTCACTGATCTGGTGGGAACAGAGCAGGTAGTGATCATGGAAACACAACCAGACTTTAAAATCCCATGCCTAGAGTCACTGACAAACAGACATACCCACCAGGACAGACAGATACCCATGTCTCATGGAGGGTCCCCGGCAGCCTCGCCCATCACAGAACCCTCTGTGGGCCTCTGTGCTAACTAACCCATCACCCCACCCGGAACCCCTGGGCTGCGCTCTCCCTCTCTCTCTTTCTCAGCAATTTCCCTACCCAAGAAAGCTCTAAGGGTTTCAATTACCGGCGCATGGGATTTAGTGCCCTGGGCTTCTCTGACTGGAGGAGATTTATTTGAAGGTTTAGTGTCGTGGAGAATTCACGTCTTCACTCCCAGGAGCCCAGCTTCCGTCCTGAGCCCCTAAATCAGGAACCAAGATGGGCTATTGTCACTTACCGCATTAGCCTCGTTAGCAGACCAGGAGGGGTGATTAATAGCAATGCACACACAGCCATCCTGCTCGCTGGCCGCCGCTGCACGTGACCTGGGGAGGGGTGGGGAGTGGTGAGCCTGCTCTAGGGTAAGCGAGGAGTCTGGGCCAGAGCCCAGCCCCCGCCCATTGCCAGGCAGGGAGGTCCCTGCGACCCTTCCTGATCTGGGGACAGTTCAGAGGTCAGCGAGCCTAGCCAGAGAGAACCGAGCTGGAGGCCTCTGGGGCCTGACTCCTGGAGGGAGCAAGAAAGTCGGAGTGCATGAGAGGGGCCGGTCTATGATGAGGCCCTAGAGTTCACACCCGCCCTGCCTCAGTGTATGGGGGTGGGGTGGGATGGAGGGTGGAAGAGGGAGAGCGGCGTGTGTGTGTGTGTGTGTGTGTGTGTGTGTGTGTGTGTGTGTGAAGGAGGTGGAAAGGCATAAGTGTGTTTATTTCATTTCCCAAACACTCTGAGTGCTTACTATGCACCAACAGGTAAGAGCTGGATGTACAGCATTGAAGAGGCCAGACAAGGGTCCTGAAAAGAAGGTGTGTATGTGAGAGAAAGAGGTATGTGTCAGTATGTGAGAAACAGAAAGGAGCGTTTGAGGTAAAAATGAGAAGAGCAGTTGAGGGAGAGGGAGGTGTGAATATGAGTGTGAGAGTCAGCGGGAGAGAGGGAGGCAGGCAGGCGTAAGGGAGCCGTTGAGAGATGTTCATGGAAATAGGTGTGCACACACAAGAGGGGGTGTGTAGATGAGGATCAGGGAAAGGAGAGTGTGACACACGGGGTGCATGTGACAAGTGTGAGAGAAGGGCACACAGTGAGAGAGGGAGCATGGGGTGATGGCTGTTTCTGGGTGTGAGGCAGAGGGTGGTACGTGATGGAGAGGGTATGCATGGGACTGGGAGTGTGCGTATAAGGAGCTGCTGTGAGATGCTGTGAGAGAGAAGAGTGTATCTCTTTTCTTTGTCTGCAAATTCTCCCCTCTGTACCTTCCCCCGCCCACTCCCCGAGTTTCTGGAGTCGGGCTAACCTGGATTTGAATTTCAGTTTTGGGTACTACATTCATTCACTTATCCATTCATTCACCAAACTCACTATTTACCAGCTTTTCCTTTCCGTGCTTCCTTTTTCTTATCTATGAAATGGAGACTAACAGGGTGATTGTGATAACTCAGTGATGTAATTTGTTCCAATGTCTTGTGAGTGCACAGAATTAGGAGCTAGTTGCATCCTGGCAAGGCCCCTGGTACGTGGGTCAAGAAATGGTAGCTATAGAGCTAGGGCTCTCCTGTCTCCCTTTCTCTCTCCTTTCTCCGCCTCTCTTACCCCTCTTGTTCGCTCTTTCTCAATCACAGCTGAGCCATAGTATTAATTATTTGAACCAATTGACTGTTTAGACTCTGATGTTTTAACTAATCAGCACTAATGGTGGGCAATCACAATCATTTAGTTCTCAGGCAAACCCCTTCTCACAGTCGGGAGCAGGTTAGAGGGGGTCTGGCAGTACTGGGATCTGGGAAAGATGGACGGGTGCTGCTTCCCAGAAGAGGCCCCTCTCTTGTCCCTGGTGGTCCTGGGCCGGCAGCCTGGAGCCTCAGGGGCCCTCTGGACTAGCCAGGTCCCCTGGGGTGAGTCGGCTGAGCCCTGCCTTGGAAGTGGGTTGGGTTTCCTTCCCCATCCTCCTGCTTCTCTGCGCTTTGGCCTCAGTCTCCCTTCTTGACTAAGAATTCTGCTCTAGTCTCCAGCACCCACCGCTCTGGACCAGCAAGATCCCAGCTGCTTCCCTTCCCTGAGCTGCTTTTCAGTTGCTGTAGTTCCTAGTCTGCTTCCAGGAAGAGATTTTGGACGTAGGTTGAAATCCCACCTCCTCACGGGCATCATCTGGATGCTGGTGGGGTCAGAAGCCGCATCCTGTCCTCTCTGGCCGGGGGCCGAGATGAAGAGAGCAAGCCAACAAGCCTGTGCTCCGTGCTGCTGAGTGTAGTGAGAACACCAGTGCTGGGGATGTGCCCTGAGCTCTGTGTTTCTGGGTGGACACCTGCTTGCTTGTCCTTCTTCACACTGAGGCCCCAGAGCCCCAACCTGCATGCAGCCCTGCCTCACCCTGGGGCTCTGGCCCATCTTATACCTGTTTCAGCCTAGCTGGGGAAGCCAGATCCCCAGAACTCAGGAATGCCAGCTTCTGGGTGAAGGCCAGGCAACATGGGGCCTTAGGGTCCAGATGTCCTGGAGGGGGTGGCCTAGGTGCCCACTGCCAGTAGGTGTCGCTGTGGCTCCAGCACTGGGAGGGGGTGTCAGGCAGGGGGCCCTTTGGCCTCTCCCAGCCCCCGCCTCAAGCCTTCCTGATAGTGAAGCTTTCCCAGGGCTTCTCAAACATTAAGTATACATGAGACACGTGGGAGTTCAGCTTAAAATGTAGATTCTGATTTGGTAGCTCTGGAGTGGGTCCCAAGGTTTTACAGTTCCATGGATCCAGCTCCTTGGTGAGGCTGCTGCTGGTCTGCGCACCTTTTGAGCAGCAAGCTCCCTAGTGGGGGGACACTGACTCAGCTCCCTTCCAAAGCCAATGCTTGCCCCCTATTTCCTCCCAGACCAGAGGCCGTGGGTAACTATTAGGGATCCCCTCTTTGGAGATGAGCTCAGCTCCACCAGTTTCTAGGGAAGTAGCAGTTTCTAGGGAAGCTCTGAAGCAAAACCTAACCTCAGTCCTCTGAGCCAACTCAACCCTACTTCCTAGGTCAATCCTAAACTTAAATCTAAACCCGAATCCAATCCTAATTACCCCAAATTAACCCTAGTTCCCACCCTCAGAGCTACACCAACCTCAGCCCAACTCTTGTGCTTTCTCGAGTTCAACATCTGTATTATCCATTGCTCAATCCTGTCCCAGGGCTGAATGCCCCTTAGCCTCTCTGATAACCTCCTTGTCATACTTTCTTCTCAATACCAGCCTGAGTGGGTACACATGCCTCATCAAGGTCATCCAGGCCTCAGCAACAGGGTGAAGGCATTTAACCCAGGCAGAGGAAATGGCAGTCTAGCTGAGACTAGGCATTCCTACACTTTTCCTTGAAGGCCCCTTTCTGTCGGGGGAAGAGGGTGTATTGCCCTTACTCCATGTTCTCCTCTGTCCTGTGGGCTCCATTTCCTGGGATGTGGGGTGGGCAGGGAGGAAGTATGTTCACTAGCCTAGCCCCAATTCAGGTGAAAAGGGAGGATACATGTATCTGTGCGTGGGGGTGTAGTGGAGAGAGTGGGGAATGGCAGGCAAAGCACCCTCCAGGGCTCTTCTAGATCAAGGTTTCTCTGAGGGGCCCTCCTCTTTCCCAAGTCCTGCCCACTGTGTGGCCCTCCTGGGTGCTGCAGAAGCCAGTTCTTACAGGGTGACAGGTTACATGAGCGAGACTATGAGAGTTTATCTCTTCCAAGTGCGGCATTTAAGTAGGAATGCAATTTTAAATAGGAGCAATTTGGTCTTGCCTTGGTGGGCTACCCCCTGTGAATCACTCCCCAGCTCTGGAATGGGAGATGGGTTCAGAGAAGAACCATTTCTCACACTGTGAGCATAAAAAAACTCCTGCGCATGCCAAACACTTCTGCCTTTAAAAAGCACCCACTCCTCGTTTGTAAATAGCTCTATTTAGGAAAACTATCTCTGTATTCATAAAGCATTTACAAACTATCTCTATAGTTTTACAAATCACTTTCTCATCATCCTTTTGAATCCTCGGAAAAGTTACTTAACTTCCTTGTGCCTCATTTTTCTCATCTGTAAAATGGAAAGAATAAAAGTACCTAACTCACAAGATTATGCATAAAGAAATTTGAAGAGTGTCTGGCACACAGAAGAGCTTTATGTCAAGTGTTTGCTATTATTATTATTATTCAATCTTGGGATACTTGGTACCTTAAATAGGGAAAGTTTCTTTAGATAGGAAAAGGTAAAAGTAGTTGTCCAGAGTCTGTTGCTAGTAAGCTTAAAATAGAAACTTTTGTCTCCTATAGTCCCGTGCTGTGTTCTGTCTCCTCCGCTAGAAACATCTGGCCAAAGTAATCCCTATCAGGAAGCAAAGACTGCTGGGCGGGACATAGGTCTGAGCATGCCCTGCCCCCTGCTGGGGCTTGAGCCTGGGGGAGAACAGGGTGGAGGCCTCACTGCTCTTTGCTGAATCCTGGGAGCTAATGGGGGTGTCTGCGTGGGAGGAGGAGACTGGGTCGGCTCTGCTGCTGTATCTGTTCTGGGGCTGCCTACTGGGCTTCCATGACCCAGAGAGACAGCAGCGGAGACACTTCCCAATCCCGCCACCAGAAACTGTTCCTTGTTCCCCAAGCTTGTATCCTTCTCTCTTCTTTCCCTTCCACCCGCACTCCCTGCATTCCGCCGTCCTGGTGGCTCAGGCACCCGCAGAATCCCAGGGCTAGGGCTGGGCTGAAGGCAGGGAGCAGAAGTGAGGAAGGAGCCTGGGAGTTTTGGAGTCAGACAGACCTGGTCTTGAAATTCAGTCTATCATCAGAAGCCATGCATCCTTTGTGTGAGCACCTCACTCCATTTGTGGCTACATTTCCTCACACCTAGAGAGGGGGATAAGAATACCAGGCCTCCCAGGTTGCTTTCACAAGTGAATGAGGTGAGTGTGTACGGCCTGAAGCACAGAGGCTTGTGCCCAGCAGGTCTCAGCGTGCCTTCCCGGGCTGCCAGGGACCCTGAGGAGCAGCTGTGTGGGCTGGGAGTGCAGAGGGACCGAGCTGAAACCTGGGAGCCTTGGGGAGGCTCTACCCACAGGCTCTAAAGTTCCTCCTTCCCAGCAGGCCCGGCCCTGCCCCAGGCAAAGTGTCAGCGGCCATCAGGACAACACAGCCTTGTGTCATGAGGAAGGCAGCTGCATGGGGGGCTGGGCTGGAGGCTATGCATAAAGAGGGCCTGAGATGGTGCGGCTGGGAGGCCTGGCCAGGCACAGCCTGTTACCAGCTGTGCCACCAGCTTTAAGCCCTGCCAGCAGCAGCTGAGAGTCACCAGCCCCAGGCTCCCCTGTCCTAGTTCTCAGATCTAATTTTGGAGTGGGGCTCACGGAAGAAATCCAGGTGAAGTCTACCACAACTAGGCTTGGTCTGCTGGGGGAGGGCCTGCCCTCTCTCATTCTGTTCATGGGTTTGTCAGTCCCTCTCATTTTTATCATGAGCTGTTCCAAAGTTAGACCTGGAACATCCTCAAAGTTTGGGGGCCAGTGATGTGAGGGTGTGTGGAGAAGTGTGGCCCAGGCTCAGAAGTCCCTGGGCTGGGCACATAAGATTCCACTACGGGGCTCAGGTTGTAAAGACTGAGGAGGAGAACCAGGTTGGGGCTCAGAGGAGGAGAGGGCTTCCTGGAGGAGTGAAGGATGGCAAGAGAAGGAAGGATGGAACAATAACCAAAACAAAGGCAGAGCAAAGGCCCACCAGAGTGGCTGGAGTAGGAGGAAGATGGAGGGAGTAACGGGATTTGGGTGATAAAGGCTGGTGGGGGCCGCCCAGGCCTTCTTTCTGTAGGCATTAGGAGGCAAGGATGCGTTGTGAGCCAGAGATAACAGAGCTTGACATTTCAGAGCTGGGAGGACTCACAGACCATGTCGTTGACCCCCCTCAATCTTTAGCCAGGGAATTGAGGCTTGTGACTAGAAAAGTTCTTTGCAAAAGGAAATGTCTTGGCCATGGCTATAACCACTATAATCCCTAATAAGCCGGACACCAGTCCAGCATGAAGCAGTTTGACCCTTGTGCATGGTGGAGGCAGTTGGGATATCATCCCCATTTCACCGATGCAGGAACTGAGACTCAGAGTCAGATGAAATACCCTAAGTCCCAGGGCAGCACAGAATGGAGCTGAGGCTGGAAAGGACCTGGGTTCCTTAGCAAGGCCTGCAAGGTCTGTGCGTAGACTGCTGCCTACCTGGCCAGCCTTGTTTTGTCCCACTTCTTACTGTGGACACCATGGTTCTGCTCACACTGGTTTCTTTCAGTTTCTCCAAAGGGCCACCTTTTTTTCGTCCCACCTTTGGGCCTTTACGTATGCTGTTCTCTTTGCCTGGAAAACCTTTCAGAGCTCAGCTTCAAAGTGAACTCTCCTAGGAAGTGGTACTGTTTGAACTTTTAGGCTAGACTATGTATCTCCGTAGCCTCCAAGCCTTACCTGTCACATATTTATCTATTTCCTCAATAGGACCTGGCACAGTGAGTAATGTCAAATGAGTGTGAGTGGAAGGTGAGCTCATGCCCACCCTGGCCTTGCTGTTTGTTAGCTCTGGTATCAGCAGCATCCATTTCCCATGGGCCTCCTCGGTATGCAGCACTGTCTGAGGGGCTGGGCTCAAGGAACAGAGATGGAGTCGAGTATGGCCCTAGGCCTGCCAGGAGCAAGCACACGGGAGGGGGCTGTGGAGAAAGCAGAGACTCACTCAAGTTTAAGTTCAATGCAAGACCTGGCCTAGAGCAGAAAGTATTCAGGGCCCCAGTGGAAGGCCACCATTGGGCTAGGAGAACTCTGAGGAAGAATGGGGCTCTTAAAGGCTGGGGAGGTGCCACTGAGGGGGCAGCCCTTGAAGGTTAGGGAATACCACACTTCATGGAGAGCAGAGGATACTAAGCCTGGAAGCAAGAACAGACAGAGGAAGGAATTCAGCCCCCTACCTAGACTCTCCTTGCCCAGCAGGGCCTGGGCAGTCCACCCCACCAAAGGGCATCATGTGGGTGGTGCCTGGGAGGCTGGACCTTCTGACATGCTGACTGGATGAGCTGGGATGTCACAAACCACAACTGTGAATCCTGGCACCAGGTGCCTGCTCCCTGGCTCAGGGCTTCCCACCGAAAATGCATTACATACAGTATCTCTGTTCTCATATCCGGCTTTGCCTTCAGCCCGGGACCGTCACCCATTTCTCCTATAGCACTTTGCATCTTAGCTCGCACCAGGGCCCACAGCCTGCACACCTATCCATGCAGCCTTAACTTAAACTAGCCAATTGAATGTGCCACTTTTCCCTGCACAGTACCCCCTCCAGACCAGGAGCTCCCTGAGTGCAGAAGCCTGGTTTCAGAACCGTCTTGTTCTTTGTAGTTCCCAGCCTAGGTGTTGTTTATAAATATATGTTAAATTTAACTACTGAGAGAGGCAGAGAAGTGTAGATACAGGGATGAGGGGGTTCTGCCTTCCTTAAGTCTGTGTTGTTAGAGGTAAAAAGTAGACAGTAATCCCTATCACCTGAGGTACTTGGGGAGTGTAAGTGAGATTAAGATTGACATTACTCCACATTTAGGAGGAAGATATTCTTGTTATCTCTGTTTCACAGATAAGCACACTGGGGCTCAGAGAAGCTTGGTGACTTGCCCACGGCCACACAGCAGGGAAGTGGAGGGGCTGGGCTTCCAGTGAATATTCTCCCCACTGTACCTCTGCCCAGCTTCCTGGGGATGTGAAGTTTAGCTGGTGGTAGGGAGTCAGCTGGGAAGTTAGGTAAGGCCTCTTATCTGACCAGCTGGGTTTAGAGTTCAACCTGAAGCCTGGAGCCAAGCAGGGAGAGTCAGAGAGGAGAAATATCAGGGAACAGCATGCTTCAAGTCAGGGGGCTCCTTAGGAAGAAGACACAGCCTTGTTTTCTGGAAGCCTGATGAATTCCCTGAGAGGAGGCAGGCCTCAGGCGCAGGAAGGCAGCGTGCTGGTTGGGCAGAAGTGCATGGTGGTGAGGGAGGCCTGAGATCACAGAGTGTGAAGGTGGGAGAGCCGTCGGAGACAGATGGCAGAGGCAAGTCCACTCGGCTCCGGTACTCTTCACGCCCTGGTCCCCAGGCAGGGGTGGGGACTGGCCACCTGCCACCCTCCTCACACCTGGGCCGGGGCCTGGCCCATGGGCAGCTCTAGGCTCCGGCTACCTCTGCCCCCTGGCCCAGCAGCAGGCCCAGCTGGCTCACCTTCTCAATCAATACTGTGCTCTTAATGGGCCCAGCCACCAGCACCAACCAGGGGCATTAAATGTTAATTATATCTATTTGGATTTGAAAAATTTTATTACTCGAGTTAATTATGGCTGGAGTCATAAAAAGGTTTCAGAGTGAAAGGGCTGCCTTATTGGGGCCACTTTCCCCAAGACAGATTGGAAAGGAAACGAAGAAATAAAAGCCTCTGGCTCGAAGGCTGGGTGCTCTACATCCACCAGGCTGAGGGCTGAGGGCTGGGCTCAGGCCCGGCGTCCTCCAAGGCCTGCAGTGCAGCTCAGTCACCTGCAGCGCTGGTGCCGTGTTCAGGAGAGGCCGGGCCTGGGGATACAGGCCACAGCATAAACCCTGGGGGTGTGCGGTGCTGTCCGTAGAGAAGGGTCCCTGCCGGTGCAAGCTCCAGGGAAGCTGGAACCCTGCTGAGAACAGCCCTTGTACGGAGATCGGTTATGCCCAGGGATCCTCTCTGAGTGGTCTTAACACTGGGAGCTCCTCCAGCCCAGCTCCTCACCCTGGCCTGGCCCTGCCTAGCCCAGTCTGATTGCTTCCTGCCAGCCCCACTTATGATTCATGGGCCTGACCTTGGGCTATAAAGTGTTCACGTTAGCGGGCATTGAGGCAGGATTTACAGCCCTGGGGTCAGCTGTAGGCAATGACACACACAATAGCTGACTCACAAGGGTGCCCCATTCCCAGCCCACACATAACTCTCTCTTGCACACACAGGTACTCACACACATGTTGACAGAGACACTGATGCACTCATGTCCAGGAGCTATACTACTCATGCAGCCACTAAAGGGAGCTCCGTTTGTGGAGCAAGTGCTGTGTAGACAGTGTTATCTAAGCATTTGTCTGATCCTTGATGCTGATCCCAAAAGGTGAAAGTCAGTGTTGCTCATTTTCTAGAAGTGGAAGCAAACTAAGGCTCAGGCAGATTAAGTTATTTGAGCACATGTGCCCTGCAGAGAATCTCAAGGCCCCAGCTGCTGTCCAGGGAAACAGGAACTCTGCCAGAAAGCCTGCTCTAGAGCAGCCTGGGGGGGTGATGGAGGCCACCCCACGCCCTCTCCCTTCCCCATTGGAGGGCCCGGAGGCTGGTTCAGAGGGGGAGGGAATGTTCTAGAGGCCGACCTGCCCCCGGGCCCTTGTGGAATGATAGAGAGAAGGGAGAATAAAAACCAGGTGAGGAACACCTTAAACCAGATATGAGATTGGAATTTCAAACTGCACAAACTTTTACAAACCAGAAGTAACTGGGAACTGGGGGGAATTTGCCCATCTTGTAAGGGATCAACTACCCATCAAAGAAATGGTATTCGACCAAGCAGAGTTGATAGGGGGGAGAAGATTTCATATTTGTACCTTCCAAGTCTAGCTACTCAATAAACTCTTTTTATTGTCATTATTGTCATTATTCTGTTACTGAGAAGACCATGTGAAAGGAGTTTGCCCCTCCTCATTTCAGCTCAAATACCCTTTGGCTCTACTTGGTTCCTTCCACTTTATTCGGTCTCAGAATTACTGCCTTTTCTCCAAAACTGGTGCCTCTTGTCCTTGGGAGCCGGGTTCCTCAGGCCTCACCAGGGGCTTCTCCTGTGCCCACTCCTCCCACTCTTTTCTCTTGCCCCTAGATCAGCCCTCCGTGGCCTGCCTCCCCCAGGCTCTGCGGCTTCTCCTCGGGGCTCCTGCTCTGCCACCTCACGCGGCTGTCTGTCTCCTCCTGTGCCTCCCTTCTCAGCTGACTTGGCACCAGCATCTCGTCTCCTCTTCCTAGTTCCCCTGACTCGAGGCTCACCCCTCTGCTCTTTTCTCTTGGAGACCTTATCTTCTTACCCTCATGGGCTTCAAGTTTCCCCTCTCCAGGTGACTCCCAATCCAGCCTCCACTTTGATGCCTCTCCTGAACTCCTGTCCTGAACTGTCAACTGTGCAACGGACCTACCCATTTGGGCATCCCATTCTCACTTCCAGTGCAACATGCTGGACTTGGGGGCAATTACCTTCTCCTTAAAATGGTTCTCTATCCTCCACCTCATTTATATCCATTAAGTAACTATTGTTCTGATGGCTTAGCCACCCCAAACACAGAGCCACTTATGAAATGAATACACTGAGCAAATATTTTCTGGGAACCTGCCATGCACCAGCCCAAATAGCCCAGGAGGGAGTGGGTGGAGGCGGAGGCAGGAAGAATAGGGAGGTAGCACAGTGCCTCCAGGAGTAAAGGCCCTGGAATCAGGTAGATTTGGGTCCAATGCCTGGCCCTGCCACCTGCCAGCTATATGACATTAGGCGAGTTACTTAGAGCAAACACAGAGCATTTGCTATGCACCACCGCTGACCTAAAGGCCCTATCTTTATAACTCACTTCATCCTCACAACCACCTTCACCACAACACTATGATTATTCCCTGCTAGAGACTGGAAAACCGGACACAGAGAGGTTAAGGAACTTGCCCAAGGTCACATAGCTTAGCAGAGCCAGGGATGAACCCGGCAGGCCGGTGGTCTGTGTTATGACCACTTTGCTACAGTTAACCTCTCAGGGTCTCACTTTTGTTCTGTTTAGTTTACTATTGTGTCACCAGCATCTAGGAACCCATTCAATGTCTGTTGAGTGGAAGAGCACATTCAAGTAAATGACTGGAATAAACCTATTGGATTTGAGAGATTGAGTAGTTGCTGACCTTGGCAAAAGCAAGGTCAAGGGACAGGTGGGCACATGGTAAAGCTGCAGCAGTTGAAGGAGTGAGTGGGTGGGTAGGACGATAGACAGGCATCGAGTGTGGACAACTCATTCAATATCTTGAAGGGAGGAGAGAGAGGGGCACAGGGTCTGAAAATAACTCTTGAGTTTGTTTTTAGTGTATGGAGGAGGGTGGAGTGCCAGGGGACACCATCATTGCTGGAGCCAGGCCTCAGAGAGGACACGAGGAAATGGGTTTGCAAGTGCCAGAAAAGGGAGCAATTTCTGCCCATGAGGGATAGGAATCTGTTGGAGAGAGAGAGATGGGTTAAACAGACAATGGCAGCCTTACTAGGCAAGAGCTGAGCTGGAGGAAACCCCCAGGGGCAGGGGAGCCAACCAGGAGAAGGGAGATGCCACCTCAGTGCTGTCTTGCTGGTGTGTAGGCGATTGGGCTTCTTGCCTCTGCTTTTGCCCAGGATGCACAATCTCACTTCCAGAGAGAGGCGTTCCAGTTGCTGGATTGGAAATGGCTACTTTTGGCTGTGCCAAGACAAGCCGAGGGTGGGAACTCTTGGGCTACAAATACCTGCACCCCAAGCCCCAGTCCTGCTGGTACCAGCAGCTACTAAGGGCCAGTCAGCTAGGATTTTCCCAGCATCCTCTGCCCTGACGGGGAGCCAACCCCTGTTTCCCAAGCTGGAGCCAGCTAGGCTTTCCTCGAGTGAGGCAATAAAAGGGGAAAATCAACATCCCAATGATCTTGTTTATGGTGCTAAGTAAGCTGTATAGCTTAATCCATTTGAGGTTAATGAATTTATGACTTGCTTTGGAATTTGACAAGGGCTGTAAAAGAGGAATGAACGCTCTGAGCAGCTCCTTCCCCAGGCTGCTTAGGGTTAGACTAGCTTGGCCTGGCCCACCCTGGTGAAGGAAGGGAGAAGATGTAAGCGGTGGGTTCAAGGCCAATCGTCTGGGCTCTGAACTGAGTGGACCGAAGGAGGGACAATCTAAGGACCGAAGGGCCCTCTGGGAACACTCCGGTAGGCTGGAGTGAGCTTCAGCCCCCAGGCCCTCAGGACCTTTGTGACTCGGGCAAGTCACTTAACCTCTCTGTGCCTCATCTGTAAGAGGCATGCTGCCATCTACCTCGTAGTGTAGCTGTGAAAATGATGGAAGGTGCCCTGTGTAAATGAATTAGCATTAGTCCTCAGTGAATGTTAGCTATGGTAATTATAATTTCATTCCCTTACATTGTAATTTGCTGTTTACTTGTCTGTTTCCCGCACCAATTACCCATTCATTCAGAAATTCAATAAATCTTTATTCAGAAGTTACACTGTGTGCCAGGCCCTGTGTCCAACACAATTTAGTGTGAGAGGCACACAGCTTAAACCCAGAAGAAAGGCCAGGGCTGGAGGGCTGTACAAGTTACTCTGTGAGCACAAAGAAAGGAGAGGCCGAGCCTGCCTCTCTAGGAATCAGTCTGAATAACGCCTTGTACTGATACAGCACCTGGCGGGTCCCAGAATACTTTTCATGTGATTACTTCTTTTGAGTCTCACAACAATCCTGTAATGACCACATTTTCTAAATAAAAAATTAGAACCCAGTGTGACCACCTGTTGTAACAATAGGTCAAAATACTCGGAATTGGGGCAGTTTAGAAAACCTGGAAAAAGACGTGAAAAAGTTCCATAAACAGAGGAGGCAGCTATTTCTCATCTCTCTAATTGAACAGTTACAAAAAGGAGCTAAAATTGTCGGTGGGAGAACTGAGGCGTCATCTCATTCTTTCACTTTTGCTTTGTGAGGCTGCCAAGGTCAAGGGCTGTGCTGTGTACTTCCGGTACGTCGGGCCTAGTACAGGACCTCGCAGACATTAGGGCTTCAACATGCTCGCTCCTCAGATGAATAAGTGAATCTTGGTATAAATGAACAAAACTGCTCCTGGGAGCAAACTCAAAAGAGCCGTCAATAGTCATCATTTTCTCTTCCTTCTCTCCCATCCTCTCTTGAAAGTGCTCTTGCCAGGATGGCCAATGATGCCCAGTCTGCCAGTCCTGATGCTTCACGCTCAATAATCCTCATCTTTTTCTACTGGCCGCAATGTTAGCACAGTAGATCACTCTTCCTTCTTGAGCACTTATCTTCCTTGGCTTCTGCCATACACACTGTCCTTTTCTCTTCTTGCCTCACTGGGCACTCCTTAGTCTCCTTGCTGGGGCCCCTCCTTTTCCCATCCCCTAAGTACTGGAGTGCAAGAATATCTATAGAAGAAGGCGTGCTTGAGTGTGTGAGTGGACTGGCCCCATGTTCAGGCCCTGGGCTCTCTCTGCTTATACTGGGGGTGCTGGTCTCTCAGGCTTTCCCTCAGGAGCAATCTTTCTTGTTCCCCTCATCCTAGTTCACTGGCCCCCAGTTCTAGTATTTTCAAAGTCATTTCTCTTCCTCTGACTGGCCTTATTCTTCTACCCTGAAGATAGAGTTCCTCTGTGATCTGTTGGTAACTCTCAGCAAACAAACCAAGGGCCCAAAGATCAGGCAGCTCCCATTTAGCTGGTGAGGAGATCCCTTCCCAAGGGGAGTGCTGGGTGTTTCCTGCAGACCGAGCACCAGCGCAGGCCAAACGCAGGAAGTGGAGGAGCCACGGATGCTGGTGCTGGCTGGCCTATCCCCTGACTCCACCAAAGCCAGCCATAACGGATATTGCCTGTTCCCATGGACCTGGCTCGTGGGCACAGCTGCTTCACGCCTAGAGCTGAAATCCAAGAGCATAAAGAACATAAGAGTAGAGTAGGAAGACCAGGTTTGGGCCCCAGCTTTTTCAAAGAGGAATGAATAAAACCTCTGGAGATCTCAGGTGCTATCCAGGTCCTTTCTGCCCAGAGGATGATACTCTCTGGAAGACACTGAGGCTTTGGTTCTGTCTGTCCTCCTTCCATGCACTCCAGACCTGAAAGCCAGGTTGCCTGGCCAGGGGCTTCATTTCCTCTGGATACACCCCTTCCTATTCACGCGTGTGTGGGAAGGAGCTTGGCCAGAACAAGGATTCCCTGGCTAGTACCCTGCGGAGTCCTTTTGCTCTCCAGGGAGGGTCCCTGTAGGCTCCACCTGTCCATCTGGCCCTACTGCAGGGGACAGGCAGCTGGGGCCTGTCCTGCAGGCGTAGAGGCTGAAACAGGCTAATGAATCCTGATGGGAGAAGTGACCTTTTCCAAATGCCACATGTCATTGGATTTTATATCACACAAGGACAATGTGCTATGGGTATTAAAATCGTTTTTCCAATAGCTATATACGTGTGTGAGTGTGGTGCAGTCTGCATGACGAGAGGAAAATCCTAATGAAGATGTCATCAAATGAGGCTTCCTCCCCAGCCCGGACAGGCAGGGCTTCAGGACACTCCCTCTCTCAGCCAGGGTTTGGCCCTGGACCTCAGCTCCCGCGATGTTCCCCTGGCCCAGACCCTGGCTCTGAACCTGGCCTTGGCTCCACTGCCTGGTCTAGGGAGGTCTTCCCAACATCAGGAAAAGCAAGATCTGGAGGAGGCAGCCATGCAGAAGTTGACACCCTACAGACACAGGCCCTAGGCATGCTGGTCTCTTCCCCGTGGTCTCTTGCAGAAACTGAAGGACACTCGGGAAGGAAGGACACACAATCAGAGAGAGCAGGCCGGGTGGCAAGGGTGGTGCTCAGAGGCTTCTGGAGTTCGGAAGGCCAGGAAAGGCTGGATTTGGAGCCAAGAAGCCCAGACTATTCTGTTTAAAGCCTCAGAGTTCTCATGGTCCAGCCAGTCTCCACTATGTACCTGACAGGTGGTGTGCCTAAACAGCTCCAAGGCTAGGAGACTCCAGATAGCTTCAGGTGGCATTTATATGCTGGAGAGCTTTGGCTGTTTAGAAAGTTCACACACAGCTTGAGCTAAAATCTGTTTCGCTGGAAGTTATATCCATTGGTTTGTGTTAACCCCCAGGGCTCAGGCAGAAAAGGTTTGATCTGTGTTCCACACAATTGCCTTTGGGAATCTGAAAACACTAATAATGTCCCCTGAAGTCTTTCCTCTAGGTTGAGTATTTCGAGTCCGTTCGATGACTCCCAACACGAATCAACTTCAAGTATCATGACCTATAGGCACTCTAGTTTCGACTGAGAATGTTATACCCATTTTCTATTGTCACAGTGGGAAAAGAAAGTATGTATGATAAAGGGGAAAAAAGCAACCATCCAGAGTCAGAGTCCAGGGTTCAAAATCCCAGCCTCATTATTTATTAGTGGTATGAATTTGAGTAAGTTCACCTTTTTAAGATTCAGTTTCTGTATCATAATACGAGATGAAAGTACTACTTCCTCATGGGAATGACTTCTTCAAGGTGTGGTCCAAGGACTGGCCAGGACCTCTGTGGACACCTACTCAATCAGAGGAGGTCAACAGAGGTCACAGGATGACGGACAGAAAGAGTAAACAATACCCACAAATAGCTGCTTTTCCCAGATGAGTGCCCAGAATCAACTGCCCCAAGTCCTGTAAATAGCTTAAGTGTGCAGTTTGTCTGTATGATAACAGATAGTCTTGCCTTTCATGTTTGGACAAACAAGCCCGCATTAAGAGTCTGCCTGTCTCCATGGGGGAGCCAAGAAGTTAGGCCCCCCAGCATCAGATCTCAGGTGTCTAGGCTCAGAGTGGGGCCCCCCCAAGTCTAGGGAGAAATTAAGATCCAGCCTTGCACTTCCTGCTCTAGTAACTAGAGCTGATTCCCAGGAAGTCTCCGTATCTGTGGCTTGTTCAGACTCCTGAGTTACCTGGGTTTGAATCTTGGTCCAGCCACCTGTTAATTGTGTGAACTTGGCCAAGCTCCTTAACTCTTCATACTTGTTTCTTCATTTGAAATATGTGGGTATTTATCTATTTCAGGGTTGTTACGAGGATTTTGTGATTTTATACATGTAAAACACCTCAAACAAAGAATGTAGGGCACCTGGTAAACACTCAATAAATACTAGCTGTTATTATTATCTCACTCCCAGGACAGTCGTGAAGGTCAGGGGTACTCAATAATAGGAACATGTCATCCTTGGCAAGCAGTCAAGCTCTGTGTTCCCTGGGGGTGATGAGAGTTGTTGATTGGTTTCTATTCTCCCACCCTGGACAGAGTCCTCCAGGTTGGTCTGACCAGCGCAAAGCAGAGCAGAGCTATCTGTCCCTTCAACTGTTATGGGATCCATATGATACAGATACTTGGAGGGAGCCATAGCACTTGCTGGATTCTTCTGAATTTACTATAAAAAATTCCCCAGAGCTTCTCTAGTTTTGTCTCCCTTCCCTCTGCATGCACTCAAATTCAAATATTTATCGTGGTTTCATGTCATCAGGCTCAAAGATTCTACTCATTATTCAAGCCAATCAACATCATTTGATATTCCAAGCCGGTCATTTTTCCTCCTAGAATTGTGTTTTCTGCAGGGCTCATCAACATGTCTTTAAGTCCTTTGTGAAATTCTGTAGTTCAGAGCCAGCAGAGAGAAAACATACTCTGCCTGGCATCCAGCTGTCTCAGGTCCTCCTTGTTTATCTGGCAAATTCATTCTTGCCCTTCAAGACCTAACTCCAATGTCAGCTTCCTTGAAAACCCTGAAATTAATATTTAGCTTAAAAAACATTTGTCAGAACACTTTACACTCCCTGGCAAGGCTGCAATGAAAAAGATAACAAGTGTTGGTGAGGATGTAGAGGAACTCTACATTTTTTGCTGGTGGGAATGTAAAATGGTGCAGCTGTTTTGGAAGTTTGGCAGTTCTTAAAAATATTAAATATCGAGTTACCCTAGGACTCAGTAATTCTGCTCCTAGGTATATACCCAGGACAATGGAAAACATACTTCCACACAAAAACATGTATGTGCATGTCCATAGCAGCATTACTCATCATAGGTCAGAAGTGGAAACAACCCAAATGCCCTTCAACCAATGAACAGATAAATAAGAATTGGTATGTCCATACAATGGAATATTATTTGGTCATAGAAAATAATAACATACTGACACATGCTACTCCATGGATAAACCTTGAAAACATGAAAAAGGAAAGAAGCCAGTCACAAAAAACCACATATTGGTATTAATAAGTACATTTATGAAGATAATAGGTTAGTGGTTGCTTGGAGCTGGGGAGGAAGAGGGGGGATTGACTGCTAATGGGGTTTCTTTAAGAAGGGACAAAATGTTATAAAATTAGACTGTGGTGATAGTTGCATAGTCCTGTGAATATACTAAAAAAAAGATCCCACTTCAAAGTGTATGCTTTAAATCGTATGGTATATGAATTATATCTCAATAATGCTGTCTAAAAAATTATCAGGCATGTGCTATATGTTAGACATTGGTGGCAGTAGGGCTATGGGGCTGGGAGAGAGACTGGGGAAGGGTCGTAAGAGAATGTTCCCTGGAGTGAATGATTCTTGAGATCACACTTTATAGATGAGTAGAAATTAGGCAAAGAAGTAGAGGCAAAGGGTGCTCTCAACAGAGAAACAATAGAGCAAAAAGCATGAATTCTGCAGTCAGACTGCCAAGATTTAAATCCTAACTGTGCCATTTACTAGCTGCCTGGCCTTGTGGTAAGTTAGAGTCTCTCTGTGCCTCATTTTCTTCATCTGTAAAATAGGGATAATTATAGCATAGCATGCATGGTATAGTATATTCCAATATAGAGTAATGCAGTGTTATATGGTTGTAGTGATAATGAAATGAGTTAACATATGCAAAGTACTTAGGGCAGAGACAGATACATAGTATTGTCTCAATAAATGTTAGCTATGTTGGCTATTTGGTACAGCACAGTTTGGTGTTAAAGGATAAGACAGAATGAAGGGAGATGGGAAGGGAACTGTACGCAGGCAGAGAACCTTAGTCCTAAGCAAGAGGAGGCAGGCCTCTAGGATAGAGGGAAGGGGAGAAGAGAGGGTTTAAGTGGAGTGGAAGGGAGAGAGGATCAAAGTTGAGAGATGTCACATATCTTGGTTTTCTAGATAAAGTAGGAAGTGTGAGTGATCAAGGGATAGAAAGTCAACACGGAGACACAGATGTTTGGAGGATAGGTCTGCAGAGTCATGTAATTTTGTTGAACAGCTCGGCTATGGGCATAGAGAAAGATCATGGCAATGATACAGAGTTAGGGCTTTGCTATGTAGTATTACAGGACAGGTGCAGAGGACTTGAAGATTATTGGTGAGAAATAGTTCAGGGGTTGAGTCTGGGTAAAGAAATAGTGAGCAGGGTATGTTGATATAGTGGGAGAAAATGTTAGAATTGGGTACTGGAGGCCTTAATGAGGTCAAAGGGGAAGTAATAAATTAATAATAAATAGTAATAAAGGTAATAAATTCATGTATTTGATTATTTATTCCCTCATGCAAACAATATTTCTTGGAAACCAACCATGTGCCAGGGACACAGGGGTGAAACCTGATGGATGCTGTCTTTGTCCCTCTGGTGGGAAATGTGTGGGAGATGTAGTGGGAGTTGGGTGCATGAGGGGAAAGCATAGATTGCTGGAATGAGCATTTTCAGAGGTAATGCAGTTTTATCTAATGACTTATAAACCTTTACATAGCTTCCCTTTGTACTTGGAATATGTCCAAACTTCTTGCCATAGGCTGTAAGATCCTACATTTCTGCCTCTTTGCTGCCTCTCTGACTTCTTGTACCACTTTCTCCTTAATACATTCTAGCTCCTCTGGCCTCCTTATCAAGTCCTTGATCTCCTCCAATTCTTTCCTTTCTTAAGACCCTACTTTGCATGTCTGACTCCATTTCATCTATCAGTTCTCAGCTCAAATGTAATGTCGGAGAGCCCTTTCCCTGATCATCCTATATAAAAACAGTCCCTCCCACCAGACTCTATCTTATAATGATGATTATTTTCTTCATAGTACTGATCACCTTCTTAATTATCTTGTATTTATTCATTATCTGTTTCCTACCTCTCAAGCAAAAGCTTTTTGATAAGGTTTTGTTCACCACTCTATCCCCAGTACTGAGAACACAGACTGGGTGCTTAATCAATATGTGCTGAATGAATGAGTGACATGGGATTGGGGATGGACAAATAAAGTGGTGATAAGGGCCACTGAGGTTGAGGTGCTCAAAATTGGAGAACTGAGGGTACTGGATGGCTCATCATTTCATGGGACCTGAGATCCCCTAAGATGAGGGAAGGAAATGGGGTAGAAAAGACTGATACAGGCATACGTGCTGGGGAACAACAAAGAAGCTAGTAGATGACAAAGACAGAAAGTGATAAATGGTCTAATCAAATGTCAGGAGCTTGCAGGGAAAAGAGATTTTCTTTTTACATGCGGGCATGCTAGTGACATCCTAGAAGTAGTGCATGATTGGAGAATGAAACTGGGGTCTTGGCAGAATGAGTGGCCTCTGTTTAAGAGAGCTGTCGATGAGGCAGAAACCTTAGTTGAATTTCAGTTAACTTGAGAAGTAGAGTGAATATTAAGAAACTCATGTTGCAGAGGAATTTATCTGTGGCTTCAGGTGACAGAGGGGAAAAGCCAGGAGGGGAGGGAAAGGAATGCACAGTAGTTTGGAAGTGAAAATATTGGGGAGAACGCTGCAGGGCTTGGTCTTAGGCAGTGACCGAGGATGACTGGGATGTGAAACCTGATAGGAATGACAGTCTTAGGGTTCCAAATGGAACTTTGGGGTCAAGATCATTGCAAGGTTAGAGTGACCTCGCTTTGAGTGGGAGGTGTCTGCGACAATGTTGTTCAGTCTGTCTTGACTAGTTGGGTCTCTGCTTTACGGTCTCACAGCACCTTGGCTACACCTCCATGTATGCACAAAAACTTGGCAAGTGCCCAATTCCTTACCCTCCCATCAGCTCCTGGAGCCTGTCCCCACTTTGTTTGCAGTCTCCATCTTTGGCCCCTTTCCCAGAAGTGAGCCTAGAGCAGAGAAGGCGGAGTGAGTTGAGGTGAGGGAGACAGAGGAGATGAGGAAGATCGCGGAGCTTCAGTTCAGCACAGTTCAGCCAAGCTGGCTCGGCCCAGCCCGGCCCAACCCCGCAGTCAGCCCAGCCACTGTCCGGCTGAAATAACAAGTCAGAGACTAAAAACTGGCCAGGCCTCTTTGTTGACTCAGCTTTTGTCCCCCCTTTTTCTTTGGACAAGGCCCTGCTGGGCTGAGGCTGTCCTGCTGGGTTGTCGCTCAGGTTCCCCCGCCAAGACGGAGCCCAGCTGCTCAGCTGTTTACAAGGCGAATCCGGTTTGCACTGGGCCCATCCTGTCCTGGCTGCGCCAGGAGCTCCCCAATCTCAATCTCAGGCTGAGGAGCAGTAAGGCTGGGGACAGCCTACATGCCCAAGGGCCAGGGAAGGCACTGGCCCAAGATGGAGTGAAAACGGAGTGAGACCTGGCCCCACAAGCAAACTTTTGGCTTCCACAGCCCCAGAGAAAGGAGAACTGCTGGGATCCATGGCCCCCATCTTGGTCTTTCAAGTGGTGAACTTGTGGCAACAAAGGTGGTAGCCCCCCGCCCCCCATTCTTCCTGGTAGCTGAGGTCTGGGGACTAATCTGTCCCTCACCTACCACCCCCTCAAAGCTGCTCCGAGGATCAAAGGAAATTATGTGTATACAAAGACTTGAAAAGCATTTGTTACTATGATGAAGTCATCTATGGTAATCCATTGAAGTGAAGCAGCTGATCTTTAGGGATGAGGATGAAGCCCCTCAACTGGCAGCTGCTGAAGGCAGGGCCCTTGTCCTAGTCAACCTGGTGGCTCCAGAGCCCATCATGGAGCATGACACACAATGATTTCATTTATTAAATACATATTTCTCGAGAAGCTCTTGGGCTAGTGGGAGAGACAGGTGATAAACACAGTTAAGAGCACTAATAAGAGGCAGAGATGAGCACGGGAGGGAGCACCTCCCCCGGCCTGGAGGTCAGGGAAGGCTTCTCAGAGGCAATCGCATTGAAGATACAGTAAACAAATGCGCTTACTAAATGAAGGAAGAATGAACTTGCAGAATCCCTTAGTGCAGGGGCAGGCTGACCTCGGTGATCTCTCTTATTCCCTTGTCCTCCCAAAACAGTACAGTAGGGCCAGGCTTTAGACTCTTGGGCACTGGGACCATTGAACTGTCTGGGTCTGGCTTCTCTAAGTAGGTTTATTAAAAAATTACATGAAGCCTCAGGTAGTTTTTGTCTGTCTGTGCTATCCAATCTTCCTCAATTTGAGCATGAAGGGAAGTGACATGGTGTGCTTATGGGCTGCAGGACGTACTGGATGAATGTGTGTTTTTAGAGTATAAGCCTTCTCAATGGCAAGCAATTTGGAGCTTGACCTTAAAAAATGATTTGAAGAACAAGTAGGAGTTAGCCAAGTGAAAGTGGGTGGGGTAGAGGTAGTTCTAAACAGAGGGGAGGGCCCACGAAATAGCCTGTGGATGGGAGAGCATGGTCCAGCCGGGAAGTCCAGGAACTACAGCATGGCCAGAGGGGAGAGTAACTCTGAGTGGACCTGAGGGATGGTTCTTAAGAGGGAAGCAAGGCTTAGCTGATGACGGTCCTGGTAAACCCAGTTCTTTGTCTCAAATGGGGACACATTCTTATGGAATGAACTGCCATCTATATTCTGTTGATTCTAACTTCTTATCTTTATCCTCAGGCTCTCTTGGGAATGTCAAACTCTTATATCCAACCGTCAGTGGATGTAAACTTATTAAATTCAAACTATCCAATATGAAAATTCTTCCAAACCAGCTCCTGATCCTGCTTCAGGCCTCTGCCCTGGTTCAGATCCAGTTTACACGATGACCCCGCCTTAGTTAGCTTCCCTCCATGGATTCTGGTCTCCTCTGTCACTGGCCTGCTGTCCCCGTGGACTGATAGCTTAGGAACGATCCCATGGTTTTCCTGGTACTCACAACTCCTTTTGTAGGTAGCATTCCATGTGAAGGCCTCAGACCAATCTGACCATGCAACTCTCCTTCATCAAGCCTTCAGTGGGTCTCCATGCCCTCAAGATAAACAATGAGGCTCAAACTCCTTAGCACCTAAATTCAGAATTCTAGTGGAGGGTAAATGAGATAATGCATGCAAAGCACTTGGCACACCACCTGGGACATTTTAGGCATTCAATTAATAATAGCTATTTTACTATTACAATAATTCAATAATGACTTAATTTATATTATTACTATTATACTAATTTAATAATGACATAATTTTTATTATATCATATTATCATTATATTATAAGCTCCCCACAACCTGTGTTCTGCTGCCTGTCTTTCTCTACAGTCTCCATTCATGCTGCTCTCCTACAAGCTTTCTTCCATGAGATCCTAGAGAACTCCTCTTTCAAGCCTCCACATCCTTGTCTACCTCATCCAATGTGATTTCTGCCCAGAGGATCCTTCCCTTTATTGTCTAGTTGGTAAACTCCCCACCACCCTTCTTCATGAGCATCTCCCCACAAGCAGAGCCGAGTCTACAGACAAACATTTCTCTTAGACAGCATCATTTACTTGGGATTGTAGAGAAGAGGGTGAGAATGACCTGAATCCTTCCTTGGTGGCCGCAGTTGATGGTAGAGATCAAAAGTTGCCCTTGAGGCAGTGTGTCATAGACACCAAGAGAGCTGAGAAGTGGCTGAGCCAGAGAGCAGCCTGGTAGAAGGGCTGGCCTTGCTGCTACGGAGTCCAGCTGGTCAGGAGGAACAGACCAGGAAATAGGATGTTGCAGTGTACCAGGGAGAGATTCAGTCTGTCATTCAGTTAACAAACATTACTGAGCGCCTGCTCTGTGCTGATGATTTAGCTGTGAAAGGGGTTTGTTGTTTAGTAAGAATCAGACAAGTAAACAGGACATACAATATGATAAATATTGCAGAAGTGGTAGGGTGCCATCGAGGCATGGATTGCAAACAGAGTCCCTTCCCTAATGAACTTCAGGGTGACAATCAAGTGCAAAAAACATTCATGAGCACCTGCTCTGTACCAGGCACTGTGCTGGGTGCTGAGGACACAGGATACAAAGATGAATGAGACGATCTCTGCCACGGAGGAGACAGGTTAAAAAATGGCGCTAAGGCAGTCAAATGTCACATGTCCCAGACTGCCTCCTCTTCCATTTAATATGATAGGAGTCATTATCATATAATTCCTCAAGCTAGGAGCCTGGACATTATCTCTGACGCTAAGATTTATGTTTTAGATAAAACATAAAACATCCTGTAGAGGATTGATTAGAGAAAAGGGGAACTGGAGGCAGGGAGACCGGCTGGAGGCTGATGCAACAATTCAGATGATGGCAGTGGCCAGGATTAGGCTACGAGCCTTGGAGATGGTGAGAGGTACATAGATCTGAGAGCATTTAAGAGTATGAACAGAAATTGGAGATTGAATGGATATATGGGTGAGAAAGAAGGAAAAGTAAAAAATGATCCCAGGTTTCTGGATGGAACATCTACGATTGTAGTGCTATTTAATGAAATGGGAACCAAAGGAGGGAGGAAAATGATACATTCAATTTTTAGCATATTGCCTTTTAGATGTCTTTATGGGGAGATGTCCAGTAGGTGGTTGGCAAGTAAGGTGAAACTCAGGAATTGATTTCAGTTGAAGTTAAGATTTGGAAGCCACTGGCCTATTGGAGTAGCATTTACTTGGGAGTGGATGAGATCACCCAGAGTGTGTGCAGAAAAAAGTGGAGGAAATATTCATTCATTCAGTAAATTTATTGAGCACTTGTCATGTTCCAGGTACTATTCCAGGTGCTGGAAATATAACAGTGAACATGGAACTTACCTTCTACTGTATACAAATACAATAGGAGGTCAGAAAGGGACAAGTGCAATGGAGAAGCATAAAGCAGGGTAAGGAGATGATGGGAGCGATGGTAGGCAGTCGGGGAAGGGCTCCCTGAAGAGGTTACAGTTGAGCTAATATCTGAATGAAGTGAGCAAGAGAATCATGAAAATCTGTGGGAAGCATGCCTCAGTCAGAGAAAACAAGTTCAAAGATGCTGATGGGGAATGTACTTGGTGTATTAAGGGGCAGCAAGGCTGATGTGGCTGGAGAACATGTGGCAGAGCAGCAGGAAATGGTGGGGGGAGGAAAAGCCATGGCCAGACCTCAGGGTCCTGCAGGCCAGGATAAGGACACTGGATTTTATCCTGTGTGTGACAGGAGGACCTGGAAAAGTTAGGAGCGGGAGTAATATATCTGACTGATGTTTTAAAGGATTACTCTGGCTACTATGGAGAACAGATGGTAGGAGGGCAAGAAAGGAAGCAAGAAGATGATTGCAGTAGTACAGGTGAGAGGTGATGGTGGCCTGCACTACAATATAGGCAGAGAAAAGAGCGAGAAGTAGTCTGATTGCCTTCTCATTGGCCGATATATTGGATAAGCAAGATAGAGAATTGTAGGTGAATTAGAAAGGAGACTTCAGTTTTAGTTTCTGTTGTAATATAACCGTGTGGTATTAGGTACATTATCTGACCATTCTAAACTTCACTTCCATTAACCCAGCAAACATGGACAGAACGCCTGTGGCATGCAGGCCATCTTCTAGGTGCTGGGCAGTCAATGCTGAATGGGACTGAGAGAGCTTCAGCTCTATTAGGGGACACAACAAGCAATTTTAAGTAATAAATGTTACCAAAAAGTCACTCAGGCTACTGTCACAGAAAGTGACAAGGGAAGGGGTGTGTGTGTCAGCAAAGCCCCTGTGGAGGTAATATTAGAGCTGAGTCAGGAGCTGGAAGTGCACCCTCTCTGGGTCTGCCTCCCAGCTCTGCTGGGCGTTCACTGAGACAATAGATGGAAAAGCATGTCAACTAAAGCAGTTACACATGACTGTCTTAACCGGGCTCAGCTCTCCTCCCCATTACCCAAAATACACACCCATCGTTTCCATTAAGACCTGAAGAAGAAGCCACAGCTCCTTCCTTTGTGCTAGGCTGTTCCTTAGGGGCACCACCATCTCCAGCACCTGACTCTCGTGGCCTTCACAGGATTATACCAAGGACACCAGATCTAGAACCCCAACTATCAAGAGTCTGAGCTTCCCCTGAGGCTCAGGCCAATGAATCAGAAGGCATCTAAGTAAATGACAACTGAAGGAATGGTCTAGAAAGGAATGTTCTTTCTCCTCTCCTCTCCCCATGGCCTCCCTTCTCTCTCTCAGCAGCCCTCTCCCCCCACCTCCCCACTGGTCCCGGGCAGCTGTGCCTCTGGAGGTAGTGCAAAGATCCTGGGCTCTGCCAGGGTGGGGTCTAGGCCAGCCAGTGCCTAAGTCAGCAGGCTTTGCCCACAGCCCCACCCTGACAGGCGGTGCGTCTGGCAGCAAAGTCATGGCCCTGATTCCTCTGTCTCCACGTTTAAGAACATCTCTAACTGCTCCTTGGATAGCTCAATTAGTAAAGTGAATATATTATATAAAGTCTAAAAGATTAAACTATCATCGTCAGCCCATAATTTCATGAAGAAGTCAGGGGACCGTATCCCTCTTATTAACTCTATAACAAATGTGATGAAAATGTTCAAATAGAATGTTAATGCAATGTTACGTGTAATTTTCCCAGGCGATTTTCTGCTGAAATATTTCTTTATTAATAGTAATTGAGGGTATAAATTATGAATGAGGCGATTTTCTCCTTTCAGTAGGAAAGACGTACTAATGGCAATAATTCTTTATAATAATTTTTGGGGAGAGTGTGGCAGGGAGAGAGGCTAGTCTAAAAACAGACAAAAGCCCTTCCAGAGCATCCCCTGGGGAGAGGGTGCCTCCACCACAGCTGCCTCTCTGAGCTCCACGCCCAGCCCGCCTGCCAGTCAAGTCTTTGTTCTTCATCAATTTTCCAAAAACCTCAAGGTCTCTTTGGAGGGCAGGAAGGAAGTTTTTGCCTTTAGTCCTGAAACAGACCAAGTTCTGAAGCCAAACTTTTCAGCCTAGAAACTGTTCTGGTAAGACCAAAACCAGGCTTCCCTGCTGAGCTGAAAGACCCAGTCAGTCTGGACCCAAACTGTTTCTGTAGCATCCTAGGATGTTCAAAAAGGAATAGCCCTCAGAAATCTTTCTATCTAACCCTCCATCTCATTCCACAAATGGGAGGAAAAAGCAGAGAGGGGGGATGAGTTATTACCATGGTGCGCCTGTGCGAGAGCTGGGACTCAGCCCCCGGGACCCCTCACATGCCTCCAAGCCTCTCGTCTCCTGCCTCAACAACTCCATCCTCCTTGGGCCCCAGCCCGGGCATCCTCCTCATCCATTAAGACCCAGCTCAAGAGTAGTGGGCACATTGCTTGTCAGTCTTTGTCACATGGCCTTCACTTCTCTCTGTCTAGGATTGTCATAGGTCTGGACAGAGTTCCAGGAGGGCAAGGGCTGTAGAGAGAAACACCTTCCAAATTCTGCAGAATGGTTAGAACTGGTGCATTTCCCCTAGGGTCTTTCTCCATCCAGGGATATATCATTTGGCACTAGTGCATTCATTTATACAGGGACTACTTAAACAAACATCTACCATGTGCCAGGCACCGTACAAGCCATCGGGGTTACAAAGACAAATTTATCCAATAAGATTTAAGATAAATTCAGTGGTGTCAGGATCATGGGTGGGAAAGACAAGAACAGGTACACAAATGCCTATGTGCAATAATGCATGTAAACAACACATGTTTATTTCATATCAAGTGTTTATGATTATTATTGACTGTTTGAGGGATTGCCAGGCAGCCAGTGTGGCTGGAGCAGAGTGAGGGTGGAGGGGCAGATTCTGTAGGACATTGTGGCTAGAGTAAGGATCTACCTGCGTGAGAGGGATAGTCACTGGAGGACCCTCAGAGGAGTGGCACGGTGTCAGGTTGTTAAAGGGGCACTCTGATGCATCACCAGCTGAATGCGGAGGTTGAGGGTGGAGGGAATGTGGGGTGTGGAGGGAATCTAGGGTGAGCCACAGTGCTGGCTGTGGTGACTCCATGCCAATTCACTGTGGTGCCACTGACTGAGTTAGGGGTGCTGAAAGGAGGAAAGACTTGGGGACAGGTGACAAGTTCAGTTTTGGACAAGTTGAATCTGAGGAGTATAAGGGTCAAGCAAGTGGGAATATCCAGGAGTCCGGGTGGAGTCTGGGCTGCAGGGCAAGGTTGGGCTTCAGCCAGGCACCTCTGGGCTTTCACAGCACCTCGCGCACTGGATTTCATCATCTGTGCTTATGAGCCTGTTTCTCCTACTAGACTTGAGCTCCTTGGGGCAAGAACTGGGCCTGGCTAATTTCTCTACCTTCAGTCACCAGCACAAGGCAGGCTACACAGTTGATGAGAGCGAGAGCAATGAATGAGCGAATGAAGGAATGAAGGGAAGAGCACTGTGTATGCTCTATGAGGCTCCCCCTGGGGTCTCAGGGGCTGCCTCACAATCTGTCTGGATTGCTCCTAACCAAAGGCTACTCTCCCCATCCTCACCACCAACCCAGAAAGGGTAGGCCTCTCCATGTGTCCTGAAAGATCACGTGAGAACTGCTATTCATGACCTTAACAACTGCCATCACATTGGGCATTTCTTTTTTTTATAAGTTTATTTTGATATCATTAATCTACAATTAAATGAGTAATATTATGGTGATTACACTACCCCCTTCATCAGGTTCCCCCCCCCAACCCCATTACAGTCACTGTCCATCAGCGTAGTGAGATGCCATAGAGTCACTACTTGTCCTCTCTGGGTTGTACAGCCCTCACATTGGGCATTTCTGATGTCATTCATCGGGCTCAGCCTGTCACTGTGATGAGTGCTTGGCCCTTCCCTGGAGCAAAAGAAAAGGTCCCCTTTAGATCCAAGACTGTGGTAGGAGGCTACATGGCCAACTCCTGTCCCTGTCGCAGGATCCCACCTGGCTGGGAATCTCACCACATGCCCTTCCCTTCACCTTATTTCCATGTCCAAATCCCCAACAGCTGGTCAGAAATGGGGTCACTATAATAGGAAAATCTTCTTTTGTTCAAAATAACACTTATCCAAGCCTTCTGTTTGGACTCTTCTTGGTTCCCTAACCAGAATCCATAGGAGGAACATCCCACTTCATGCACCCTGAGAAGGAACACTGATCCACCCTCTTGATTCCATGCCTAGGCATCTAGATTTCAGGAGAGAAGCCTGACAAGGGCCTTATGGACACATTCCAAGGTAAGTCTCCACCAGTTTGTCCCTGCTTTTTACCATCTCTGGCTTTTCTTCCTCTTTAGACACAAGAACCTTAGGAATATTCCGGAAGTCCTTCAGGGCCAAGGGCCCAGACCTACACAGTCGGGCCGGCTGAGCTCTCTGCCCTCCGAGAACTATAAGAGAATGAGATGGGAACTAGAAGTGTTAGTGATGTTCTCTGAGTGGCCGTAGTGACCTCTTGACCGGAGGTCACTGGGGTGACCTCCAAGGGCATCTCTATGTCTCCCCAAGCAGGGCCCTGGGGCAGAGCTCGAGGTCTTTTCTCCCTCCCTCAGGGAAATCTGTCCATTAACAGTTGCCCCCCACATTAGGGTAATGTATATGCTCCTGTACAGACCCTTCGCTGTATACCAGCTGCCCCTGAGGCTTCTCCAGCTTCTGCCTCGGATCCATACCACTTGTCTGGAGACACGCTATCCCCTATTCAATGCTAGGTCATTTCTTGACAAGAAAAGCTCAAGGCTAGCCCAAAGCAACCTTGCTAGGGAGGGGAGATGGCTCTGACAGCATGGAGACCGCCCCAACTCCAGAGCCTATCTTCTAGTGCCTTCCATGCCTCATAGTCCGGGACCTGGGAAACAGGCAGGCATAACCCGAGAGGGGCTGGGACTTCGTTCCTCCCTCCCTCCGCACTTAGCTTGGCTCCCCTGGGCGCGCTCCTCCCACGCGGCCCCCTTCCTTGTTGAGCCAACAGCTCGATCTTGATCTCCTGAACGGGAAGGTCGACCCCAGAGGGGCCTTCTCTGAAAGCCAATGCTAATCCGGTTAGGGGCCAGGCTGGGCGCTGCACTCCTTCTGCAGGACCAAGTGCAAGTGAAAAAATGCCAATTACCAGATGACAAAAAGGGTCCCTGCCCCTGGGGAAGGGCAAGCTGGGGGGAGGGACAGGAGGGGCACAGTAACTGAGCACCTTGCCGGAAATAGCTCCCATCAGTCCACTTAGGGAGCCATCAGCCCCGGCAGATTTATGGGCAGCATGTGCCCCTCTGATAGATCGGACTATTTAAAGGCAGCCGAAGTCTCCATTTATATCAATGTGGAGCAGAGAAGGAGGGTGAGAGGCTGTGACGTGGGGAGTGAGGAGCAGCAGCGGGGGCCAGCCCTGAGGGGGCAGACTGGCTTCAGAGAAATGGGAAGGCTGTTGGCCAGCAGGACTGGGTCACACGGTGGGGCTGGGAGTCAGCAGATGCAGTGCCATGGGCACCCAGGGAAGGGTGAGAAATGGAGGGCTTCAAGGATCCACCAGCAGTGTCCCTGTCCCAGTCCTAACCCGGACTCTGCCAGGCCTCCCCGCTAGAACGGGTCGCCCAGGCTAATACTGAAGTGGACCTCCTGATTGGATTTCTAGCCATGCCCCCCACCCTCCCCAGCTGCGGGGCATGCTTGCCCTCCATGCAACCTCCCCCTTGCCTGGGCTGAGGCAGAAGGAATTGTGTTAGGCTGGGGGCATTAGCCGCTGAGGAATGGCCTGCTGCCTCCCGCTTGCCTGTCCCCAGCCCGTACTTCCTGGGGGCAGATTAAGCTGCTTCCATCGCTCTCTCTGGTTCTGCTGGGGCCTTCCTCCCTAACTCCATTACTCCCTGGCTGAGGTGCTTGCCCGACCGGTGGTGGTCCCTCTGATAATTCACCTCTCAGGAAACTCTGCCTTTCTGACCTCTCCCTCCCTCCTGCTCTGATTTCTCCCCAGGCTTCTAGATCTGTGCCCAACTAGCCTTATAATCTTGGCTCAGGGGTAAACTGCCATAATTCACCAACATGTTCCTAGGAACAGAACCAACGGCTCTCTGTGGGTTTGTTGGGCACTGATTCATTAGTTCACTCATTCATTCATTGAATGCTGACGAGCACTCCCTGCTGAGGGCTCTATGCCAGCCCCTAGGGACACGGAGCTAGTCAGGTCTAGTCCCTGTTCTGGAGGAACTTAAAATTGAAGGCAGGTACGTAAAGGAACAGCACAACCAGACTTGTGTTGCTTAGGATCATCCTGACCGCACAGGGTGGAGAGCAAATGAGAGCCGAGGTAGGAAAGCAGAATAGTGGCTCTCAACCTTGGCTGCACAGTAGAATTAACTGGGGAGATTTAAAAAGGCTGATGTTCAGGCCACATCAAGATCAACTAAATCTGAATCTCTGAGGAGAAATCCAGGCATCAGAATTTCCGAAAAGCCCTACCGCATCAGGAGAGTCCAGTGTCCTGGAGCCAAGGTTGGAAAGCACTGAATTAGAGGGCTACTCCAGTGGTCCAGGCAAGAGGTGACCCTACCCTGAACAAGGGCAGCAGTTACGAGGATGGAAGGGAGAGGAAACCTGAGACCCATTTCTCCTGACAGCTATTTTGTAACCATTAACACTCTCGGGTCTCCCATTTACTCGGTCTACTCCCACCACTCCTAGCAGATGACCTCAGTGAGCATTTCGCCAAAGAAAGTGAGGCCGCTGGGTAAACTGTGGGATGGTAAGTCCTTGAGGGCAGGCACGGTTCTGAGCCACAGGGGCCAGCAGACGCCTAGTAAATGTTGATGTGAACCGAATCTAGTGGGCATTTAGAGATCTCAGGAGGGAGAAAGGAAGGGAAGATATGGATGGTGAGATGACAACCTGGAGAACACCGAGGGGCTGGTGGAAGAAAAGGGGTGCAGCGGGGTGATCAGAGAGGTGGGAAGGAGGAAAGCAAACCAAGGCGTCACTCTCAGCCAGCGCTGTCCTGGCGCCTCACAGTCATTGTCTCACTTGAACTTCACAGCCACCTTTGAAGTAGGTGCTCTATCTCTGTTTTACAGATGGAGATACAGGGTCAGAGATCTAACTTGCCTCAGGTGTTACTAGGAGATTCAAATTCAGGAGCTAAGATTTGAAACCATGTCCAATCTAAAACATCTTTCCACTTTCATACTACAGGGAACAGTAGGGAGGGAATGTCAAGGACACGGAGCGGTCAGCAGGGTCAAATGCAGCAGCTTCCCCTCTTGCCTTTCACCTGGCCCTTCTTCCCCGGGTGGCTTGGGAACAGGCCCCATCAAGGCCGGGCAGGCAAGCACTGCCCCATTCAGGTTGTTAGCTGTTTTGGATAGAGCCCCTTTCCCCACAGCTCTGCCACTTCAGCCACCTCCTGCAGCAGGGGCCCAACAGCCTGGGTGGCTGCCCCTCAGCCACAGCTCAGCCCAGTTCGAGCATGGTCAGCTGGGAGAGGTCAGCCTGGCCTCGCCTCTGCAGAAAGAGGACCCTGCCAGGACAGAGGGGCTGCTTCCCTCTGCCCCAGCTCACAAAATCATTCTTATTTGGCAAGGCTCAGGCCCACTGTCCCCTTCTTGGTGGTATAGTCCCCAGCTGCTCCCCACTGTCCTGGCTTCACAAAGGGCGCCATTTCCTGGGTTCCTGCCGCAGCGCTTCACTCCTGCCTATGAGAACTTGATCGCAATGTATTTTGGTTGCTTGGAAAGTGTCTGTCATTCCCAGCCTCAAGCAGGTCACCAGCTGCCCAAGAGCAGGGAACAGGTATGATTCTTGGCTGCAAACCCAGCACCCTTCTGTGGTGGCATTAGATAAACACATACCAATCAAATGAATCAAGAAAGTGGAACTCTAGGACAAAGCTGGAAAGGGATGCATGGGGTGGTGGAGGGGGAGGCGGGAGAAATGAGGACCCTTTTGATTTCCAATGGCCTGAGAAGTGAAAATAGCCCCAAGTTTGCCACCTGCCATTTGCAGTCCTTGGCTTAAATGGTGCTCAGGCCTCTGTTTTGGGCTTCCTTGAGCTCATTGCGTTCTGGCCTCCACCCTGCGGTTGTCTGGGACCTGCTGAGGCTTAGGTGGAGATTGAAACAGTGGCAGCAACGACATGGCTGGGAGAGGCTGAAGGCGCTCCTATATCTTTGCTCAGGAAATGGCCTCATAAAAGTGACAAGGAGACGCACCTATGGATGCTTGTTAAAGTTTTATTACTAATCACCTCCAAAGTCAGCGAGGCAGAGGGGGGGAGCTGGGAAATGGAGTCATCACGGCCTGGGAGCAGGTGTCAGCTGCCTCCACAGCAGGGCCAGGCACTGCCATGTGGGCCAAAACAGCCACGCTCACTTGTAGCACACTCGACTCCCCACACTGCCCGGGTCCGCCTGGGTAGGGCACTGCCCATGCGCTCTCCCCTCTTGTGAAATGGAAACCACCTCCTTCATTCCCTGTATCTAGCAGGTCACCAAGCTGTGTCCAGACCTCCTCTGAGCCATCTGAGCCATTCCTGCTCTCACCAGATGGCACCACCTCTCACTCAGCCCATCGAGACGGCCTCTAACGGGCCCTGCATTTGGCTGGCCCCTCAAGACAACCTCTTCCACTGCTGCCGAGGTAATCTTCCCTTTCTGTGACCTCCAGCTGCCTTCAGGGGGATCTAATCCTGACATAGCATGGAAATTCGTTTGGGATTTGAGCCCTGCCTCAGTGTTCAACACCAATTTCCACTATTTCCCTCCATGGCTGAATGATCTGAATTTCTCCTCAGATCCATAGTCTGCCTGCCTAGAAATTCCTTCTCCCAGAATGCTTGGTTAACATATGCTCTTTTTAAAGGACTCAGCTCAAACATGCTCAGGAAGGCTTCCCTAACCTCTAAATGCATTTATCACACTGTTTGATGGCTATGTACTTCATAGATTATAAATTTCTCTAAGGCAGGACTCATGTCTGACTCTTTTCTCCATCCCCAGGAGTCTGGCTTGGCATCCTTGTTTGCTGAATGCAAGAATTAATGCAGAATTGTTACGAAGTTTGCTCTCCATAAGGCCCTGTGCTGCACAAGGGTGGGGACAGTGAAGGTCTCATTCACGGCAGTGACCCTGGCGCTTGGGCAGTGCCTGGCAGGTAATAGGAGTTCAACAACTATTTGGTGAGTAAGTGAATGAGGAATAAATGAGATCATGTGAGTGAAAACACTCTGAAACTCTAAAGAAACAATTCTTATTGTTCTGTTCTCACCCGTTTCCTGCCAGTGTCCTTTTTCTTATCAAGTTGGTTATCACCACTTCTACCTCCAGAGGCCAAACCGATGAAAGCAAGAAAGGGATCTGAAGAATAGTGGAAAATCTTGAGGCGGTTTTTCTTGTTTGGCAACGTCGCCTGCGCCTCCTCCTCAAGTCACATCATGATTCTTCTCCCTTCCAAGATCCTTCCAGAACCTGCACTCACTCCATCAGCTACCAGCTCAGCCTTACATGTAAGAAGCCCTTTTTCGGGCCAGGCTCTGCGTTGGTGCTGGGGATCCCGAACGATCAGACAAGTTCCTGTTCGCCATGGGCTTCACCACGTGCCAGAAGGTGACACATCAGCAAGTAGCGACAGCCTTTTTGAGGTCACTTCTCTCTGGAGCTCTGAGCCCTTCTGGGCATCTGGATGGGCACTGAAGAGGACAGGGCCATGGAGCCTGGAAGGGGCTGAAGGAGCCATGACTCTGCCTAGGGTTGGGGGCCCAGCAAGCCTCAGCTTGTACCCCAGAAACAGCCCTTCCTGTAGCGGCTCAGGGCAGACGGAACAGTAGGCAGGAACGTGGGGGATCTGCCAGAGAGAAGGCTCTCTCAGAGGGGGCAGGAATGGAGTGGTTTCTCCATGCTTCTCTGTACAGGCCCATTCTTCCTGACGAAGCACACCCCTGCCTTCACCGTAGGCATATGGACAGGGTCAGAGTTCCTCAGAAACTATGTGTCCAGGGCAAAGGGAGTAACGTTTGATGCAGAAAAGTGAGCGTTTTCCAGAGTGGGCCGAGATGCCTTGACACCCACTGTAGGGCCACCACGTCCTTCCAGCCACTGCCCCAGACTGACAGCAGCTTCGGCAGGCACGGCTGCTTCCTGCTCTCCTTTCCCTGAGTCAGAGCTGGGCTGCCTCTTCCTCACAGGCACCACCCACTGCTCCAGCCTTCCCTCCTTCTCCTTCTCCTTCCAGGCTAGACTGAGGTCTCCCCTGAGATGCCCCCTACCTTGCCTGCCAGAGCTCCGTCTGAGCCCCAGTGCTGCCTGCCCTCCCTTCCTCGTTCTTATCTCTATATATCTGTCTAATGAACATTTCAATAAGCCAAGCACAGCTTTTTCCACTTAATAAGCAGAGTGCTGACTTCATTGCGGGTTTGCTCTTCACTTATCTGTTCAGGGCCTTAAATCATTCCCAGGAAAAAGCTTAGCGAAGGGAAACCTGGTGAGGTTGTCTGCTGGCTGCTCCTGTCAGCACCCTGCCCTGCTGGACCTGGGGGATGCCTTGCATCCACAGAGAAGCATGAAAGTGTCAATCAACTCCCGGATGGTTGAGACACAGGAAGGCTGAGGACTGAGGCTAGGGGAGATTGGGGTGGTCACCACTGAAGGAAGTTCTAGAAACAAGTTGGAGGGATAGAGGAGGGCTGGCCTGGGATGTCCTGCTCCAAGCTGGGAAGGAGGTAAGGTTGGAAAACCAGTGAAGCTCCATGTGGGAGACATTCTGAGAAAGGTAGCTTTAATGACCATCTACTAGGTGCTGGGCACTGTGCTAGGTGGTAGGGAAGAAACAGTGGCGTTGCTTTCCAGTAGGAAAGGAAAATTTCAAACAAACAATTGCCTAAATAAGGTCTGTGAGGGACAAGGAGAGGTGTTACGGGAGTGAATGGGCACTGGGAAAAGCTTCCCTCAGGAAATGATGTTTAAGCTAAGGTCTGAAAAGACCGGCTTGAGATAGGTGACAGGTACCCTGGGAGAGACCAGAGTAGTCCAATAACTGATCACCTTCACCAGGACTATTATATGTTGTATAACTGTTATGTGTTGAGACCATGCAATGTAGTGGCAAAGGACACAGACTTTGGAGTGAGACACACCTAGATCTGAATTCCAGCTGTGAACTTACCAGCTGTGTGATCTTACAGAAGTGAGTTAACCTCTCTGTGCCTTGATGTTTTCATTTGTAAATGGGGTTCAAGTACCCACCTTGCAGGGCTTTTGTAAGGATTAAGCTTGATCCTCAATATAAAGAATGTACACAGTACTTGGCATGTAGCACATGCCCAATGCAGTAGATGTTGCTACTAATAGTATGAGTACATGTGTCTGTTTTTCCTCCCAAGCCTACTGTGAGGTCCTTGAAGGCTTAGACAGTCTTACACATTTCGTGTCTGATTGGACAGACAGGGTGAAATGGAAGAGAGTGCTGTTTCACATGGTGCGAAGACTCTCCTGGAAGAGCCCCAGGCATCCAGCCAAAGAAGGATATGGCCCTTGGAGTGCATGTGTCTATATGGTGGGGGATGGCCAAGGGATGCTGTTTTCTAGGATACTTCTGGAACTATGTGGCAGGAAGACTTCAGGTTAAAAGGGTATGGACTCAATTAAATGTGAACAAGTTCAAGGCAGTGCCTTTTGTGATAAACACATCAAAACCCCCTCTCTGGTGCTCCACTCGGCATGGTCAGCCACAGTTCTGGCAAAGGACCTGGAAATCCTTCTTCATTTAGACAGTTCCCTGAGGCTGTTGGCCAAAAGACTAAAAGAACTGTGAATGAGGTATTAAAGAAGGAGAACACACTCCTCCAGGTGTCCAGCTGGAGCAGTGCTACCTTTAGGCCTCGGCTGCGTCATTCTGTCCTATTCTGGAGAAGATCCAGGGGGTGTGACACCTCCTTAGTAAAAAAAGCTAAATGACTCACTCTTGAGACTGCAAATGTGAAGACTGCTGGGGGATGTGCAGGAAATCACAAATGGTGTAGAGAAGGTGATTAGAGACTTATTCACAAAATCCTGAAATGCTAGGCAGGTGGATTTGCTTTAAAACTTGAGCACATTTAAGATGCACAAAGGTGATTGCTATTTTACACAGTGGCCAGGAAACTTACATAATTAATTATCTCAAGTGGTGGGTCCAGTAGAAAACAGAAATAAATTAAGAAGTTATTTGGACAAATTTATGAAAGACAGAGTCAGGTATGTCCCTTCATCAGGGTTTGTTCAGTGAATGAACGAATGCATATGGATGATCCTGGCTTTCAAGGTATTTCAATTCAATGCAATAAATATTCATGGAGTATCTACCATGACAAAGCATTGTGCAGGATGTAAACCTGAACAGTTTCTATCCAGAAGCTTACACTTTTATAAGAGGATTAGAAAGAACATTGTCAACACAGGGTGGACATAGTGAGCATTGTAAGAAAAATGCAGGAACTATAGGCACTTAAGGAAGGAGAGATTCTGTAAGGTTTGGAAAAGGGATCAAAAAAGATTTTATGGAGAAGGTGATATTTGAAATGTGCCTTGAAGAACAAGTTGGATTTTAGCAAGAGGAGAAGGAAATAAAAGGATCCCCGAAAGAGTGGAATGACAAGTCCCAAGATTTGGGATGGAAAAATAAAAGACACGTCAAGGTACAGATAATAGTACAGTAAGAGGGCAGGAGAGGAGGGAAAGGGGAGAGAGAGAGTGGGAGGGAGACAGAGACAGGGAGAAGGAGAAGGAGAGAGAGAAGAGATATTTGGGAGAAACCTCACAGCGTCAGATGAACAGCAAACGAAAAAGCTACCTTAGGGAGAGTAAAAGCAGGGTCAGAATTCCCAACACAAGACATTCAAGAGCCAGTGACAGTCGGGCTTTCAGATGGGAAGGAGCAGGCAGGAATTCAGATAGCTCTCAAATGTAAGACTCAATATAACTGGTAGATTTCAGAGCTAAACAGAAAGAAGCTCCCTCAGCTCAGCCCCTAGAGAGATGCAGAATGAGGCCCCATGGTTCGCCATTAGCACAAGGACTGTCTTTGCCATTTCTGTCTTCCTGGGGTTCTTATGGGCAAAGACATTCAGCTCCATCATGCTGTGAGCTCCCTGGGTACTCCTTCCCTGTCCAGCAATGTTTGTACAGAGGGGAATTTTGGTTAAAAATGAGCATTAGGTACAGCCAGGAAGAGACAGAGAGGGAAGGAGATACCCTCAATAGATGCAGCCCATCAGGGCAGTTGCATTAAAAACAGGGCAGGTCTACAGAGGATAATCACTCAAATAAAGGGAGGCATTTTTTCCATTCAGGTTGCCACGATCTAGCTATTCCTGGAGCATATTTTATGTACCAGGCACTGAGTTAGATCCAAGTAAATACAGTACCTATCTTAAAGAAGCTCATGGTCTGGGAGGGGAGGAAAAAATGTGGAAAGATTGCTAGAAAACGGTGTGGTGATAGAAGCTAAGTTCTGGGTAGAGGCACAAAGAAGGGAATGATCAGCAATATCAAGGAAGGTTTAAGGAGGATGTGTCATGTGAGCTGGGTCTTGGAACATAAGCAGGAGTTCAACAGGTGGATGAAAGGACAGAGAGCAATCTAGGCAGAGGGAAGGGTGCGTGCAGTCATGGAGGTAAAAATGAATTAGTACTTGTAGAGGAAGAACTTCAGAATCTGGAATTTAGGGTATGCATGGAGGAACCAAAGGAGCAGAGACTAGCAAAGTGGGTGGGGTCAGATCATAAAGGGCTTTGAATGCTATACTGAATCTGGACTTCATCTTGTAGGCAAACAGGCAGTTAAAGAAGGGATGAGACATGTTTGGGTTTGCAGTTTAGAATATCAGTCTCAGAACAGTGTGGAGGAGGAATTAAGGAATCAGAATAGGTGGCAGGGAGACTAGCTAAGGAGCTACTGTAGAAATGGAAGAAAGGTTGAGGTCAGGTCTGAGCTAGAACAATGAAAGCAATGGGGATAATGAGGAAGAGAAGGAAACAGTGAAGAGGTGGGTAGGAAGTTGGGAAGGGCATTGCCTCTACCTGCTGCTATGAAATTCCAGCTGGGACCTAGACTGGCTCCCCACCTGACCACATGTAAGAACTGTTCCGTTATGGGGCAGTGGGTCCCTTGGCCCCACAGGTTTGCCTCAGCTAATTCATAGGGAAAAGGTGAATCTGCTATGTCTCCATTCTCTTTCAGCTAATTCCAAGCCCCAGATCAATGCCCCCTGCCCCACAACTGTTTCTGGTTCTTGGACCTAATGTCGGAGCTCTTTGCTCCACACACGCTGGAGAAGCTATTGGCAGGTTCTTGGCTTGCAGCACAGAGAGCGTAGGTGAGTAGGAATAGGTCGGAAGTGTACTCCGGAGGAACATGCTGGGATTCCTAGTCTGGGTCCTGGTACTATACCGGGAAATGAGACAGCAGTGGAGTACAATGAGAACATTCCCTACGTAGTGATGAGAGGTCCTCACTGAGAAGAGTGCCCTCTCAGTGCCCACCGGCTGCCAGCTCTCCACATTCTGGGCTTTGCCTCTTCAGAGCCTCTTGCTCTTTGTCCAGCATGAAGCCTGAGTGGGCAAGGAGACCCTGCCCTCCTCTCTGTCCTGCCTCCGTGCTCAGGGTCAGGGCTGGCTGGATATCTGTTTGCCCCTCTGGCTCTGGACACCACTCTTCTCCATCCTGTCATGTACCCTGGAAGGAGACTTCGGTGGACGGCCTCAGCCAAGCTCCCTTGCCATCAGGGTTTGTATTGGATTTTCCACGTGATGACATTGGAGGATAGGAGGAGAGAAGCTGTTGAGATAAATATTATCCTGGCTCCTTCTTCCTCTACTGAAGGTCGCAGCTCCTGCGCACAGCCACAGTCACAGCGACAGCTCTTTGTGGGACCTGGTACGTGCTCTCTCAGGCCTGGGGGTGGTGATGGCTTCCCTGCTGCGCTTCATCTTCTCTTTGCAAATAGTCCCTTCATTACACTTTCTTCAGTTACTCCATCTGGGGACCCCTGTGTCCTGCTAAGACCCTGATTAGTAGAGTGTAGAGTAGGCATCTTCAGAGATAGAATACCAGCTAGATATATATTTATTCTAGCAAGTTCTCTTGGGCCCCATCCTACTTTGTCTACCATTGGCCTTTCAGTACTGTACTGGTAAGTGCCACTCCCTGCCGGGTCAGTGGGCAGATTGTAGAGAAACCAAAAGGAAACTGTCTCATGCTCTTGGCCTAGGCAGCTTCTCGTAGTTCTGCTTAGATATTTGTTCCTACAGCTTTGCAGAGCGTACCTTGCCCAAAAAGAAATTAAACCGACACAGAGAATGTCAGAACTGGATAGCCAGGTGGCATGGAGCATTCACTCTTTCATTTATTCTTATATTTGGCAAGTATTTGTGAAGCAGTGCATTCTAGATACTATGTAGGCACTGTGGCTACAAGGAATAGTAAACAAAATACAGTCCTGGTCCCACTGTACACACACCTTTGTTGAGAGACAGAGCAGTAATCAGGCAATTACAATAATATAACCTTACTAGAGAGTTGAGTATGAGTGATGTGAAAATACACAAAAGCTGCACCTAGCCTAATCTTGGGGGTAAGGCAGAGAAGGCTTCCCAGAGGAAGTGAGTCTAAGCTAAGAGCTGAAGGAAATCTTGGAGTTGACGGGAGTGGAGGGTGGGGGAGGAGAGGCAGGAGAGGTAGAGAGGAGGCGGGAACAGCATGTTCAGACATGGGCAGTTGGAGTCCGATGCCTTGGAAACCTGAAAGCAACTCAGGAAGGCTGGAGTTTGCAAGTCAAGGGGGTGAGTGGTGAGAGACTGGGCTGGACAGGTGGTATAGTCCAGATCATGTATGGCCTTCTAGGCTGAATTAAGGAGGTTAGATTTTGTTCTGAGAGCAGTGGGGAGACACTGATGGTTGTTAAACAGGGCCGTGCCATGACCAGGTTTGTCCTGAAGCAGCTGGCTGCAGTGCGGTGATACGGGTCAATACAGCAGCCTGGACGGGACAGGGAGACCTGAGAGAATATGGACTGGTGAGTGATAGAAGTTGGGAGGAAGACAGAAGAGTCAGAGACTGCTGCCATTTCTGACGTGGGTGACTGGCGAGATGGGAAGCAAAAAAGGGGGGGAGGAGCAGGTCTGGCAGCAGGTTGAAGATGAGGAGTTTCATTTCCTGTCTTGAGACGATGGACCTGTCTGAGGCAGCCGACAGGGAGCCAGTTACCAGGATCTGGAGCCTCCATATCTGTGAGTTCTGAGCCTGCTACTGAGCTCCTTTATCCTGAGTGCCCTGAGCTTGACTTGGATGATGTTTGTCAGAGCTGCCAAAACCTCCGTGCTACCTGTTCCAATAGCCTGCCAGGTTTAGGGGTGGAGGGTGAGGATGAGGTGCAGAGGGGGCCAATCCGATCAGGGGAAGCGTCATAGAGCTTCTCCACTGAGTTGCAGCTGAAGCCGCTCACAGGCTCAGGACTGGCAGGCTGGATGGAGCCTTCAGCCACGGCCTAGCTGTGATACACTTTGGTACAGCTCTTGCAGCCTAACTCGAGGGCTGGGAAAAGGTGTGGCACAAATCTGAGGCAAGTCCTGTGCAGACATGATTTTGCTCTTGGAAGGTTCCTAATCCTAGGGGTGGGAAAGTAACCTTTCTGCATCTCCTTAGAATCTCTTGCTCTGCTGATTTCCCCATTTCTTATTCCTCCTGTCAGCTCATCATTGGTGACAAGCCCTCAGATTCTCCCTAGGCACCCAGGGGAGGAGCTTTGCCCTGTTGCCCCTGAGTTCAGGGAACCGGAGACTGCCAGAACACTGCAAGATCAAGGGCGGCTGCTGGCGCTCACTGGCCTTTCTAGATAGTGCGCCCTGAGACAGGCACATAGCAGGCTCTCCCAAGGGGACATCTCCCTAGCCCCAAATATTTCCACCTGCCCCTCCATCAAACCTGCCTCACGCGGCTGCAGGAGGAGGGGTCAGACCTGGGCCCTCTGGGTTTCTTCTCTGCAGCAGCCTTTGGCCACCTCTCTAAAAACTCCTGGACCTCCTGGCCTTGCCAAGGGGACCAAGGAGGGCACCAGTCGGCAGTCAGAAGGGCTCAGGCCTGTACTTATATGCTCTTCTTCATTGGTTTGCTCTTTCTCTCTGGGCAATTGGGCCTTAGGGCCTGAGGTCCTCCCAGGCTTTTGCCCGGCAAGGGACAAACTCCAAACCTCTCAGCTGTCTCCAGGTCCCTGCAGAGCCTCCGGCTGAGGACAGGGCTCCGGTGGTGGCTTGGAGTCCTTGCCGCTTCTCTTTTTGGGGGTTGGACAGATGGACCCCAGGCACAGGATAAATAAATCAATCAAATCTGAGAAAACAATGTCCTGCTACTTCTCTCCAGAGCCATTGCCCACCCCTAACTCAGAGTGAGGGTGGCTCTGTCTGCGAGCTATACGGCTGCTGTGGGGACTCTCCCTGTCCCTGGCTGCAGACCCCCTCCTCAGGCTGCCTCCTGCAGTTTGGCATGTTTTCCTAACGTGGTGAACACATGCTCTCTGGAGGATCACTGTTTTCCCTTTCAGGCCCTTCAGTCACACTGGAGGGGAGGAATAGGAAAGGCCAGGCACCCCCCCAGCTAAGAGGCAGAGGGAAGGCGGGGAAGGGGCTGCAGAATCGAGGAGGCACAGCTGGGAGGGATGACAGATCAGGCTGCTCAAGGCTGGGGCAGAGAGGGGCTTCCAAGTCTTCAGAAACTGGTGGTTGGTGAATACCACCTACCGCGGACACACCAGGATCAGTCCAGGAACAATGAGATGCAAAAAAAAAGAGATAATCCGTTTTGAATCCACACCTTCAGAGAACCACAGAAAAGGTGGAGAGAAAAAACCCCCACTGTAGATGAAACTGCCTTGGGTGGGCTGTGCCTCCTTTACTGAAATTTGACCTGTGTTTAGCAAACATTCAGAGACCCTCCTACATGTAAGGCATTGTGCCAGGTGCCAGAGCTGGTGCAACAAATAAGATAATATCTAGTTGGAGAAGGTGGCCATGTGTTCTGTGTACCACTTGGCTACATCATATCTGTTCTAACAGCAGCATGAACCCTGTACTTAGTGGAAAGAAAGGCTCATTTGTTCCTGGAGGGGTTGGAGAAGACGTCACAGAGAGGTCATCTAAGCTGGGTCTTACAGAATGATTGGGAGTGTAGCACACAGAAGCTGCATGAAGGGCTCAGGGTGTGTAGCTTGGATGGAGAACATGCCAGGTAAATGGAATGGTGTGTGTAAATGCTTAGAGGTGTTAGAGCATGAGGATATTGCCCTAGGAACCGTTGGAGGGTTTTTGGCAGGTAATAGAGGGGCATTTTAGCAAGGTCATGTCAGGAGCAGGATGGAGGATGGATGGCAGAGACAGACTGGATGGGGAACTCCAGTTGGGAGGAATTTTAGATAGTATAAGTGAGACATATTGAGGACCTGGATGGAATAAGTCAGTAGCAGGGGCTGGAGATAAGGGGACATCCATAAGGGATGATAAGGAATCCATAGCATTTAGTGACTGATGGGACATGGGCATGTATGTGTGTGTGTGTGTGTGTGGCCAAGCTAGAAGACAGCAGGGATGCCTAGGTTTCTGGAGGTGTCTGGGAGGAGAGTGGTGCTATTCATGTTGAGAGAGAAATAAAGGAAAGAGAACTCGTGGTGTGTGTGTGTATGTGTGTGTCTAGGCGTAATAATGGCTGTGTTAAGACTGAGATTTGGCCCAGTTGGAGATTCTCAGTATGCAGTGGGCTTATGGGTCTAGAGCATCTATACCAAAGATCACTTCATGATCTCATGACTGGATAACTGCAAGGATGATAATGCCATCAACGGAAATAAGGGCTGCTGGAGGGGAATTATGATGCAGGTGGGGGCTCGATGGTGGATTCAATTTTGCCATGTGTCTGGGACAGAGCCCTGAAGATATTGACCAGGCAGTTTGAATAGAAAAGGGATCAGAGCAGCAAGAGGTCAGATTTGGGGCTTTATATTCAGGAGTCCTCTAAATAAAGATGATAGCTGCGGCTGCAGGAATGGATGAGATCATCAGATTAAAGTGTACATGGAGAGAAGAGGGTCAAAGACAGAACACTGCAAAACACCTACTTCTCCTTAGGGTGGGTGGAGGGCAAAGAGCCAGAGAAGGAGCTGTCTGCAAGGAGAACCAGGAGCGTGGTACCAGAACAAGAAGAGCGTTTTCACAAGGTGGCCAGCAGTTAGCTGAGGAGACTTTGAGAAGGGTGAGGACTGAGACAGGTTTGGGGATTCAGATTACTGACCTGAGGAGAACAGATTCAATAAAGAGGTAGGGGTGATGGCAGAAATGGGCCAGTGGTGAGAAGTGGCGGCTGGTAAGTATAAATAACCAGTTGAGCAGTGAGGCAGGGAAGGGGCCAGAAGCTCAAGGAGTAATAGGATTTCTGGGATTTTTTTAAATGGGAAAAACTTGGCCCAGATGCATTTCAGTGATCCAAGTAAGGATGCACCTGCACGTGAGCTTCTCACAGGCCTGTTAGTGACGCCCTTCCTCTGTCCCCAGGGCCAGTGTGCCAGTGACCCTGGAGGAAGGGCCCCCTTAACCTGTGACTTCATGAACACCTGTTTTTTTCTCCATTCTCTCTGCCCTGACTGCTCATCCTTTCCAAGACAAACATTTATTGAACACCTGTTCTGTGTCATCTGAATTAGGTGGTACACTCCATGCCCAGAGAGAAAGGCCTGCAGGGGACACTGGTGAGGACACTGTAGCAGGGCAGTAGTTTTAACTGGTTAGTAGCAGGTGGGATCGAGAGGAATGTGGGCTTGAGACATGTGCTGGGATTGAGACTCCGGGGCTTGGAGACTGACTGGAAGGAGGCTGCAGGGCAAGAAGGGGCAGGAGCGGCCTTGGAAGTCGCAGCTCTGGGGGGCCAGGGAGGGTTCTGGAGGGATCCCTGTGGCCTCTCTCGCTGCTCATAGCCAGGGCTGGGTGTGTCAACGATCCCGAGGCAAGCACTCCATCTCGGGGTAACATGATCCTGTAACACAGGGCTCCTCTGATGTGGGCTGCTTGCCTTTTACAGCATTAGGGGAGCAACATTTCATGGAAAATTCAATAAATCCCCCTGTACAGCCAGACGTCTGTAAACAATGGCTTCCAAATTCAATCAGGCTGGGGACCCGCAGCAGCATTTATGAGCTCTAACGTGGAATATTATAGAGGGGAGTGAGTGGCAGGGGGCTGGGGGAAGGGACTTCCTGGAAGATGAAAGCTCCGGTGGCTCCTGCCCTCAGATCCTCAGAGTGGAAGTGTTTCTCCACGTAGAGGTCCTGGCCATGGGAATGCAGGCTGGGCCTGGGTGCCACGGGGCTAAGGCTCCCGGCTTGGGGCAGGGACTCAGCCTGTGGTACTGGCTGTAAGGAGGCTGATGGTCAGAACAACTGAGGCTGAGAGTGCGTCCCCAGCCCCTCTGGAGCCTGCATGAGATGCCCATCTGGCCACTCTCGAGACATCACAGTGTGCTTACGATCTTTGACACGTGTGAAGGCCCTACAGCTTTCAAACCTCCTTTCTGTAAACCTTCCAGCCCTTTGGTTCTATGATCCGGCAATGATCTTCAGAGAATTAGTCCCTCTCTCGCTCAGGTTCAGGCTATTCCTTTCCTAGCACAGACACATTTGCAGGAAGGTAGGAACGAGGATGGGGACTGGCCCCTGGAAAGGTTTCCGAGGAGGAGGTTGCAGCGTGCTGCATTAGGGAGGCTCAGGGGCTTCACCCACTCTTTAGGCCCCCTAGAATTCCCTACTCCTTTGCCCACGTGGCACCCCTCTGCTCTGGCCAGCTCTCCCAGCCTCTGCCTTGTCCATGGTTGTTGCCTTTGAACCGTCTGGCAAGCTTTCTCCAGCAAACCAAAATGGGGCCTTATGGGGCAGAGGCTCTGGATTGAAATCCAGTTCCTACCATGTTCCAGCTATGGATCTTGGATGAGTCACACATTCTTCTGAATCTCAGTGTCCTTCTCTGTGAGGCGGGAATAATATTAACCACCTAGATCAGCTATGAGGATTAAATTGGACAATGCATGCACAGGGCCTGATGTTCTGGCAGGGAATAAGCACGTGATAATTGCTAGCTTCCTTCTCCACGTTTCTCCTCCTCTTCTCAAACTTCTCTTCAATAAAGCTCCTGTTAATTATCGGAAACTGCCCTCCATCCAACCAAAGGTGCCAGATGTTCCACCCACTCTTCTCTGGCACCCTGCACATCGCCCAGGCTCCCTTTCTGGTTGGCTTTCCGGTGTGGACCTGATTAAAATCCATTGGCAAGAGCATCAAAGCTCACAATAGGCCATGGCCACATGGAAAAGCCCATCTAGGGGTGGAGGCAACTCTGAGGTATCCCAACACTCAGGTACCTTTCTTGGAGACCTGGAATGTAAACTGGCAGGGTTTTTTTGCCTGCTTTGTTTATGGCTCTATTCCCAGTGTCTAGAGCCAGGGCCTGACTCTTGGTAAGTGTTCAACAAGTATTTCTTGAGTAAATTAATTACTTCAACTTCTCTCATCATTTCCCTGTGGTTTTTCCCTGGTCCTAGAGGAAGAACAGAGAGCTTGCTTTCCAGGAAAACAAGCCACAATCCCTCCTAGAAGTCAGGAATCCTCTCTTCCCTCTAAATGTCCTTGGAACATTGGCCAGGCTTCTCCCCCAGGTATTAATTCATTTAAACCTCACATCAGCCTATATGGAAGGTACTAGTATGATCCCCATTTTACCTAGAAAGAAACTGAAGCTTAGAAAGGTTAAATAACATGCCAAGATCACAGGCCAAGAAGAGGGATAGAATGGGATCCCAGATCCATCTGACTGAAGAACATGAGCTATTAACCACAACACTCTGCTGCCTTAGAACGAGGTGCTGGACAGTAGTCCTGGACTTGAATGGTCTGGGGCCCTGGCAGAGATCAAATGTTCTCCATCTGCTCCTCTTCCATTCTGCAATTGACAATAGGCAACTGAGATTGTTTGGAAGAGGTTATCTCCTCTGGGCCCCACACTGCCTGCAGGGGACTCCCTGGGGAAGAGAAAGGGGCTGGGATGGGGCCAGGAGCAAGCTGCTGCTCCCTGACCCCAGCTAGGGATACAAGTAGGATGCTCTGCTGCCCAACTGGGACTAGTTCCAGCCGACTGGGCATACTGGCAAGAGCCCTCTCTGCAGCCTCAGGCTTGAGACAGGCTGCTTGCTTCACCACTGTCAACTGTCCAGTAATCCCACCCATCTGGAGGGAGGAGATCCTTTAGAATCAGAGCCAATGTTGACCTTTTGGTTTTCCATTTGGCAGGAGCGGGGAGGGGGGTCCAAGGAGGCAGAGCCCAGGGCTATCTGCCCCCACAGCCAGATACCCAGCTTCTGGGGCTCTGGGATTTACGTCTGAGGCGGTTACCCAACACGCTTGTTTTATTTCCTTCAAATGTCCAAAATATGATGTCATGTTCCCTGTACACCCCAGTCACGTACCCATGTCCACGCACATGCAGCTTCAACGTTGATTTCGGTGACTAGCTCAGTCTGGGCTCCGGCTTGTTTATTCTCTCTCTCTCTCAACTCCCCCCACCCTCTCTCTCTCATTCTCCCTGCTAGCTGCTGTAAGGATCAGTCCCCAAAGAAAAATGCCCAATTTGTCATGTCATGTCCAGCTGTTAACCTCCCGTCGGTAAGCCATGGGGAAGACTTACTTTCTCCTATTTATTTATTTGCCACTTGGACAATAGAAGGCCCCAGGCCTGCTGAGTTCTCCATAATAAAGCCACCAACGATCTCCCCCATCACCCCTCCCCTCCCCCCACCCCCATGTCAACAACACTAGCCAACCTGCAGGTGTCACTGGGCATTAACCCCAGGCTTAACTCTGGCTCTGCTGAACTGGAGGGAAGGGGGAGGGGTAGCGAGAGAAGGTGGGGGGTCTGACGGGGAGGTCTCTGCACAAAGAGGAAGGCCTGGGGATGGGCTGGCTCATAACCATCCCTCCGGAAAGCTCACTGTGCTGAGGCTGGGGGAGGGAGGGAGGGATCAACCAAATAATGCAGCTCCTTCTTCCCAGCTCCCCAGTGGTCTCTAGGCAGAGCCTTGGCCAGCCGGTGGCAGCGGCCGGGCTCACCGCACCTAGCAACACTGCCGAGAGACGGGGCCCTGCAGGAATGAGGCCCAGTGCGGCTGGTCCTAGAGCAGGCTGGGAAGGGCTGGGGCAGGGTGGGGAGGCTCAGACCCTCCAGATACCAGGCCTACTCAGGTGTCCCTACTTTCTTTAGCACTCCCTTGATACCCTTCCCAGGCTCCTAGGGCCCAGGCTAATTTGCCAGAGGAGGTGCTGGGGAGGACCTGCCAGCAATGCCTCCGGCCAGGTTCCCTGTTCTCCAGAGGATTAAGGAGGGGAGGGGGTTAGGGGGATGGGCTGCTTTTTAGTCAGCGGCCCTTCCTTCTGTTCAGATGTCAGAGTGAGTTACAGAGCACACTGAAGTGCAGCCCCCATGGCCTTTCATCTGGGGCTTCCAGCCCTGTGCTGTCAATAACACCATCCTCTCTTCCTGGGACCCTCCCTTCCTCTGGGACAGCTGTGGAGGGGGGAGTACAGGTTAAGATTAGCTGGGATCGCGCACCCACGCCATCCCTGTGATAGTTCACTGCTTCCTGATGACCCCTCCTCCACTCCCAACATGCTCCCTATCCATGAGACAACCTAAAGTACAGAGGCATTGGTATTTTCCAAGGTTCATCACTGGAAGCACAGCTGGTAACCCATCACTGTTTCCTCAGTGAGCCGCCGACTCAGACTAGTGGCCCCCAGAAGATACTGATGAAAGACTCGGCCAGCTCCTGCCCGCTGAGATTTCTTGTGCATCTTTGTAACTGTCTGCTTCCCAGGAGGAGCCCACTGTTTGCTGAGTCAGAATGGAAATAACTAGGAAAGGAAAAATGACATTTACTGTAAAGTTGCCTTGAGGGTCCATGGGGGTCTGCACTGGAACTCACTTGTTCTTGGCCCAGTGCTGCCATTATTCATATGAGAAGCAGCTAGAGAGATCCTAGGACCTAGAGGACCAGAGTGGGACAGAGGTTAACGATCATGGAGACCAAGCAGAAACGGGCAGTCAGGGCTAGTTAGGCCAAGCCCAGACTCTCCTGTAGCGCAGGGCCTGGTTGCCACAGTGAGGGAAGCAACAATCACCTTCCATCTGAGGATATCAAAGGTTCGAATTCTTCTCCAAAAGGATTTCTCAATATTTCATTTTATAAAATTACCTATGTCCAGGACACACATGGTAAAAGGGATGCCCACAGTTGCAGTGTTCCATGAGGTGACCAGAATGGGACAGCATCTGACCAAACCGGAGATGCTCAGGTCACTGTTCAGTGTGAGAGGCACTTGGGGCTTCTTGAAGTAGAAACTGCCCTGGGCTGCTTCCACAGTGCCCTGGGGCTGTCTTCCAGCAGGGGCTTGGTGATGACCTGTCCAAGCCAGAAAAGGGGAAGCTTCTAAGAGGGGTAGAAGATGGGACTCTGAAAGTGGTTTCTGCAGAACCTTCCAATTAGTGTCCAGAGTTATGACTCTAGAGACTTCTTGATTCAATCTAGGAGACAATGTGTACAGAGGACAACTTCCAGACAACGGTGTGAGGTGAGCCCCTGCTCAGTCGATTACTAGCTACATGACTCTGAATAAGTTACTTGACTTTTCTAAGGCTCAGTTTGCTCTTCTGTTAAATGAGCAGAAGGGTATCTAACTCCCAGTTGTTAGGAAGATTAAGTGAAAACACCTAGAAAAATGCCTGGCATATGGCAAAAACCAAAGTAAATGTTAATTACTATCTCCTTTCCTGTCTGAAACTTGGTTCAGTCTATGCCTCAATAAGGAGACCTGAGTGGTTGTACCTAGTGACCACCACAGAAGGAGGAGATGTGTTAGGCACCCCTATTCATAGCAACTGGCTTGCCCTGAAAGAGTTTGGTCTTTCTGCCTCCCTACTTCCACATCACCCTCCATTCTGGGCAGAGACATTGCAATGGCTGGTTTGTGTGGGAGGCATATACACATTTCTTATCTGGCCTGAATAGCAGGCATTAAAATGCATTTTGGTTCACCCAGGACAATAAAGAAAAAAAAGGAAGCTTTAAGTCACTAATAAAAATCAAATGTAGGCAGTTTGCAGGAGTGATCAGCTCAGAGCTTTGCTGTTCTCTTGTTAAGGGTCTGGAGCCATAAATAACTTCCCCATAAGAAGGCAGAGACGAGGGGGAGTGAGTGAGAGGGAACGCAACAACACAAAATTTTTCATTTTTCTCCATAAATCATTTCAGCGTGCGATAATATTTGTTTTTTCTAATGAGTCTCTTGTGATCCATTCCAGGAGCTAACATCAGGGCCTGTCAGGGGGTGATGTGTGGTACAGTTCAACGCTTTACAAAAACTGCCTGCTACACAGATTTTTTTTCCCTCTCTTCCTTATGCTAAGTATTCATGAGCCCATTATTCTGTGGTCCTGCTTTACAGATTCCTCCTTTCTGGTCTTTTTCCTTTGGGCAGCAACTGCCCTGCTTGCTCTTCTGTCTGCCTGTCCTGTAGGGCTTTGCTGTAGGCTGGGAAAGGGGGGTGGGCATTGGTAGAGTGGCTTAGAGGTATCCATGGGAGGCTTTCAAGTGTAGGCTTTGAGCTTGGGTGGGTAGGGGGTGCATTCTTCAAAGTTCAACTGAAGCCAATGTAGGAGAATGTCTTTTACAGCCTGGATTTCTCGTGGCCAACTCTGATGGACCCTATCACAGTGGGCAAGACCACCTGCCAAGCAAAAAGCTCCCAAAGACAGCTGGCTGGTTAAACAGAGGCCAGATTCATAAGAAAAGGTGTGCACACCATGCTGAAGAGTTTGGGGTTTATCTTACAGGCAAAGGGATTCAATCAAGTATTTTACAAAGAATCAGAGTTGCATGTTGGACTCTTCTGTGTAATCAGTGGAGAACAGATTGGGGAGGGGTGTAGTTAAAGCGAACAAGGGGTCAGGTGGGGATCAGAAAATTCTGGAAGAGTGTTGCAGTGATACAGATGAAAAACGGTAAGGGAGTGGATTCAGAAATGAGGGATTAATAGAAGAGTTCAGTAAATCCTAGTCATACTCCAAGACTGATTTTAGTGTCACCCTCCCTAGGAAATCGTGCCCACCCTCTCCACGTGGGCTCATTCATTCATCTTGGCTCCTATACTAGCTTTGTCATCCCTCTCCTCCCTTCAAGTGCTTTATCACCTTGTATTATGACGACTAGTCTGAGCTCCTTGAAGGTAGGGTCTGGGCTACATGAATCTTTGTGTATCTTACCATCTATTACAGTGCATGGCATGTAGAATTGTTCACTGGTACTTATTTTGAATAAGCAAACAAATGAACAAATAAAAAGAAGAGAGAAGACAGAATTATAGATAGAAAGCTGAGGGATTTAGGAGCCAGGGAAAGAACAGAAGCCACCCAAGGAGACTGAGAAGGAAGGTTCAAGTTAGGAGAGGCCCCGGAGAGTCACATCACAGGCTCACGGCAGGTCATGGGCACAGAGTTTTTAAGAAGGCAACGATTTTTGGTGCCAAATGGGAAAGTGAAATTATATAAGACAAAGACAGAAAAGTGTCCACAGGATTTTGGCAATTCGGAGGTTATTACTTATCTTTCTTCATGACAGCGGTTTAATTGCAGTGGCGAGGGCAGAAGCCAGACCTGCCATTTCACTCCTGGATGGAAAGTGAGAAAGTATAAACCAGTCTTTCAAGGACTGTAGCTAAGAAGAGAATGAGAAAAATGGGGGTAGCTTCAGGGAAGATACAGGATCTAGGGGAGATGTTTTCAGGAAGGAGGGGGGTTTAAAAATAAACCAGACAAAAAAGAGAGAAAAAGAAGACCAACGAGAGACAGTTAGGGAAAGCCTGAGCTCTCCGGATAACCAAATCCAAAAGACATTGGCCAGCATTTGAAAAAAGAGGTCTTCCGTGACATAGGACAAGCTTTTGTCCTTTGCTCTGTTCAGTGTTTTATCAACGACTTGAAGCCATACACAATAGGACAAATTTAGAGCAAGACAAAGCGAGGGACAGCCAACAAGACGGAATCAGTTTCAGGATTCAAAAATCACTTCCACAGGTTGGAATACAGTGAAATTTAACAAAGAAATGTAAATGTCCTTTGCATAGGCCAAAAAAATGTAAATTCTGAAAAAGTGTAGGCTGCAGGAATTACGCTTTGAGAAGGATTCATGGAGAGAAGACCTGGGATTTCTAGGTGGATGGACAAGCCTCTGAACCGTTAGGCCACCTCAGCAGAGGCAGGAACCAAAGGGGGCCGGCCGCTCCCCCAGCCCAGGGAACACTCTGCCCTGGTTTGGGCCCACACAGGTGAGGGGCCACTGGCAACTAAGGCAAAGTTGGTCAGGATGGAAAGGTCTTGAGACCAGGATTTGTGATTATTGGTTGGGGCAGCTGAAGAAAGAATAATTTGAGAAATGTGATAAGAATTCTTAAGTATTTGCCCACTTATCATATAGTAAAGAAAATAGATTTCCTCTGGAGAGATTCAAATGGCAGAACTTTAATACTAGAGTGAGAATTAAATAAAGGCAAATTAATTTTGGCTGCATATGAAGTAAGAAGTTTATGGATCCCCCTCTATGCACAGGCTTTGGGATCCCTAACACTGACTATCCTGTGCATATGTGAATATGCAGGGGTCCGTGACTTTCAACAAATTCTTAACGGGGTCTGTGACATGTACATTCACACACATACACACACACATTAACAACCACAAAAAAGAGGAGAATTTTCTCTTAATTATGGCAATTGAAATGGAACTACGGCTTCCTGAAGAAGCACGCTTCCCACTGCTGGTACGCAGAAAGACCTAGTTAAATCTCCATCAAGTTTGGAGGTCTGATTCAGGACCAGGTAGTAGACCATGCCAAGGAAGGTGTGTGTGTGTGTGTGTGTGTGTGTGTGTGTGTGTGTGTGTGTGTGTGTGTGTGTGTAGAGAGAGGTAGAAAGAGAAAGAGAGAGAGGGAGATAAAGGAGAAGGTAAGACAGAGGTACTGAGATAAACACTGTCATGGGCCGTTTCCATCATGTACTCACAAGAGCATAATAAAGCCCTTGTAATATACTAGAACTTGTGTGGTCCCGGGGCCTAATTTGCATACTAATTACTGAGTGCAAATGGGACCGAGGGGTAGGGAGGGAGGGTGGGGGAGGCATGCAGGGAACGAGGGGCCTGGACTGTTTGCTCTGCCATTTCATATCATGCTAACAAGCTAATCCGGCGTGCAGTTAGCTCCTGATATATAACTGCTCATTAGTATTATAATAAAGTACATGAAACAACCATAAAACGTTATATACTGCACAAGTGTTGTTTTCTTGCCAATTATCTGCAGGCGGATTTATCACCGCAGTTGTTTCGAATTCCCCTTGGTGAGGTTTGGGCGGAATAAAGAAAGGTGTTGGTGGCGGCAGCAGCTGAGGGGGGCCTTTTCAAGGGGCAGACCATGTGTTTTCTTAAGTAGCACTTACTGATGCGCCATTTCATGAGAGGGAAGCAATGAGATCCCATCCTTCCCCATCTCCGCAGCTCAGGAGGAAAGCCAGGAGGGTGAGAGCTGACGAAGGCTACAGGCCTACAGCTCCGGACCTGGAGTCCCAGGCCCACAGCCCGCTGGACCTCCAAGCATAAAGTCCTGTATCAATCCTGCAGGCTCTTTAACGAGATCTTGTAAACCTGCCCACTTGCTCTCCAGCCTTCCAAAGTGGCTGCCCAAGTAACCCAGTTCAAAGCAACACATTCCCCCACTGCCTTATCCCACCAGGGATAAGCTTATTGAATGAGCTCTAGGGAAGGCAACCTTGTTTGGGGAAGACATTCTGGAGACCGTGGTTCTTGCAGAGGTTGTGCTGTGCTTCTGTGACCTCAAGTTACTCTCAGAACCCTGTCCCCGCTCAGCGCTCTAGAAGAAGCTAGGAGTGAGTGAGGGAAGCCCCAGCTTCTCCAGCTTGCCTTTTGGGCCCAAGCCACACACCTGAAGGTCCCTCTACTCCATCACCACTAGCAAATTCAGGGGGCCCATCATGGTGCTGGGACTGGAAAGCAGGGAAGGCCCGCTTCTCAGTTTTTCTGTCAGATTTTAAGAGCCCTCTTATCTAGTGATGAAAGAGGAAGAGGCTTCAGGGCCCTCTCATGCTCCTTCACCCCCTTCCACTGCTGCACAGGCTGAAGGAGAATATGTAGAGTTCTTGCTGGTTCTCTAGTCATCATTTTTGAACTTCTTATACCCACAGCAAATAGGCAGCTCCCAGCAGCCTCACGGTTGTTAGGAATGAGTCACAGACCCAAACCAGTGGATTCTTAAAAGGGATCTCTCTGACCAGAAGTCTTAACTAGGCCTCATACATCCACCTAGACCTGCAAGGGACAGCAACCTTAGTGGCTCCCGGGAAGAGTTGCAGGACAGTGAGTCGATTTGGCCTTGCTCTGCACTGTCCTGGTGTACCAAAGGAGGCATCTGGGTTTGAGGATGTCCGTTTCATGGATGTACACCAAACAGCCACACTCCCTTTAGTGATCCATAGTGGATCTGCTGATTCACGAATTAAATGCAGACTTTGAACACATCTGTCCTGGACTCTGGGCCCCTCCCAAAGAACCCTATGGTAAACAAGGCAAACCTGTAGGAGTTTCACACATTTCTCAGAGGCAGGAGCCTCCTGAAAGGAGTGCATATCCGAAGCCCCTCCCAACAAGGGAGAAAGGAAATGGACTGAAGGTGTTTCCCTCTTTATACCTCACCCCAACCTCCACCCCTATGCAGCCAGACAGCTTTCCTCCTCCCAGCATGGGGAGGTGCTGTAACTACCCCTCAGGCATACATGATCCAAACAACTGAACAGCTCAGCTTTCCTCTCTTTGAATAACATCACCTCCTGAGGAGCTTGACACTGTGTCATCACTTTCTGTTCTAGATAAGTTCTCTGCTGTCTTAATTCTCTGTACCCTTTAAATGTCTATCTGAATCAGGCTACAAATGGCCAGAGAAGTGACCATTTGACTATTTTCGAATGACAGAGGCATGCTTTGATGTATTACAGACTTTAGATTGATGAAATGGAGGGTCAGAATTCTTCCCATGTGCAGTTCCAAGTTTTATTGTTCGGTTATTGTGGTGACACCCATGGTGATGATGATGGTGGTGGTGATAAAGGAATGAGCTTCTTATTCTGACACCTGACAATCCCCCAATCTAAGGAGAGAACCTGGGGGCAGGGCAAAGGGTGATGGACTCATATTTAGTTTCTAGCGCAGCCTAAATACAAGTGCTCTGGCAGAGTCCAACAGTGAATAAATGGTATTTGGGATTTAGGTGCAATTGTTATGTGAATTGACTAAAGAATCAAATTCAAGCTCTTTGGCAGAGGCTACAAGATCTTCTGTGAACTGGTACCCACCTCCCTCTCAGCCTCCTCTTCAGTGCTGTGCCCCTCGCCCAAAGCCCCTGCAAGGCTGACTTGGGTCTAGTTCCTCCAAACAAAGGTTTTCTTACACCTCTCTGTAGTTGCTCATTCTGATCCCTCTGCCTGGAATGCCCATCCACTTTTTTCCCCACTGCCAACTCTTTATAACTTCAGTCAGGCAATATCTCCTTCCAAGGCCTTTTCTGACACTCTCACCCCTAACCTGATCTAAATAACCCCTTGTGTGCCTGTATTTACCTCTACCTCAGTGTTGACCAGCATCTTTTAAATCTTTTCAAGGCAGGTGTCTTAGTCTTTGCAGTCCTAGCATTTAGTATAGAGCCGGGCCTAGACCAAGTGCTAATATGTGTTTTTACTTATTGCATAGTTTGAGAGAACCAACTTGGACTGAAGCTTTAAACTTACACCAATACACCCAACCAGAGCCTTCAGGGGACTTTACTCTTTCATGCAATAACCACTAATTTAAGCACATGCAAGGTACTCACAGCCAGGCAGTGCCCTCCAAAACCAGAGAGAAGGGGTAAACCCCCATTTCTGTGACACTGAAAGTCCACTACTTTATTGTCATCTACTCTCTTCTCCCTTTGAGTCTAGTCCTTAAAGTTGCAGTTGGGACTGACCAGGCCAGGGACAGCCCCCTGTGGCTTCATTCTATTGAGCCAGGCAGGCTGCTGGAGCCCCCCTTTTCCATCCATGCTGTGGTCAGCTTTCTGTTCAACAGGAAGTCCCAGTAGTCCCCTCTACTTTGGACTACTTCCATTTGCAGGACACTTAGGTGGACAAGAGCCAAACTACTAATGCCTTTCACAGGACTGCTGTGGGCATCAACGGGGCTAACTGATGCCATGCTCCTAGCACTGTGTCAGTCACACAAGCACTGAAGTCAAACTGTCCTACTCCTTCCTCATGGAAAGGCACATGTTTTTTATAATGAAGAAACAAACAAACAAACATGGGCTTTGAAGTTCGAAAACAATTCTGTCTCTTACAAGCTATTCAACCTTGGGAAAATTGCTTACCTTTCTTAGCTTTAGTATTCTTACCTGTAAAATGGGAATAATAATGCCCACCCATAATTTTAATAAGGAATAAAATTTTGATAAATGATATCAATATATGTATATATCTTAAGTATCTGCCCCTGGTAGGTAGTAGGGACTCAATAAATAGTAGAAGATAAGAATACTAACAATAAATGTAAAGATCTGAATTTGTATCTACAAAGCCACCAGCGTAAGAACAGGATGAAAGAGATATGACTCAGCATTGAAAAGAGTTTGGGGTTTAGTTGATAACAAGCTCAGTGTGAATCAGCAGCTAATGTGATGTTCAGCTGCATTCACGAAGCAGTGACAGGTTCACCCTGCTCTGCCCTGGTTCAGCCACCTCCAGCAAGGCAGGTCTGGGCGCCCCAAATAACAGCATAGTGAGGGCCTATTGTAAACCATAGAGCTTTTGCACATGTAAAACACTATTATGAATCAGCAGCAGCATAAAAATAACTGAGATAGAGATAATCCTACAGACTTCAGAGGGGGGTAAATAGTATTGTAAGGGAGGGTGGGAGAGAGAACCACAGAAAGAAAGGGGAAATCATTAGTTTGTAAAAAGGAGGCTTATAAAAGGCTAATAAAGGCAGGGGGGGCTAATTCCTGTATGTCCTCTATGAGGAAAGCCAGGAACAGTGGGTCAAAGTGAAAGCTAATTTAGGCTCATTAGAAGATTTAGGCTCATTTTAAGAAAGGCATTTCCTAACAATCAGAGATATCCACATAAGGACTGCTTTGAAAAGTAATGAGCTCCTCCTCATAAGAGGTATTCAAGCTGAGAATGGTTGATGATAATAGGTCCTAATTCAAACTCTCCTGACCCTGAAATGTCAAGGGTAGAGGCACTCTCTCCCTTCTATTCTCTGTTATCAGAGGGGTAGGGAAGGCCAGAAATTCTCAGTTTAATCACTTACCAGATACCAATATCTACTACCTGCCAGGTATTGTGCTAGGTGCTGAGAAAGTGAGCAAAGATAAGGAAAAGACTTTGGCTTCAGAGGTCTTACAGTCTCGTGGGGTTAACTGCTATGACAGTGGTCTGGCAAAGTGCTTTGGGTGCACAAAAGACAGAATAACTAAGGGCTTGGAGCAGGGAGGTCCTTGAGCTGAGTCTGGAAGAAATTATTTTACCAGAAGGAAAAAGGAAGTAGGATTACCACAGGTAGAAGGGACAGGATGGGCAAAGCCATGGAATTGTGCACAAGCAGGGTATGTTTAGGGAAAGATGAGGTATATGGGAAATGAGGCTGAAGAAATAGGTTGGGGTTGAATGGTGAAGCACTTAGAGCAAATTATTGAGGACTTGAGTTTACCTTGAGAATAACAGGAAGGATGGAAGGAATCTAAAAATAGCGATAGTCACACCTGAGTTTTAAGATAATCACTGGCAGGAGTTGTAAGAAAGGACTGAGGTGGAAGGAGGTATAGAAAGTCGAAGCACAAACATTGAAGGATCATTGGTGACTATATGATCAGAATTTTCTAAAATAATATTTTTCTGATTCTAAAAGTAACATATACCCAATTTAGAAAACCAAGAAAACTCTAAAGGAAACTCAGTGACCTATAATCTCACCACTCAATATAATATGTTCTAATTCATTTTTATGTAATTTGTTTTATTTTCTTCTCTGCATATTTTACCTAATGTTATTTTAGGATCTCTGCTGAAATATTTTTCAAAAACATGATTTTCAAGTGGCTGCACACTATTGCATCATATGATCATACTACAATCTATGTAACCATTTCCTTGTTGAACATTTAGGTTGTTTTCAGATTTTCCCTACTATAAATGATACTGAAATGATTATTTTATGCATAAATCTTTGACTACGTTTCCAGTTATTTTCTTACAATAGATACCAAAAAGGGAATTACTAAAATAAAAGGCATGAATATTTTAAGAATTTTGCTACATATTACAAATTGCTCCTGGAATGGCTATACAATAAATACTTTTACTAGTAGTATGAAAGAATGCCTATTGAACTCCACCCTTATAAAATTTATAATTTCAAAAGTTGACCATTTGTATAGGCATAATATCATCTCATTTTTTCCAATTGATCTTAGCTATATTAATTTGAAAAATTTCATATTTGTTTTGTGAAAGGCTTGTTTATGACTTAGATCATTTTATATTGAGCTATTAGTGCTTTTTATTGATTTGTAAGAGCTCTTTATATATTAAGGATATCAAATGCTCTGCTATGTTTAGTGCAAATCTTTGTTTCTGGCAGCATTTTGGCATTTGCCTTTTGTTTTTGTTTATGGTGGGGCTTCTGTTGTTGTATAGAAATTTAAGAGTTTTGGTGACATCTTCCACTGTATTTATGCTAAGAAGGTCTTTCTTTAACCAGATATATATCCATATCTGATGCAGCTCTAGCTATGGCTTCATCTTTTGCATTTGAATTTTTAGTTCACCTGGAATTTATTTTGATATGAGGTACAAGGCAAAGGACCTACTCCTTCCCTACCTCCCAAGATTCCTTTCCCTTTTCAGTGAAAGAGGACATACAAAGGGCAGGAAAAGAGGTGAGAATTTAGGTCGATCCAGGTCTCTGGACTGTTTGTTTGGCTGGTTGGTTTTTAAGACTATTTAAATTCAGGCTAGAAAAAATATCAAGATGTTACATTTGAATAGTTGAATACAAGGTGCTCAGCAAGGATTCAAGGGGAGATAGTGAGTTAGCAGGTGGAATATGACATGAAGCTCAGGAGAGAGTTTGAGGTTGAAGATGTAGAATGGGAGTGTTTAGATGGCAAGTGACACCACAGGTATGGCTGAGCTCACCCAGGGCAGATGTGTAAAGTAAGAAGACATAAGCAAAGCACAGCAGCAACTGTGCTGAAGGAGCACATAAAGGAGGAGAAGCTAGGGAATGAGAATGAGAAGGTGCAGTTGAGTCTGAGAAGTTAAGGAAAGAGAATTTTAAGATGGAAGAGATGATCAAAATATCAGTAGTGAGATAGAACACAGTCTACAATGGGCTGAATGAATTGGAGATGAGGAAGTGGAGGTGCTAAGAGAGGGCTGCTTTTAAACAAGTTTATGGTAAAGAGAAAGAGGAATATGGGACAGCAAAATGCTTGGAAGACAGTATTAATATTAGCCTTAGGGGGAGACTTGAGGGTGTTTGAAGGTGGAGGGAAAGGCACTGGTGGGAAGAGGGACATTCCAAGTACAAGAGAGGAGATGGAGGGACAAGGTCTCAAAGAGCAGGAGTGATGGGCACTAGGGTGCAGGTGGAAGGGTCAGTGCTGAGTCGGGATATAAGGCAGTCAGGAGGAAAGGAAGATGACCGCTAGGGTCAAGGGTAAGGTTAGGAGGGGAACAGAGGTGAACCTGTTCTCTCTAACACAGGGAAGTGGTCATCTATGGAGAATGAGGTAAACAGAGGCAAGGAAGGAAATTTTTTGAGTGAAAGAAAGGCTTTAAACTATGGCTGTGGGAAATGGAAAAGCGAATTGATTATGGGACAAGCCGGAGGTGAGGAGCATTCAGGGCCTTGCTTAAATTGACATGGGGGAAGGTTACATGATTTTCTCAGTCAAGCATCTTGGGTCAGAAGTAGAGGAGAAAGCAACTGCTTACATGGATCTGGATCTGAGATAGGCAGAAAGGTGGGACAGAGAGGCAAAGGGGTAAGGAAACTGAACCAAGAAATTCTTTAAAGAGATTGCTCAAAGGGTCAAGGTTGGGTAAGAAAGGAAGTGAAGCTAGGAGGGAATGATGGGCTTGTTAAATGAGAACTGGTCCAAGGACTGAAGGTCTAAATAAGGTCAAAAAACAGATTAAGTGGGAGTGAGGAAGTAGAACAGATGTAAGGATAGCAGGTTCCGATTAGAAAGTGGGATTTCTGAGTTCATGGTTTCTGAGGTGAAGAAATTCGGGGAGATGGTCAGACGGAGGGTGGGGCCATGTTCCTACGGCCTGTTACCGCCGGTGAAGGAGACTGGAGTAGAGAATCCTAGGATTTGGATGGTGCAGTGGGTGTTGAAATTCCCAGGATGAAGGCAGGAATCCGGGTGAGCAGGGAGGTATGCAGCCAAGTGCCGAAGTTCTGAATAGAAGGGAGATGTCATCAGCAGATGACAGTGACAAGGAGGCAGAGGGGATGGTACAGCGCCAGAGCTCGGGGCTGACTGTGGGAGGAAAAAGCAGCGCTCGTGACCCTGAGGTGTCCCTGCTTACAACACTAGGGGGTCAGCAGGTACAGGGTGCGGTTAGGCCAGCCAAAGCGGGGCAGCAGCTTCCAGGCTCCGTTTGTTTTGTTTGCTGGTTGGTTCAGTCATCCATTCACTCAAAAGGATTTGATGAGATGCGTCTGATGGGTCCTGTGCACGCTGCCAGCGCTACGCTGAGGCTGCCTCTCCCGGAGGAATGCACTGGAGGCAGCAGCCTTTCCCCTTTTTGCCAAAGGTGGCCCCACTCTGTCTCAGCAAGCCCCCCACACCAAAGTCCTGCCACCAAAGCCAGGCAGGCCCTGACATGGCTGATGGCCAGTAGGGGATCTTCTTGTTACGGCTTTTTCCCCAGAGATAAATAGGCCACAGTAAAAAAGATTCCTACATCCTTTCAATAAAGATTTTTTTTCTTTTCCAGACAGCTTGAGAAATGTTTTAAAAGCTTCTCACATTTCCAGTGAAACCCACAGAGAAGAATTTTGCTTGTTATCAGCCCTGGAAGCCTCTGATAGACGGGTGACATTTTTTTTTTCTTTCTCTTTTTCTCTTTTCCTTTTTTTCAGCAGCTGAAGAGAGAGTCACAGTGTGTTTTATAACTGGCTCTCTGCATTTCAAAAGCTCAACGAGAGCTCTCTGCTAACCCCGATAAGCCTTGGGCTCTTAGCGTCTTAAATACCTCTGACAAGCTATACATTACAGCGCTAATAATTTGCCAAATTTGCGCCCATAATATGATATCTGTAAAACGTCAAGGGCAGTAATGCGATTAGCGGTCTCAAATGAAATATCGAACATTCAGCGTTTAGGTCCTGAATAGGGGGAGAAAGGAAAGGAAATCAATTTCAAAAGCAGGAGGGAAAAAGGCGATAAGCGTGTAATAAAAATAGAGAGAGACAGAGGAGAGATGCAGAGGGAGAGAGACTGGCAGAGCAAAACTCGGGAAGAGATAGACACATCTTGTAGTCATTTTGGGGGCAGGTAAGAGGTGTAAAAAACTTTTACAAATTAGTTTGACTACGAAGCTGGGAAATAACATGTGGTCACCACAGCAACTGGGCTTGGTCGGAAGGAGGGAGGTGGGGGCTGGGAGCGAGCAAGGGGTTGGCCAAGCCTAGGGAGGGCCTTTCACTCTCTGCCCCCAACAGCCCGCTTCCATAAAACACAGGAAGTTGAATTACAAGGAGTCTGAGGGTGGGCTCTCCCCCTGCCCCCACCCACCCGAGGTGGGAGAGTCGTAATGGACTAATTATCTGGCCAGCAGAGGCGGTGGTGGCGGCAGTCACAGGAGAGAGGGCCCGGGCTGTCACATACCAGGCTCTAGACTAAATAACAACATCTCACACCTGCAGCTTTACGAGCCCAGGCCAGAGGAGCCCTCCCCTCTCCTCCGTCCCTCCAGCCTCTCCCTGTGCACCCTGTGGGCCCTCAATCGAACCAGGCTGCTGCAGGGGCACAAGAGAGGGGGTCTTTGCTGAAACCACGGTCCACGACTTCGTCCTTGCGACCTGCAGCTGTCTTTACAGGTGGTGCTCCCTCTCGGGTCCTCCAGGTGCTTCTCCAGGGCTGCCAGCAAGGGGGCCATGCCATCAAAATGCCCTGTCCCCGAGCTCCCAGGTGAGCAGGTTTGTCCGCACCTGCAGGTGTCTGTCTCAGGCTGAGGGGCGGTCTCCAGGATGGGGCTGCATTGCATCACGAGGGCAGAACTACTAGTTGGTCCTTTAGACCTTAAGGGACAGCAGAGGCAGAGCCCTCAGCACAGCTCTCTGCCTCTGCCTTGCTCCTCCCGTGATCTCTCACTGACACCATGCCTCACAGGGAGAAGCACTTCTTTCAGAAAGTGCAATGCCTGCCCTTGCCGCTCCACTTGGTCTTGGAAGTGACCCCATGACCCCAGACCTCACTCTTTCGCAAAGAGATGAGACAGAGCTGCATCAAAAGAAGAAGGAAAACCGTGATGGATGCAGGAGCCCTGGCCTTATCAAGGGGATGGCAGTCCAGAAGAATAGGACCAAGTCCTTTCCTCATTCTGAATGCCAGCGTCCTCTAGTTCCACGGTCGCCCCACAGGGTCCCAACCAGGATGCAGGCCAGCCCATCCAGGAAAAGAGGGGCCAAAAGATGGTGGATGGCCTGGAGCAGGAGAAAAGCAGACAGGCTGCCTGGGGCCTGCCCCAGGCCCTTCCCCTGGGCAGCCTGGAATGGCCATTACAGGGCCACTTCTTGCGGCACCACGAGCCATTAAAACAGGAGTGCTCAGGGAGCCATCAGCCCAGCCCAGATGACTTCCCCAGATGTGCTGATGGGGCAGGATGTAGAAGCCCCCAACCCCAACTCTACAGACAAAACATTCCCGAACTAACCATCCTCGGAAACCCCACAGCCCCGAGCCCCTCTTACAGATGCTTTCTAGACCATTTAGCAGGAGGCAGTGTTTATTTTTGAACATATGTTCTTTCCCATCTCTCGCCTGCCTTCTCCCTGACTAGTCCTTCCTTCCCCAAAGCTACCCTCTGGATGGGCTGCTGTTGGTTAGTAACCACCCAGCCCCGAGGCAGTGTGGGAAGCGTGCTTCATTTTGGCTTTGCTGCATGCTTAAGTGTGTGCACATGCATGCGCATGCACACACACACTCCTACTTGCTCAAATCTCCACAAGTGGAGTGCATGTAGTATGTAAGCTTGTAGTGAAGGCTCTCAGAGGTTGCCTGAGATTGTGAGCAAATCCTGAGCCAGGGTAGGTTCCCTACTTTCCAAAGTGGGTCCACTAGTCAGGGATAATTCCTGTTGAGAAGGTGAGATCAGAGACAGGAAGTCTTGCCCTGGAGCTTGGACTGGGCTCTACCTGCTTCTCTGTCCATGCATAGAGCCCAGCACAGTGCCATGCTCAGTTATTGCCCACCCACCTCGACTAGGTTCTCTCTCTTTTCTTTAATGAATTAGAATTCCCCAGTCCTTAAGTGACCAGATCAAATTTTTCCCCCTTCAAAAAGCCTTCCTTAACTCAAACAGCCCAGAGCTCTTTTTCTTCTAACTGATGTGGGCTCACATTTACTGGGCTCCTATTGTGTGCAAGGCTTCATGTTAGGCATTTTGCATGTCACTTAATTTAGCTTTCAGAACTCTGGATATTATTATTTCTATTTTATAGATAGGAAAAACAGGATCTAAGAAGTTACTTGATTCATCCAGTTCAGCTAGCAAGTGGTAGAGCTGGAAGTCACACTCAGGTTTGTCTAAGTCAGAAATTCCATGATCTTTCCATTATGTGATTGAGCTTCTCACATGGGAATATTTGTCACAGTCCTTTCTAAAGTGTGGCCCCCAGGAAAGAAAGAAATACCTTGAGTTTAGTCTAGCCAGGGCAGGGTAGAGATTTTTCCTAATGAAGCCTGAGTCTGCGGCCATCTTATTTTTTGTTTCATATGTAGCTGACAGTCAACCAAATCCTCAAGTTTTCTGAGTCACTTGATCGCCCCCTCACTGTGTTCCTGGCCATGCTGGTCTTTGGTGCGTGTTTCCTCTGCCTGTATTGCCCACCTACTCATTCATTCACTTGCTAATTCTTTCATTTATTTGTTCACTCATTCAGTAAACATCAATTGAGAGCCTACTATATGCCAGATACTGTACTAGGCACTGGGAATACACAGGTAGGTGGCAAAAAGAGGCAAGTCTTTTTGCTGTGTATACAGTCCAGTGGGGTGATGGGCATTCATCAAGTAATGACAGAAACAAATGAGAATCTGCAACAGAGATGAGTCCTGCAAGAGCAACATAGGAGCTGTGACCTTGTCAGGAAGATCAGGGAACGCTTACTTAAGGATGTAATAACAGAGCTGAGATCTGCTGAGAACTCCCTCTCCCACCATATTCCCCACTCTCAGGCCCCACCAACCCTTGACTTTGCCTAGAAAACCCTGCCAGTCTTTCAGGTCAGCTTATCTATCACTTCCTTCTAGAGCCTTCCTTGACCCTCCAGACTAGGTTAGACCTCCACTGCTCTCTATATTCTGCACCACAGCATTTCATGTACGTTTATTATTTGTTTAAAATCTATCATCCCAGTAGACTGTAAACTCCATGCAGGCAAAAAATGTGTTTTCCTGGTTACCTGCTTATGTCCATTATGAAGCACAGGACCTGGCATGTACTTGATATTCAGTAGATGTTTGCTGAATGAATAATCTTTTTTTCCCATCCTGCACTGGTGCAGCTGGAGTTTTGGATCCAATTTGCATTTACTAATTTCACATTTTTAGACTGTCTCAGTTATTAGTATTCCAGTTAATTTCAATCCATCTCATATTTGTTGAGTCCCTCTGTTTACCATGAACCATACCTGATGTTGGGGCTACAAAGAAACTTGCACAGTCTTTGCCCTTGGGGAGCTTATAGTCTAGTTTGGGAGACAGATAAGAAAATCAGTTGTTCTAAGGCAGTTGTTATGTCCAGAGTAACACAGTAGCTCAGAGAAGGGAACTGTAAATTGGTCTGGGGGAAAAGGGGTAGGGAAGGCTTAAACTGAGACTTAAATTTTAGTTTACGATGGACAAGAGGCAAGGAGGACATTTCCTGAAGAGGAGGCAAAATGTGTCCAGGTACAGATGTAAACACAGGATGTGGGAGAAAAATAAATGGCAAATAGTTCTGTTAACTCATGAAGGCCAGAATGGGGACTTATGTAGACAGCTTCTTAAAATCACACACACGCACACTCACACACACACACACACATCTTGGACTTCAGTATTTTCTTACCATTCTATTTTTTTCTCAGTCTGAAAAACGTCTTCTTGACTGAAAATATGGTAGCTTCTGGTCATATTTCTGCTCATCCATTTTTCACATTAGCATGAGTTATTTTCCTAATATATGTATCTGATCATGTCAGCACCACCTTTCCCAATTAAAAACTTTCAGTGGCTACCAATTGCCCCTACAAGTCATACTCTTTATTATGACAAACAAGGCTTTCAACAGTTTGGCCCAAGGTTAATGATTCCAACCCCACTTTCTCTCTGCTCACTTCCCCTCACATGCATGGCTGTGAGCCACAGTGACTTACTAACATCTGCACTTGACTTCCAGCTCTATTTTCTCTAAATGGAGAGGTAGGAGGAGGGACATAGAGGAGGTCCACAGCTTGGGTCTTTTACTACTCTGCATGGAGCACCCTTCTCCCAACACCACGATTTCCACCTCTGAACTATTACAGCTCCCCAGAGGCTTTTCTTTCTTTTTCTACTGGGCTTTTGCAAATGCCACTTCCTCCGCTTGAACACCCTTTCTCTGGCTTGTAGTCAGGCTGGCATCTACTTCCTCTATTCTTCAAGATTTGATGGAACTGTTACTTTCTCTACTTTTTCTGGAGCCTTTTCTGCCTTTGTGTCTGAAGCACCACACCACCACATACTCATTTTTATAATGGCACTAACCATTCTGCATTTCAGTATCTGTTTTCTTATCCATTTTCCCTACTTGGCTTTATCTGATTTATTGTCAAATGTTCAGCACCTAGCATAGTGCTTGACATATACTAAACTTTTGATACACATTTGTTGATTAAATACGTGAATAAATGACTGAATGAATAAACTTCTCTCTGTTCCTGAAACACACGCTTATTGATGACTGTGTCTTCTCTGCCTGTCATTCCAAAACTAAACTCTTCATTTTGGCCCACCCCTCCCCACCCACCAATCAATCTGCCCCCTTCTCCCCTCACTACCTCAGTAAGTGGTACTGCTGCCCAGTGGCTCATATTAGAAACCTGGGGTTTCTCATGGTTCATCTATTTGTTCATTCATCATTTACTGAGCACCTGCCCTGCTCCGGGCAATTTACTAAACAGTGAGGACATGGCCCCCAGCTTCCCAGAGTTCACTGTCTAGTCAAGATGAAGTTTCTGAAGGCTCTCCATCCTGTCTCTAAGACAAACTCCAGGGAGACTGCATGCCACCCTACTGCCCGTACTGGATCTCACCTGCAGGAAGGCAGTATGGTGGAGAGGAAAGTGCATAGGCTTCGGTGTCAGGAAGAGGTGGCTTTAAATCCAAGCTCTTCTTGTTCCTGAACCAATTTCACTTAATATTCCTTTTAAACAAACAAAAATACGTAATATTTAAAAATATAACATATTGAATGCCTTCTCTGTGCTTGCTGCTGTGTGAGGTGTTGATGATTCAGTGGTGAACAAGAGATTCAGTGCCTCCCTTACAGAGCTTAAGCTTGGTGGAGGAGGTAGACATTAAATAAACACACACAGAAACATACCTCTACAGTTTGTCATATAGCCACTTAAAGACAAAGATAAGAGATAGAAAACCAGGGGAAATCTTTACTAGATTGGGAAGAGTTCTTGGAGGGAAGGGCATTTAAGTGAAGATGGAAAGGGTGGGAAGGACGCAGCCATGTGAAAAGGTGGTGCAGCAGAGGGGGCATGAGATGTGAAGACCCCAGGTGGGGAGTCAGGGCAGACAGGGGGCAGGCCTTGCAGGGTTAAGGGTTATGGGTTTGACTCTGGTGCATCTTAAAGATCCCTGGGTTGCCAGATAGAGAGGCTGGATTGAGAGGTGGCAAGAATGGAAGACAGAAATCAAATAAGACTCTTCCAGCAGTGACAGATGACAGGTGATGACAGCCTGATTGAGGGTGGTGCCAGAGAAGCACCATCCTTATTTGAGTTATGTTTTAGGGGTAGAAGGGTTGGGACTGAGTGATGTATCAAATGTGGGGCTGAGGAAGAGGGAAAGGTCAGAGTGATTCTGGGTTTCTGGTGTGTGCAAGTGAATGGGAAGAGTGGAAAAGGGGCAGGTTTGGTGGGGGAAATCATTAGCAGCATTTTAGGTGGTTAAGTTGGAGTGTCTGTTAGAGATCCAAGTGGTGGTGGTAAATAGCAGTTGGGAGCTGCAGAGAGAGGGCTGAGGCAGAGTCACAGTGGGAATGAGGATGGGTGAGGGCTTGAAAATGAAGTAAGTTAAGGAATCTCTGAATCACATTTTCTTAATTTGTAAAATGGAAACAATAACGTGAAATGAGATAATGTAGAATCACCTCAATAAGTACTGACACTCAATAAATATTTAAAATAAAATATTTAAAGACAAACAAATATTGATTTCCTTTCTTTTCTCTTCTTCCTTCCCTCTACTTCAGTCCCATCTTCCTTCCTCTTAGAGGCCCTTCAAACCCATTCCCTTTCTCACTGTCCCTATACACTGCACACAACTGTCACAAAAATGAGGAGGGTGCACTTAGAAACTGCTAAGCAGAAACTCAGGGCCAGAATTAGTTGACTTAAAATTGGTGCTTCAACAATCATGGTATGTCTTCTGCTTAGAACACCCTTCTCTTTGTCTTTCACTGCTTAGCAAACTTCTCTCTAAAGAGTCATTTCCAGGTTGCCCACCTCTGTGAAGCCTTCCCTGAGGTCTCTAGCTGAGGAAGGTGCTTGCTTCTTCTAGGTGGTGTTGCAATGTGCTCCGATATCTGTCTCAGCATTTATCGTAGCATGCTGAAATGATCTCTTTGGACTGTCTCCTCAGTGGCCTATGAATTCTTTTAAGCAGGAACTGTTTTAAATCTCTGTATCTCTAGCATTTAACTTAGAATAGGCAGTCTATAAAAAAATGTTGCATGACCTCCAAGGCTCTGAAATTCCCTAGTTTTAAGCAAAAGTATAGATGAGTAAAAAACACTACCCACTGCTCCTTTGCTATTTTAGAAGAATTGGTATAATAGCGAAGATCCTATCCAAGGGAGTCAGATTGGAAGGTTTTATCATCTCTTCAGATCAACGCCCTGCATCGACTGGCAAGCCAAGTGGTACCCAGAGGCACCTGCAGCTAAGTCATTATTCCAGATCCCAGTGAAATGACTGTATTTTAGGAAAATGCATGCAATTTACAATTTTAATGTTCCTACACCATGGTAATATAGGACGACAAGGTTACTATCTTGCCCTAAATGCCAAAGGAGGAAAATTCTGTAAGCTGCAGCTGTTCCTCTAGACTTCTTGGAGCAACTACAGAGCTTGGGGAACCCTGAGGTTGCCAAGAGAGCCTTCTCATATTCATATTTTGTGATTTTCCTGGATGGAATGTCAGCCATTTTTTTCTTTACTCACAATCTCAACTCTGCATATAAAGGAAAAATAAAAGAGAAGTGACTCATATTAAATAGTAGGTCTGAAGGGCTTTGAATAGATCATTCCAAATACGCATTCCATAGATGTTGGTACAAATAAATGGTTCTAAACCCTCAAGTGGCTCAGTTTTTCTTTAAGAACCTGTATTCTGACCATAAGTGATCACTTTATCCTCTCTACTCCTACAGCACGTCAATCCTGTGAATCATTTACAACATCCCCTGTTACTACTGTTCCTAACTCAGTACTGAGCACATGGGCCATACCCTCTACTGTTAAAGAACCAGCCACCGAATTATACTGACTCACCATCATTTGGTCTCAGAGTCTGTCTCTAGGAGCATCATTTCCATTTGATTCTGGACAGTGCTGACCATCTCCCAACCCCAGGCACGTCTACCCAGCGTTGCTGATTCCCTTGGTGGTCTTGGAACCTCCCGGTTTGCCTGGGCTGAAATTTTCTTTAAACATTAAGGTAAAATGGGAAAGACAGAGGATGTTGCCTGGTCCCTGTGGCTGGTACCTATCCCTCTCCATTCCACACCAGCTTCCTGGGCTCTCCTTTCAGAACTGATTCCCACTTTTGCAGCACATCCAAGGCACAGTCCTTGGTACGTCTTCCCTTTCTAACTATTTTCCACAACTGGCCCATTCCCAAGGGCCAGCTCTTGTCCAGCCAGTTCCCAGTCCCTTCATTTCTTGACTCTTGCAGGACATGTCAATCTCCGCAACTTGAGCTTGCAAGGTGATAGTAGAAGTTATGCATGCAACTAGGAAAGGATGGACTTCAGAACCTTTAAAAGCCACTCGCTAGTCTGAGATCCTGTGATTCTGGTACTTCACCTTGAGCTTGTGAGAATAAAATATTCAATTTAGTTTCATTCAGGTGTCTTGTTATTATATTAGTCAAAGGGTACATCTTTTTAAAAAATCTAAAAAGTACATGGATAGCTGACTAGTTCTCAGTTTAGCCCATACATAATGCCTGAACCTCAAATAAAAGAGGGGGTTGCAGTACATCTTGCAGGTCCTAAGAGGACCAGTCTACATGGAAATGGCCATTAGCATTAAAGAGCTGATTGGAGTTTGATTGTAGTGCATGTAGTACAGCTCACACTGGGGGAAAGTCTTAACTACTCTGAACGAGGGATGAGCACCTAATATTCGAGTCTCCTTGACACCTCTGAAGTCTTCCTGCCACATTTCCAATCAGCAATGGAGAATCAATTATCTGAATATTCTAAAACCCACGACAAAAGTCTGACTAATCAGTTTTTTGCACTCAGGAAGCTGTGGTCTTCCAGCATAGCAGCTGTCTCAACATAGCTGTTATTCTGGGCTCCCATTTCACAGATACGGAAAGCCTGCTATGTGCTAGGCACTGGCTAGGTGCTGGCGTTATAGACTGACCAAGATACACAGAGTCCTCAGCTCAAAGGGCTCACAGTCGAGTGGGAGCCAGACGCTAAGCAACTATAATTACCTAATAAATTATTTGGCTACATTTAGGACTAAGTGCTACAAGGGAAATACAAGATGCTAGCTGACCATCTACGGAGTCTGAACAAGAATTTGTATGGTGAAATTATGAAGGGTGGCCTTGAATGGTTTTCTTTTTCTTCCTTCTCTTAGGCTCTTTCCATCTCTGGAAGAGAAACTTCCAGAGCTACCCAATGCCTCCATTTGAATAAGGGAGAAAATAGGAGGCATTGGCAACACAGGTATAACCTGTACCTGGAGGGCCAGATGCATGGCCACGTGTGCACAGACATGTACACACACACACACACACACACACACAACAGAGGAAGACTCATGAGACATGCCTTGGGGGAGAGAAGAAGAAGAAAAAAATGAAATCCAAACAGTCTTTTTCACCCCGAAAACATATAATTTTGTGTAAATTTTTACTTTAAACATCTCTCTTTTCCTGAGCTGTGATATGGGCCCTGTCAAAGCCAGGGCCAATTACTGCCATTAGGTTCCCATCATGTCACCGCTTCTCCCCTGTCAGGAAGGCCCTCGCCTCACAGGCCTATAATCTGCACTCACTTTCGCTCCATCACTTTCAGAAGGAACAAAATTGTTTTGTGTGTTTTTTTTTTAAAAGGGCCTTTATTTGGCCCCTGTCGACTCTGAAGAGAGAAAGAGAGAGGGGGGGAGACAGAGAAGAGGAGAAAGAAAGCTTGTTTAAGTGTTTAACCGTGAGCTTGCCAACAGGAAGCATGACGAGAGGCGGCCCAGCTCTCGAGTGGGCCCAGGCTTGGGGACCCCTGGGACACTAGACCCTTGGCCTTGCCCCTTCTTGGAGACGTTCTTTCTGCTCCTAGAAGAGCTCTTCTCACAGGTTCTGATCTGAGCCTTGGAAGATGCTATCTGAAGACATCAAAGAAATGCCCAGCTATGAGTCACCAGGCCAGCTACTACGAATGTCACAGGCCAAAAAGTGGGATACCCTCTCTGGACTCCAACCTTCCTAAGGCACAGGCTGCGGTGGGGGCAGTGGGCCAGAGGAGCCCCTCAGGAATGCTGAAGATGTCGTTTGCAGAAGGCACAATGAAAGCTGGTCCACTGGGACAGGTCTGTGAAGAATGTGGGTTGCCTTGGTCCCTCCCTTAGCTCAGCTGGAACAGTGCCGAGCCTCGCACCCTTGTTCTCTTGTCAGCTGACTACTCCATAAGCACGGAGCTCACTGCTGGGAAACCCTCTCGGTTTCCTTCTGCTGATGGTGGCTGAGGCCCCCCGTAGACCTGAGACGGCAGGTCTTCCTGCGCTGGAGTTGCACCTATCTGAAATCTGCAGCCGGTTATCACACCCCTCAGCTGGGCCAGGCGGGCCCAGCATGCCTCTCCACTCCCGCCGCCTCTGCCGTCACTTAGCCAAGCTAAACAGATTTAGCTCCTTTAATCTTTCCTCATTAGCTGGCAATCTGGAAAGGAAACAAATGCTCACCCCATACAGGTTCAAGCTGTTGCTTTAACCTTGTAAAAGCGTGCAGGGCGCTAGGGCTGTGGAGTCAGTTAGGATCATTACCATGAGAGGCCCCTCCCTCTCAGCGAGCCCGTAGGTGCCTTCCCCCCTCTTTCTGAGACCACTCCAGGGCGTCACCTCTTTTCTAGGCCCAAGTGCTCCACACCCACTTTTTGTGCATGCTTCCCCAGCAAGGCAGTTCCCAGGCCTTCCTACGACTCTCCTGGGAGAGCAGGGCGAGTTATCTGCCCAAAACCATTCATGTGTTCAAGTGTGACCCCAACACACACATAATTAAGTGCTTGTGTCGGTGACTTCTGGTCCTGTGTTCTTCCTCAGCCACACCTATCGGCTCCTTCAGTCATATGCAGTTTTCTCCCAGTCCAAAATGAGACCTTGTTAAATAGGCTCAGAATCCTCTGGTCAATGGGAGGGTAACCCTCTCGCTGAATGGATTCCCTGCCATTGATTTTTCCTGTCTGTGCAGTTTTCATTTACATACCTACACCACTGGTGAGACCTTGAACCTGTTTTGACAACAGCCACTTGTGGTACATCCATTACAACACATCTGCTTTTCTGTTTCCAATTTGATTACTTAGTATTATTCTGTTTGGTGTGGTTTGGCCCTCGGGCGTACACACACACGCACGTGCACACACGCACACATACACTGCTCTCAATTCTGTTTTCCTCCTGAAGTTGACAGATTTTTCCCCCTTCACTGTATTTAGTTCCAAACCCATTCGATGAATATTTTTAGGACTGTAACACCATTTTTTAGAAGACAGGAGTCGCATCCGTTTCACTTCCCCAGGCTCCTGATGGCCCCTTTTACTTTCTATGATTTTCTAGACATAATTATAAGTGGTTCAATCAGCTCCCCGCTTAGCATGTTCCCAGAACACTCGCCTTAATACCTCATGATGGATGTCATCCTGGCTTGCTGATTTGTGAAACCTTTACATTTTCTGAGTATTCTCCTACCTGCTTTCTATCAGTAACGATTTTTGCACAGTCTGCATTTACTTCCTAATTATCCAAATTCCTTTTTGTCATTTTTCTTTTTAAAGACTGATCTAAAAAATGAGCTGAGTATCTCTGCCCTGTAGGAGGTAAGATGAATCTCCCTCTTCTCTTCATTTATTAGTGGTCCGTATGCTCACTGGTCTTTCCCGACCTTTCCCTTCACCTCATCCTCAATATATTGCTAAATGTTTATTCCCTTTAACCCTTCACTAGTTCAAGTTTCTCTCCAACTCTGCTGGTTCATCCTCTTGCCCACAGGCCCCAGGATCTATTCTCTGCTGCCTCCTGAAAACAATCCCTTCATTTTGCAAAAAACTAGGGTGACCTCACCCAGAGCTATTGTAGCAGGCTAAGCCTTTTCTTTTTTCTTATTCTTCATCAGAACTGGCTGGCATTCTTAGTGTTCCTCTAGCCTTCCCCTCCTCAGGGCTCCAAAAATGCACTGGCATCTTTGAAACTTGAAAATTGAAGAAGTTGGTCGCCTGCTCTCCCCTCCCCTCCTAAAAGACTCCTCCTACCCTCTGCTGTGACAGGGTTCTTTGCATCATTCATGTCTACCTGGTTCCATGATGGGGTTCTAAAGAAGTGGTCTGGATGTCAAAACAACAGTCAGCCTTCACCTTCACCTCTGGGGAAAACTTGTTTTTCATTTTGCTCACTCTCTCTGTGAGTTGCTGCCTTTCCTCCTTCCCTTCCTCCCTTCCTTCCCTCCTTCCCTTCCTTCCTTCCTCCCTTCCTCTCTTCCTTCCTTTCTTCCCTTCCTCCCTTCCTTCCCTCCTCCCTTCCTGCCCTTCCTCCCTCCCTTCCTTCCTTCCTTCCCTTCCTCCCTTCCTTCCTCCTCCCTTCCTGCCCTTCCTCCCTCCCTTCCTTCCTTCCTCCCTTTCTCCCTTCCTTCCCTCCTTCCCTCCCTCCCTTCCTTCCTCCCTCCCTTCCTTCCTTCCTCCTTCCTTCCTTCCTCCCTTCCTCCCTCCCTTCCTTCCCTCCCTCCCTTCCTTCCCTCCCTTCCTTCCTTCCTTCCTCCCTTCCTTCCTTCTTTCCTTCCTTCCTCCCTCCCTTCCCTCCTTCCTTCCTTCCCTCCTTCTTTCCTTCCCTCCCTCCTTCCTTCCTTCCTTCCACATATCCTGGAGTGCCAGCCACAAGCACAGGGGATAGAGTAGTGAACAAAATGGCAGGATACCTGTACTCACAGTGCTTAAAGTCCAGTGGAAGAGAGACATTAGATGCTCCCCATGCAGTGGGTAACTACAAACCATGACACGTTATACTAAGGAAGTACAAGGTGCTGGGAGAAAGCATATCTGGAGGACAAATTACAATGGGAGGCAGGACAAGCTTCTGTGGGCAGTACAATTCAAGGAGACAGGTAGGATGGGTGAGGTTGGGTGAATAGATGCTAAAATGCTGAAAAGGAAAGTTTGTGCATTTGATGAACCAAAGGAGGAGCAGCTTGTGATCATAGGCAGGGAAAGGGCAAGTGCCTGGAGCTGAGGCTAGAAAGTAGTGTCTTAAACTGAGCATGAAACACAGGACAAGGCACAGTCCTGGGAAGGAATCTCATGCTCTACGGTGTTCTAGAAATGTGGAGGGGCGACTCATTTCCATTTCCCAGTATCATTCTTCCCTGTTGCTTTGACAAAAACCAGGGCTGGTGAAAAATCATATGAAACCATTGGATCATTTCCCTCTTTTGCCTTCACAAAATTGAGAGGCCTTCCTGATTTTCTCCCCTATAAGAGGGACCCTGTACTTAGCTAAAGGAAAATGCAAAAGTACAATTTCATTAAACAATTGTACTCTGGAATGAAGGTGTGGCGTGGGAGGGAGAGTTTCATATTTTGGGGTAGGGATGGGCATTTAAAAGATGCCCCTAGGTGATGCTGATATGCTTTCTAAGGGATTATCTATTTTTCAAAATTAATCTCTCTTGCATCTCAGTGTTCCCAGCATAAAAAAAAAGGGTGAATCCTATCCATTTATCCCCACAGATTAAGAGAGGACACACATGTGTCCTTTGAAAACTACAGTGTTTTTCAGGTATTAATAGCCATTATGGTGAGACACTGGTCACCACTGGGGACCCAGGAAGAGGTGAAGGCCCTGTGGCTACTAAGTGGCCTGGAGTGAGCAAGAAACCAGCGAAGTTTGCAGAACATCTGCTCCCAGATCCCAGGGAAGGTGGAGAAGGCCACAAATGCAGCCCTGGGGATGTGAGAAGGGTACAAGCTGGACTCTTGGGCTCTGGTTTCTGGCCACAGTATGTTCTAGTTATAGTCTACATTACCAATGCCTCAGGGTTGGAAAGGCACTTGAGTGCATCTAGATCAAGCAGCACCTGAAGGAGGTCCCTTCTGTAGTGTTCCTTCATGTGCTGGGGCACCCCTCCCAAGAGCTGAAACTAAACAGCAGGGCTTCTTGAAGAGAAGCCGTGTAGAGAAACAGCGGTGGCCGTTAGGCAGGGGTAACTAGGGTCAAAAAGGTCTTACTGCTCAGCAGGGAGTCCTCAATCCACCTGCTGACTCCGTGCAGTTCGCCCCATCTCTCCTTGGGATGTGCACTCTGGGGCTGCGCGCACAAACCCGGTCCACACAGGTGGGAACTCAGGCCAAGGACACCGGAGTGCCTAGGAACAGTTGCCAGAGGAGGGTCCCCTGCCTGGTCTGGGGAACAATCCCACTGCTCCCCACCCCCGCCCAACCCTGCCTTAGGAAGAAAGGTCATTCCCTCCTCCTCAGTCTCCACAGCAGCTTTTCAAAGGTTAAAATCAACCAGTCTGCTCCACCAACCCCCTCACGCCCACCCCAAACAAGAGAGGAAAAGTTAATTGAAAATGCTGTTTAATTTTTCAGCTCCAGTGGATCCTTCCCCAGCACAGATGGCTCCCCCAGGACTGTGTGTCCCGAGCCCATCTCCATCACTCCATCACTCCCTTCCCCCAAGCATGGGGGGCAGAAGCACAGCCAAGCAGTGGCTCAAAGGGAGAAAAAAGAGGGGGAGAGTGGTGGGGGGCACCTCCACACAAAAGAGCATTCTGAGCCCTTGGTTCCCTGGCCCAGAGAACAATGCTCCCGACTTGATCCTTTCACAACGAGAGTTTCTGGTGTCAGGAGACAGCCGCCCAGCGCCCAAGCCGCCCTCACAGGCCACTTCACTGCCCACCACCAACTGCTGCGCTGGCTGGGCCGCACCCCCTCTGCGTCCAGCTGGAAGTGAGCGCGGTACCAGCCCCCACCCCATGCGGGGCCTGCCCGCTACTTGTTGCCCCCTAAAGGCTCTGACAGGGCCCCAGAGAGGCCAGCCAGCTGAGATGAAAGGCTAGGACTCTAACTGGATTACCCCAACCAGCCCCACGACTAAAGAGGCCAAGAAGCCCTAATTAAAGCCATCCCCCTGCCCCTGTCCCCCAACCCCAGTCACTGCAGCCTTTCTCCTTTCATCCCAGGTTCTCCACTTTGTTCAGATTTCCGCTATTGATGAGTTACTAGGCTCTGGAGAGGTGGGGTAAGTGGAGAGAAGTACAAATCCCCTCAGCCTCCTTCAGCTTAAAGCCACTGGCCATCAGCACGCTTGGGCTCTGTTGTGCCCTCCCTCACAGCCAAGAGGAGAAACCCTAGAGGGGGAAGCAAAGGAGCAGGAGGCAAGAAAGCCAAGGGGACGGGAACGGGCTGGAAGCGACAGGGGGTCCTGCTGCTGGGTGGAGGGCATGCTGCTCAGACGGGCACAGCCCTGTGCTCTGCCCTGATGGCCACTTACATGGAGAGGAGCGACACTGTTTCTTTCTCCTAGGAGAGCCATGGGGGCTGGGGAGCTCCACCTCGCTCCTGCCCCCCTCCTTGTGCCACCCCAAATTTCCTCTACTCCCACCTCCTTCTCTTACTACTTGCTTTTGGCTAGAGAGCATGATGGGATATCTGAGCCGACCCGAAAAGCCTACTACACTGGTCCTGGGGTTTGTAGCAATCCATGACCTCCTTTTGACCTTCATCATAATTCCACAAGGCAGATATTTTTGCCTTCACTTTACAGAGAAACAGAGACAGAGATTCCAAGAAACTTCCATTTCCACAATTTTACTACCACTTAGCAAGTTAGTGGGAGGATTGAGATGAGAGCCCAGGCCTCCAGCCCCTGCCTCCTGCCTCAGTGTCTCCTCGCTGCCAAACACCAAGCTTGTCAACAAGGCTTCAGGTGAGCCAGGGAGCCTTGATTGAAGGCCTGCTCTTTGGGAAGAGGGGGCAGAGGCATTACTTTTCCTGGCCCATCTCAGGCTCTGAGGCATTACCAGCAGCTGAGAGATGACCCTTGGGGTAAACGGATGAAGGCGGATCCCCACCTTGGGGAAAGCAAAAGGCTGACCAAGGCTGAGCAGCTCCATTCCTTGGCCTGTGATGACAGCCTTCCTTGTAGACCAGGAAATATGGGCAGGACATATGGCAAGCAGCGCCAGCAGCCTTGATGTGATGGCACCAAGAGAGGAGGAAGAGGGCCCCCCCAGTGGCCACTGGAGGCCATTTCCCTGTCCGGCTGTCAGGAAATTACTGGCAGACCCAGAGTTCCCGCACACCCAGCCCCTCTGACAGCTGCAGCGCTGGACTGAATGGTCAAGCGGGTGTGCTGTGTCCTACGGAGAAGATTAGTGTCCTGGCCGGTGCCGGGACCTAGCCTTCTGGTGAGAAATGAAGGGACAACAGCCTCTGGTCTGGGATGCCTGGGCGTTGCTTGGGTGCTGGGTCCCTGCCAGGGAAGCCTCCTTGTTTGTTTATGCTTTTGTTTTGCCTTGTTTGTTGCCCGGAGAAGAGGTAAGGAACAGGAGTGTTCTTTTAACCTAATTTTCAAAATAAGGGGGTAAGATGGCATACCTTCCTGAGGTGTCCAGGGCGGGGGAGAATGAGTCTACCAACCAGAGCAGGGCGGAGACTGGGCAGGGCATAGGGGGAGGGGAGCGGAGAGGATTGGAGGGAGGTCAAGGGAGAAACGAAGAAAGAGGAAAAAAGAAAACCCAGCAGTGCGCCATGTCGCATTGTTCATGCTCAGCCCTTCAATTTGCTCTCTGCATTCTCCTGCCGTGGGGAGAATGTTACGCTGGCTTAAGGGACAAATCAGACACAAAATAAAGACCAACACTCAGCAGTAAAGCAATTATCGCAACATTTTATGCCAGGACTGTTCCTTTTGAAGGCAGCCTGGTGCTACCCGCATGTACCTTAACCCGTTCCTAATAACCATAAAGTTACCATTATTTACGGTACAAGACATTAAATAAATAATGCAAACTCAGGCAGGCGAGCAGTCTGTGCAGAGCTAGGCAAGAAGGCTTCCCTGCTGTGTCTGGCCGCAGGGGTTAACACTGGATGGAAGGACCCTCACAACAACCTGCCTGGGCTTCACTCTGCCCGCTGCGCTGGGAGCCCAGGCAGAGCCAAGAGGGCACAGAGCACAGCAGACTGGGAGACGGGAAAACAGAAATTGGGAAAGGCCTGACTCTGAGCCTAACCAAGGGAGAATCCAACTAGGATCAGCACAGCCCACAGATGTGGCCAGAGTCCTGTTTCCTTGAGGCTGCCTGGGAGGAAGCCAGGACCTGGGACTCTCCTGAGATGGTGTGGTAAAAAGGAATGAACGTGCGCTCTGAAGTCCGTCAAATCTGGGTCCAAATCCTGCTGCTACTTAAAAGCTATGCGACTCTGCACAAGTGACAAATTCTCAAACGCCGGTTTTCTTACTGATAAAGCGGGGAAAGTGATGTACACTTCATGGGGTTGCTCTGAGGATAACAGAAACGCATTATGTAAGCAGGGGGCTCAGGGGGCACTTGATATCTACTTAATGTGGATTCTTCTTTCCCTCTGGAAGGAATTCTTAGCTTCACTTTTGCAGATCAAACTGGCCATTTGATTATGGCAATCTGAAATGGTCCTCCTAGGCATGGCCAAAAGTTTCTAGCTCCATTAAAGGGGAAACTGGGAGGGGGTAGACAGGCCAGAGAGACAAATTTGAGAAAAGGATAGATGCCAAGTTCTTAAGACAGAGATGGTCACATGGCTTTGGCAAAGGGACTTTTCCAAAATAAAACTGTCCATCTAAGCCAAGAAAGATACGGATACCAAGGAGACACAGGTGCCAGCTGGGGTCTCTTGAGTCTTGTACTGAGGTATTGGATACTACCTGAAAAGTCAAATATGGAAGAGGGGGATCTGCTCTTTTCCTGTCCCACTTCTAACCAACCCTTCATAATCCATGTCCACCCAGAAACCCCAGAGAGTCCATCTGTGTGAAAATTTTTTAGAAGCCTGGATTCCTGAGAGGAATCTCAAAGGGACCAGTCATACTGGGTGGTCACTTTGCACTTCCAGCAGCCTCTCCTCCTTCTGCCAGGTTCTGCTCTCTGGATGTGAGCACAGGAGGCCAGTGCAGATGGGAAGGGTCTGGGACCCAGGTATCCATGATACTGTGTGACGGCCATGCATATCCACACCCTTTGGGTAGATGATCCCAAGAACTAGCCAAAAGACAGGCGCTGGACTGGACTGGCTTGCTGGCTTGGCTTCCTCCCAGAACAAGTCATCACCGAGGAGCATCAGGACGGCCTAACAAGAGCAGCAATGTCGATCGGCGTGCCTAGGACTTTAGGGGGCATGATGATGAGCTGAGAACTTGTCGAACCCCCATTGCTGGGCTGCCGTGGAGTTTCTGGTTCAGTAGGTCTGAGTGGGGCTTGAGAAGTTGCGTTTCTAAATACCCAAACGATGCCAATGCTACTGGTCCAGGGGCCAGGCTTTGAGAATGCTGCCCCCAAAATCCTCCTCTCACTAACCTCCTCTGTGCCCTCTCAGGTCTGGCCCTTAAAGACCTCTTGGTGGAGGTGGTGGTGGGGTGAGGTTGGGTATGGGGAGCCTGGGATTATTTCTGGCTGCAAACCAGGTGGAGAACAAGATCAGAGAAATGCTTTCAGTGTGGCGCTGGGCGATGGGCAGCACGGTCAGGGGCGCCTTTTATCACATTCGTCTGTGTGCACACAGAAATGATGTACTTTTTCCCCCTTGGCCTGGATTTGGAGTTCTGGATTTGCTTGATGGGGCAAGTATTCACCTCTGCAATGCTTTTTCTCAGTAAACGTTTCAGTGTACCAAAATTAAAGACAAAAATGTGAATGTGATCTTAAGATAATAATTCACACATATTTCTGTAGATTCTCTTGTCAGGTGAAGTTAGATGTGATTCATGTTACAATGTGCTATGTGATGTGGTGATATTGGATTATAGTCATTTGTATAATGTTCGTTTTCATATTTCAGAATGTGAGTTCCTTGAGGGCAAGGACTATTCTTATTCCCTCTGTGTCTCTGAGGGCCTGGCACAATGTTTAATGCAAAGAATGCTTAACCAATAATTAAGGAACGACTATTTACTCTGTGAGGATGAGGCCGAACACTGTGTAGATGTTTATTAAATGTAAAAATAAGAATAATCCCATTCACCAATTCTCTTTCTCTCTGCCTTAGACCCTTTTCCTCTCAGGTATTTCCAGGCTGGAGTTCAGGAGTTAATCTGGGGCTATCACTGGCAGATCTGTACTCACTGGAGCTAAGAACACACAGTGGTACCACTTGGAGAACTGATCACCCCAGTAAGGTTTCTCTATGAAGATTCCCACATCACCAGATCAAGCTTCAGCCTCAACCAGGGGCCTTATAAAGTGTGCAGGGTGTGTGTGTGTGTGTGTGTAGTCTGTCACAAATTCAGGAAAGAGAAGGACCCAGGACTTTGCCTATCGTGATGTCAGTGGAACTGAGCAGGGGGACCACTGGGTCCCCACACTCAACTTGGCGCTGCGGCTCTCTAGCCTGATTCCTGCCTTTAGCTCCCTCACCCCTTCTCTTTTTCTTCTGTTCCAAAGGCTACAACAGCTATGTTTTTACGTTAACTTCACGTTTCTATAGTGTACAGGAGAATCAGCAGAAGCCAAGAGCAGGGAAAACTGCTGATTCCCGACCAGCAGTGGTCCTAAGCTGCCCCTGGCAAACCTAAAAACCTAAGCCTGCACTTGTCACAAAGTCAGTCCTGGCAGGAGCACTGCTGCTGTGACGGGTGGGGTGCGAAGGAGGGAGGAAGGGAAGGAACTTCATTCTTTGCTGGCTTAAAAAGTCAAAGGCTCTGTGAGGCTTGCAGAAGGAATTAAGAGGCTGCCCTGCTCAGCCCCTGTGGTGCTTCCCCTTCCCAGCAGGTTCTTCCGTTCATTCCCAATACCCTTGATGCTTCTCTGCCGGGCCTGCTCCTCAGTCTGGTCCTGTGAAGGAAGATGGCATCCCTGCTCCTCCTCTGCTCTCCCAGCCCAGCCTTTCTGCCAGCCTGGGGGTCCCACAGCTGAACGCCTGCAAACAGGACTCTATCTTCAGAACCCACCCCTCCCCCTCAACTTTAGCATTAACCTTTCTCTTTCTTACAACAAAAGCCAAACTCTTTCAAAGCCAATCTGATTGAAATTCAAAAACTTTCCAGGGCCTCTGCGCCACTATCTACTCCTCCCCATACTGACAGCCGCTTACCACCTCCCCCAACCTTGCAACCCCTCACCCCCCCAGCAATGCATAAAATAGCAGAACAAAGGGCTCCCCCACCCCCCTTGCCCCAGCACAAGACTCTCCCTTTGTATCATTGTATCACTTGGGGCTGGTGGAAAAGGAGAGCTGGCTCTGGGCTCTCCATTGTCTCCTGCCACCTCCACCCCCACTGCCTTCTGCAGCCTGGAGCCTGATGCTTGGCCCAGCTTAGCTGGTCAAACCAAGAGAAGTTGGGGTCTCTGTGGGGGCTCAAGGCCCACCCTTTGACAAGAGAGGAAAAGAGCCAAAAGCCAAATTTAGGCAGAAAGTCGGGGCTGGGGTGAGGGGCAAGCACATCCTGGGCTCGAGGGTGTGCCTAGAAGAGCAGACCCAAGCTCGCTCCCATGGTTTCCTGGACACCAGATGGAGCTCCTCCCACTCTCCTCCCTCTTTAGAGACTAACTCCCTCCCTCTGCAGCAGGAGCAATTAGAATGGGGAGGGCAGGGGTCCCAGGTGGTGGCCAGGAGGCGTTTAGAGAATGGAGAAAGGCAGCCTGGGGACACCTCCCCGAACAGGGCTGCAGCCACTGGGGAGGAAAGACCTAAAACAATGGTCAATTAATTAATTAATTCAACAAGTATTTATTGAGCATCTACCATATGCTCATTGGGGAAATGGCAGTCAACAAAATAAAATCCCTCCTCACAGAGCTTACATTCTAGTGGGCAAGATACTCAACAAATTGAATCAATACAGATACTCAAGTATAAGTCTATATAGAAAGAGCAAGAAAAGGGGCTAGAGAGCGCCAGGTGGGGGTTATGTTATACTGAGGGAGGGGTGGTAGGTGTGTCATGAAGACCACCGATACCTACAGAGCTGGAGTGTCTGGGCAGGAATTCTAGCCTGAGGGAACAGCAAGAGCAAGGCCCCAGGTATTGATCAAGGAACAGAAAGTCTGAAGCAGAGATCAAAGGGGAGACCACACAGCATGAGATCAGGGAGGAGCGGGGAGGCCAGATAATGTACGGTCTCTCTGGCTTTACTAAGGGGTTTGGATTTTACTCTGAATAAGTGGGAAGCCAGAGGAGTCAGAGAATTTGGTTTATGCTTTAAAAGGTCCCTGGGCAAGGGTAGAAGCAGGAAGACATCAGGAGCCTGTTGCAATTGCCTGAGTGTGAGAGATGATGGCGGCTTTGAATACATCCTGAGGGTAGATGCAATAGGATTTGCTGTTAGGTTGCATGGAAGGTGTGAGAGGAGTCAAGGATGGCTTCCAGCTTTGCGGTCTGATCGAGATGGAGGACTGAAATAGCCATTTACTGATATGGCAGAGATAAAGGGAATAATTATTTGAGCCTTGTGCAGTTAGAAGAATCAGGAGTTTAGTTCTGGGCTTATAAAATGGAGTTCCCTATTAGATGTCTAATAAGCAACTGGATATGTGAGTCTAACGTCCAGAGGAGAGGTCTGAGCCAGTCACCAGCAGACACCTGGTATTAAAGCCATGAGACTGGATGAGATTACCTAGGATGGGACTGTAACTAGAAAAGAGAAGAAATCTGTGGCCTAAGCAGAAGGGTACTCCAAAGTTTAGAGATCAGAGAGAGGAGAAACCAGCAAAAGAGGAGTTTTTAACGAGATAGAACCAAGAGCTAGTGGTGTCTCAGAAGCCAAGTGAAGTCTGGGAGGAGGGAAGGAAGGGTTGGCCGTGATGTGGACTGGGGATTGGCCATTGCACTTGGCAATAGGGGAAGTCACTGGTGACCTCAAAACCATTTCAGAGGAATGATGGGGGAAAGTCTGACTAGAAAGAGTTCAAGTGAGAATGAAAGGAGAGGAGGGTGACAAGTAAAAGGGAAACGGGGCCAACAGAAGGGTTTTTTAAAAGGTAGTAAATATTGTCACAGGTTTGTATATTGACAGGATTGATCCAGTAGAGAGAGAAAGTCTGATGATGAGATGTGGGAGACAGTTGCTAGGGCAATGTCCCAAAGGAAGTGAGAGCAGTTCTCTTTCTAGAGAAGAGAAGGAGCAGGACAAGACATCTGCAGCAACAGGTGAGAGAGCTGAGTAATGGTACAGACACAAACAGGGTGGGACATGAGATGGTGGGAGCAGGTAGAATTGAATCAGATTGCTCCATTTTCTCAGTTAAATGAGGAGCAAGAATTAGGCAGAGAGAAGACAATAGGTAGACTTAACTAGGGTTGGAGTTTTGCTAGGTGAGTATAATGAAAGAACGGAGGTAGGGGAAGAGGCTAGGGTATGCAAAGGGCACACAAGTAACAGTGGGGCATAGAATCTAAGCCGGGTTAGGAGAGACGTTAGGGCATGCTGGGGCAAAGGACACTGAAAAGCTGGAAGCATCGGTGGAGTATTGTCCCACTGGGGTTGGAACTGGGATGCTTACAAGGCGTGAATTGGTGGCTGGATGGAAGGATGCTTAAAGTGGATATTACAAAGGGGCAGGGTTATTGGTAATGATGAGGTTTTGGGGATAAACTTTAGAGTCCCTGTCTGAGGTACTGTGGGGACAAGATCACTGGAGAGGAGAGGTCAAGGAACTGAGAGAGCAGGAAACTGGAAATGGTTCTCAAAGTGGGGTCCGTGGACCAGCAGCACCAGTAACACTGGGAACTTGTTAGAAATGCTCATCTTTGGGCCGTAGTACAGACCCACAGAGTCAGAAACTCTGAGGATGGGGCCCAGCAATCCTGCCCTCCTGGATAGCTGGTAATATTGAAGTTTGAGAATTACTGGTATACTGGATTTTGATGGATTGTGGGCATTGAGGAGGGGTGAGGAGTAGGGCCAGATTAGGGCAGCGGGTCTCAGTCACAGCTGTACAACATTAGAATCACCAGGAGAGTTTTCAAAATCCTGGTGTTGAGGCTGGACTCAGAATTGATGGTATCTGTCAGGGAGGGGCCTTAGGGATATCGGCATTTTTAAAAGTGTGTCCAGTGGTTTCAATATGCAGGCAAGGCTGAGAACCCTAGATTATGGGACATACAGGGCCCTAAAGAATGGCAGTCCAGGCTATGAAGGCTTCCTGGAAGCCTGGGAGCATTTATGGTGAGTGAAGTAAACAGACAGCATTATACATTAGTACTGGAAGACAATGGGCCAGAATGTGGTGGTGAGGCTGGGTGGGCTAGCACTGAAGGTGTGACAGTATTATCAGGACTGTGTGGACTCTGGGGTTTCCACTTCTCAAATATGTCCTTCTCTTCTGGAAACCCAGAAATATAATTTGGGAGGACAGACAGATGCATAAATGAAAGAAATAGGGCTGTTCACCCACCAAATATACACCATAGCAAAAGTAGGCTTCTTTCTGGCATGCCTGGTTTAGGAAAGCAACCACTGTCAGAGCCAAGTTAGGGTCAGGCCACTGCTCATCCATTGCTTCCTGCCATCAAGCTCCTTGGCCAGGCCAAGCTTTTCCCCAGATGGTTTCTGTTTCTGTGGAAGTACAGGCAGCTTTGTATCAGGCATCTTAGCTTCCAGCTCCAGTCCAGATGCCTTGGGAGTTCAGATGAGAGAAGGAACATCATTAGCTTTGGAGAAAGATGTACCCTATGAATTTAAGAGGCAACTTCTAGTGAAAAGAAGGGGGGCATGAGAAAAAAGGTCTTGGGAGCAATATAATATGTGCTCAATAAATGCAGGTAGTAAATGAACCCAGGAATGAGGGGAATTTGGTGGGGGATGGGGAGATACCATGTACTGTGGAAAAGGAGTAAGGATGATCAAATATTCGCAAGGTTTGGCCTTTATGCAGGAAGACTTGCTTGGGGAAGATCATCTCATACAATAAAACAACACTAAGGCCAAAGAGAAGGGTTATCACCTGGTGGTGATAGGGCAATAAGGGCTTATCATACAAGGATGGAAGAGAGGAATTGCCACACACTGGAGTTTGATCATACTCTGATGAGATGTGATGTTCACTCGAGATTGTAGGACATCATTCCATACAGGTGGATAAGGGTCCAAGGTCATAAAGGGCAGGGGGTTTTATGCAGGAAGAGCTTGGTCCCTAAGTATAGGGTGGAATACTGGTGGTGGGGAGGAGGAATATATGCATACATGCCCAGAACCAACAAGACCCTAAAGAAAGTTTCTGAACTGCGAATGAGGTGGCCACAATGGGAAAGAATGAGTCAGACACATGACACAGTGTTTTAAAGGAATCTCCAGAGATGTCTCAGGAGTTCTGGGCTCTAAGACCAGAATTTATTTGAAAGGTGACTCTGGTCCCGGAGGTCCTGTCCCCATCCTCGGGCCAGAGTCATGGAGGAGACATTACTGGCCAGGACCCTTCCCCTTTGAAGGAATAGGCAGGTGGGCAGGAGGCAGGCACCACTGTCTTTCCTGTCTATCAGGAGTCTGAAGGGGACTACAAGAAAGAGGAGGCACCTCTTGAGCTCTCATGCTAAAATTTTCTACCCCAGCAGTTCCCTGTTCTCTGGGGCCCGCTGCAAAATCATTCAGCATCCCCAAGTGAACACGCTTGATTAAGCTTTAATTTTAGCAACTTGCTGGGTGAACAGGGGAGGCTGTTTCATTGTTGTGGGGAAGGAAGGACCTAGAATGAGAGATGGGCTCTGGACTATCAGCCCACATCACACAAATCTATTATACAGCAGCTCCACACGAGACTAGAAAGCCATGCTACCAGGGAGGTGTCAAAGCGTGAGGGTGAAAAGTAGGAACTGCTGATGTGGCAAGTGTCCGTGGCCTACTTCAGGGTGTGTAGCTTTCTTCCCTTAGACCCAGTTCTGAGCATGGGGTTGGGCCAGAGCAGTGGTTCATTAATTTAAGGCTTCCCTTCTTGCCACGTTCCTCATCCTGCAGGTTTTTAGCCAAAGCTATTCAGAACAGGTTTTTGCATGTCATTTATTCATCCACTCATTCACTCTCATGCCTATATATCCCTCTTCCTAGGATATGTCATTTACTCCCACAGCTTTAGCTATTATATAAATGGTAGCGACTCTGACTCTTTGGAGAGTTTTGTGCTGGCAAAGCTGCCCATATCCCCAACTTCACCAGGATTTCCCACAAGACCTCAAATTCAGTATGTCAAAAGCTGAGCTCATTCTCTGTCCCCTTCACATTGTGTCCTTCCATTCAGTGGATGGTTCCTCTGTTCACCTGTCGCCCAATCCATCCTGGAGCTACTCTTTATTCTCTACTCCACAGCCCTATTACTGCTCCTTCGAAAATACAAACCTGTCATGTTTCTGTCCCACTTAAAACTTTTCAATGGTTTCCCATTGTCTTTAGGATTCAGTCCAAGCTCTTTAACAAGGCTTATAAAAGCCCCACATGACCTGCCCTTGCCTACCTCTTCAGCATCATCTCTTGCCACTCTTTCATGTATTCATTCATTCAGTGAACATGTATTGAGTGCTTACCATGTGCCAGACACTATTCTAAATGCTGGGACACAGTGGTGAGCAAAACGGATCTCTGCCATCCTGGAACTCTAGCGATCCTGATTTACTTTCTGTTCCCCTCTCACTTCTGGGCCCATATATATAGTTTATTCTGCTTAGAAAGCTCATTGTCTTCCTTCTGGCAAATGCCCTCTTACTCCAGTTCCACTCGCCTAGTTAACTCCTCACCATTTAGGTCTCTCCCACTCTCCAGAGTAGGTTAGGTTCCCCTAACTATATGCTTCCAAAGCAACTTGTACCAGCTTCATCACAACACTCATCACATTTTATTGTGACGACTTTTTAAGTTGTCTGTATTTTACATTCTTTGAAGGCAATCTCTGACATCATCTTGTCTCCATGAGTACCTAGCATTGCTGAATTAATTAAACAGATATTTAATTATCACCTGCTCTGTGCCAAGCACTGTGGTAAAACATTTATCTTGCCATCCAAACCTACTTTTTCTTTTGTTATTTCTGTCCCTTTTAATGGTGTTACCCATCACTCCCAGGAACCTAATTTAGAAACTTTATCATGAATTGATTTTTTTCTCACTTGTCTATAAATTAAAATTTTAGCTAAGTCCAGTAGATTTTCTAGCTCTGTAATCTCTTTTGTTTATCCCCTCTTCCCTGTCTTCACCATTACTCTTTCAGTTAAAATCCTCATGATTTTTTTTCCTTTTTAAACGACATCTTTATTGAGATAATTTACATACTATACAATAGACCCATATAAAGTGTAAAATTCAGTGGTTTTGGGTATATTCAGAGAATTGTGCAGCCATCATTACAATAAAACTTAGAGCATTTTCATCAGCCTCTAAAAAAACCATACATTTAAGATCAATCCTATCCCCCCAACCCTAGGAAACCACTAATCTACTTTCTGTCTCTATAGATTTGCCTATTCTGAGCATGACATATAAAGGGAATAAAACAATAAACGGTCTGGCTTTGTTCACTTAGCATGATGTATTCAAGGTTCATCCATATTATAGCATGTATCAGTATCTCATTCCAGTTTTTTTCCCATCTTTATTGAGATATAATTGACCTATAACATTATGTGAGTTTAAGGTATACAACATGTTGATTTGATACACACATATTGCAAAAAGATTAACAGAGTAGGGTTAGTTACTATTTCCATCACCTCACATAATTCTTTTCGGTCGTGAATCATTTAAGATTTACTCCCTTAGAAATATGTTCAAGTATTGTTAACTATAGTGACCCCATGCTATACATTAGATCCCCAGAACTTGTTCATCTAATAACTGAAAGTCTGCACCCTTTTGACCAACATCTCTCCATTTTCCCCACCCACCAGCCCCTGTCAACCTCCATTCTATTCTTTGCTTCTGAGTTCAGCTTGTTTAGTCCACACATAAGTGAGATTATACAGTATTGCCCTCCTCTGTCTGACTTGTTTTACTTAGCATACTGCTCTCAAGTCCCTCCATGTTGTCATAAATGGCAGATTTCTCTCTCTTTTTTTAACAGCTGAGTAATATACTGCATGTGTATACACCACATTTTGTTTATTCATTCAGCCACTGATGGATACTTATGTTGTTTCCATATCCTGCCTATTCTGAATAATGCTGCAGTGAACATGGGGGTGCAGATGACTCTGAGATTCTGGTTTCATTTCCTTTGGATATCCACCCAGAAATGAGATTGCTGGGTCATATGGTAGTTGTATTTTTAATTTTTTGAGGAACCTCCACACTATTTTCCAGAGTAGCTGCACCAATTCACATTCCCACCAATAGTGCCCAAGAGTTCCTCTTGCTCCACATCTTCACCAACACTTGTTAACTGCTGTCTTTTTGATGGCAGCCATTCTAACAGGTGTGAGGTGATCACTCTTTGTGGTTTTGATTTTCATTTCCCTGATGGTTAGTGATGTTGAGCACGTTTTCATGTACTTATGGGCCATGTGTATGTTTTCTTTGGAAAAATGTCTATTCAGATCCTCTGCTCAATTTTTAATAAGATAGTTTATTTTACTATTACGTTGTATAAGCTCTTTCTATTTTTTGGATATTAATACCTTATCCAATATATAATTTGCAAATATTTTCTCCCATTCTACAGGTTGTCTTTTCATTTTGTTGATTGTTTATTTTGCTGTGTAGGAACTTCTTAATTTGGTATAGTCCCACTTATTTATTTTTGCTTTTGGTGTCATATCTAAAAAATTACTGCCAAAACCAATGTCAAGAACCTTTTTCACTGTTTTCTCCTAGAAGTTTTATGGCATCAGATTTTATGCTTAAGTCTTTATCCATTTAATCTTTGTGAGTGGTGTAAGACAAAGATCCGATTTCATTCTTCTGCCCGTGATTATCCAGTTTTCCCAGCACCATTTATTGATGCTACTCTCTCCATTGGGCTCCCTTGTCAGTTATTAGTTCATTGTATATGTGAGGGTATATTTTTGCTCTCAGTTCTGTTCCACTGCTCTATGGTCTATTTTTGTTTGTTTGTTTTATTCTTTGGGTTTTTTCTCTCTTTTTTTGTTTTATCTTTATTTATTTATTTTTAATTTTTATGGTCTATTTTTAATGATTGTACCATACTGTTTTGATTATTATAGCTCTGTAGTATAGTTTGAAATCAGGAAGTGTGATTTCTCCAGCTTTGTTCTTCCTCAGGATTGCTTTGGCTATTTGGGGTATTTTGTGGTTCCATACAAATTTTAGGATTGTTTGTTCTACTTCTGTGAAAAATGCATTGGAATTTTGATAGGGATTGCATTGAATCTAAGGATGGCTTTGGGTAGCACAGACATTTTAACAATATTAATTCTTCTGACCCATAAACAAGGGATATCTCTCCATTTACCTGTGTCTTCATTAATTTCTTTCATCAAAGTTTTATAGTTTTCAATGTTCAAATTTTTCATCTCCTTAAATTATTAAAGTTATTCTTAAGTGTTTTATTATTTTTGATGCTATTTTAAGTGGGATTGTTTTATTTCATTTTCAGGAATTTCATTGTATAGAAATGCAACCGATTTCTGTATGTTGATTTTGTATCTTAGTTACGTTACTGAATTTGTTGATTATTTTTAACAGTTTTTTGGTTGAGTCTTTGGGATTTTCTATATGTAAGACCATATTATGTGCAAACAAAGACAATTTTACTTCTTCCTTTCTAATTTGGATGCCTTTTATTTCTTTTTCTTGCCTGACTGCTATGGCTAGGACTTCCAGTACTATTTTGAATAGTAGTGATGAGAATGGGCACTCATCTTGTTCCTTATCTTAGAGGAAAAACTTTCAGCCTTTCACTGTTGAATGTGATGTTAATTATGGACTTGTCATATGTGGCTTTTTTTATGCTGAGGTATGTTTCTCCTATATGAAATTTGTTGAGAGCTTTTACCATGAAAGGATGTTGTATTGTGTCAAATGTTTTTTTCTGCATCTACTGAGATGACCATATAATTTTTATCTTTTATTCTATTAATGTAGTGTATCACATTTATTGATTTGTGTATGTTGAAATGCCCTTGCATCCCAGGGATATATCCCATTTGATCATGATGTATTATCCTTTTCAATATGCTGTTGAATTCAGTTTGCCAATATTTTATTGAGAATTTTTACATCTATATTCATCAGGGATATTGGCCTGTAGTTTTCTTCTCTTGTGTCCTTATATGGATTTGATATCAGGGTAGCGCTGGACTCCTAAAATGAGTTTGGGAGTGCTCCTTCTTTCATTTTTTTTTTTGAAGAGTTAGTTCTTTAAATGTTTGGTATTTAATTTCTTTTTATGGCTTAATACTATTCCATTTGAAGACAAATCATATATTGCTTATCCATTCATTTGCTGTTGGACATTTGGGCTGTTTCCACTTTTTGGCAATTACAAATAACACTTCTATGAATATTAATGTAAGGATATTTTTTGTGGACATATGTTTCCGTTCTCTTGGGCATATACCTAGGAATGGAATTGCTGGGTCAAACAGTAGCTCTATATTTAACTTTTTGGGGAACTGCCAGATTGTTTTCCTAAGTGGTTGTACCATTTTACATTCTTAACAGGAGTTTACAATTGTTCCAACTTTGCTGCATCATCACCAACACTTCCTGTTATGACTTTTTGATTATAGCCATCCTAATGGGTGTGAAGTAGAATCTCATTGTGGTTTTGATTTGCATTCCCCTGATAACTAATGATGTTGAGTACCTTTTTCATGTGTTTATTGAACATTCATATATCTTCGTTAGAGAAATATCTATTGAAACCCTTTGCTGATTTTAATATATTGGGTTATTCTTTTTATTATTGAGTTTACTTCTTTCTTTCCAATCTGGGTATCTTTTATTTTACTTTCTTGACTAATTTATTTGGCTAGAACCTCCAGTACAATGTTGAACAGAAGTGGTGAGAGTGGACATTTTGTCTTGTTTTTGATCTCAGGGAGAGAGCATCTGGTTTCTCACCATTGAGGAAGTTCTCTTCTACTCCTAGTTTGTTTAGTGTTTTTATCATGAAGAGCTGCTGAATTCTCAAATTCCTTTTTTTTTTTTGCACTTATTGAGATGATCACTTGGCTTTTGTTCTCTATTCTATTAATATGATGTATTACATTGATTTATGTCATATGTTAAACTAACTTTGCATGCCTGTCATAAATCTAAATTGATCATGGTGCATAAGGCTTTTTAGATGTTTCTGGATTTGGTTTGCTATAATTTTATTGAGGATTTTTGCACATATATTCATAAAGGATCTGTAGTTTTATTTTCTTGAGATGTATTTGCCTGGTTTTGGTGTCAGAGTAACACTGGCCTCACAGAATGATTTGGGAAGGGTTCTCTCCTCTTCTATGTTTTGGAAGAGTTTGTGAAGGATTGGTAGTAACTTTTCTTTAAAAGTTTGTTAGCCAGTGAAGCCTTCTGAGCTTGGACTTTTCTTTGTGGGAAGCTTTAAAGTTACTAATTCAATTTCCTTACTTGTTATAGGCCTATTCAAATTTTCTTTCTTTTTGAGTCAGTTTTGGTGGTTTGCATTTTTCTAGAAATTTGTCGTTTATATCAGTTACCTTTTTTTTGCATACATTTGTTTACAGTATTCCTTTATAAAGCTTTTTTATTTCTGTAAGGCTGGTAGTGATGCCTCCTCTTAAATCCTAACTTTTGTAATTTGAATTTTCTTTTTTTCTTATTCAGTCTAGCTAAAGGTTTGTCCCTTACTGAGCTTTCCAGAGAACCAGCTTTTGGTTTTGTTGATTTTCTCCTTTCTATTCTATATTTCATTTATTTTATCTCATCTTTATTATCTCCTTCCTTCTTTTTTTTAGGTTTGCTGTTCTTTTTCTAGTTTCTTAGGTTGAAAGTTTAGGTTATTGATTAAAAATTTTTGTTCTTTTTTTAAATATAGGTGTTAATAGCTATAAATTTCCCTCAGTACTGCTTTAGCTGCATCCCATAAGTTTTGGTATGTTGTACAGTCATTTTCATTCATCTTAATTTCTAACTTCTTTTTTAATTTATTTTTGTTCCCTCATTATTTATCTTTAACTGGCCCTAAGAAACATATCCAGTATTTCTCTTTCTAGTTGATATTACATTTTGCTGCCCAACTAGTGTATGGAGAACAGTTTAATTTAATGAACATTTGTTGATTACCTACTGTGTTCAAGCAGAGAGCTGGGAATACAAAAATGTTTAACACAGTTTCTGCACTGAAATAATACACAGTACAGTGGGAGAGATGACCCTGAAACAGACAATTATAGGTTGATAAATTCAGTGACAGATTTATGTTTAAAGTACAAAAGAATGTAGAAAAGAAAGTAATTAACTCTGTCAAGCAGAGTAGATCTCACAGTGGAGACAATTACTGTACAGGGTTTCTAAAGACAAATAGTAATTCATTAGTTAGGCAAAATGATGAAAGACCATTTTCCAGGCAGTGGAAACAGTAGGTGGAAAGTCTTAGGGTTGCGAAACAAAATGGGATATTCAAGACCACCCTTTCCCCAGCCTCAGTCTGTGAGATTCTGGTGAAGCAGATTCTACCCTTCACTTGCAGGTAATAGATGTGACCCACGCATAAGACAATTACAGCATTATCTGGCCCTGGCCACAATGATTGGTTTAGGAATGGGCACAAGTTTAAAAAAAAATGGATGCATGGGGACTTCAACTGGGATTTTGAGAAAAAAGACTTTGGCTTTTTCATGCTGGAACATGTCTATTCATTCAGGCAGCCGAAAACCCAAGTTATCCTCTTGTAGTTGAAAGCAGAGAGATGAATGAAAGCCAAAGCCTCTAGGAGTTCTTGGTATTCCTCAGGATTCTGTTCTATAGATTGTACACACAGTCATTTATTCAACAAATATTTATTGAGTTCCCACTATGTACATAAATATAAATTGTATAAAGTTAGGATAAGTACTTTCCTTGTGAAATTTGTTTCAGTTGGTGGGTGTTTACAGAGTCACATTGTAAAACATATTTCTTACTGCAAATTATAGTGCAAGAAGTTTGAAGGCCAATATTCTAAGACATCCCTACTACCATGGTGAGTGAGTCTTTGGTTTATGATTCAAACAACGAAGAGTGCCTGTGAACTGCCCTCCCTGTATCTCTAATTGTAAATTTGACCTTGTCCCTAAGCCCAAACTCTGAAGAAGGATCACAAGTCAGGTTAGAGTTCTTACTTTTGTTGCAGCAACTACATTAAAAAAAACAACAACTGTTCTTTCAAATCTAACACATAGCTGGACTCATAGCAGTTTGCTGCCGTTAATTATGCTATTTATAACAATAGTTAGCTCTTACTGAGCACTTGCTATTTTCCAGGCATTATTTTAAGCTCTTTATATGTATTATCTTATTTAAATCTTATAACAACTCTAAAGGTAGGTAATTTACTGCCAACCACATTTTATAGATCTGAGAGACTGAGGCATGGAGATATTGGCTCACCTTTCCCAAGACCACACAGCTAGGTGGTGGTGGAGCTAAGATTTAAACCCATGCAGTCTAGGTTAGCAGCCATGCTCCTAACTACTAGGATCTATGGCTTCCCAAGTGGGCTTTAGTGTTGGACAGACACATGTGTATCTCACGGAACAGGTACTCTGGAATAGCACTGAGGAGCTATTGCCTGAAGAATCTTCTCTACACTGTGGCTCCTACTTTTCCTAACCATCCATTTTGAAAAAGAACAGCCTAATTTATTTGGCCCTGAGTTGGTTCTGCAGGTCAGTTTAAACTCACTAGTTCTCTTGGAGAGAGAGAAAAGAAGGAAGAAAATGAGGCCAAAATTCATTTCAATTTTTAAAGTTATTTTTAAAAAGCAAGATGATGGGGAAAGACAGCACATGTCTGTCTCTTGAAAGGAATGATCCTCTGTCTCTCGCCCATGATCTCTTGACTTTGAAGCTCTGCGTCCTGCTGGGGCCTCTGAGCTCTCTCTGCTCTGAGCGCTCTCTCAACCCATGTACCTCTGTTGAAGGTGATGAGGACAAAATTGGGACAGGTTGCCCAAAAGGCCCCCCTTCCTTTATTCTGAGTGAATGCTCTCTCTTCCTGAAAATTCTCAGCTTTATCTATGAAAGGGAAAAGGCAGACCCTATTTCATAAGAAGAAAGGAAGAAGGTCTGGGAGACTGTTCCTTCCCCAAGTAGTCGCTGAGTTGCTGAATACAGGGAAAAAAAGAGTCAGAGAAAGGACAAAAATATAAAAAAATTAAAAAGAAATAAAATATAAAGTGACACAGCACAGCTCTGAGCCCCTCTCCTATCAGGTTTTACACAGGGGCAATAGATTTTCTTCACTGCCAGTCCTGACTTATCACAGCCTTGTTTTTAATGAGGTATAATAAGGGGAACATTTTGTAACAACACGGTTCCCCTATTTTATCCCACAAACAGCTGTGTCATGCTTGCGGCTGGAAGAATGAATCATATCTCTGCCTGCATATGCTAACTCCCATGTAATTACCCCAGCATCTTAAATAAAGCAGGTCCTAAACCTGTCGCTCACATTACAAGCAAACGGTGCAGACCTCGTAACTGGGGCCTCTATCATTACAATTAATTTATCACAGAAGCAACTGAGATTAGAGGCTAGAATTAAAACCCAGAGCATGGAGAGTCACCGTAGTGACACTGAAAAACAGGCTCTTGAGAGGCGGCTGGCTCCAGGGGCTGTTGACTAATGCCTTTCCTGGGGAAAAGCAGCCTTACTTGGATTTTGTTTTCTTTACATTTTTCCCACTCAAAGATTTTACTAAAGTGATTTCACTGCCTCTCTTGATTCAAAATGATGTTGGAAAAATTCTACCTGATACTTCGCCGGAACTCAGAGCAGGAGTCACCATTTTCTCATTCTTAAACAACCACTGTCTCTCCATATGAACAATCCCCTAAGACCTCCCATTTGTTTTTGTTATTAGAAAGGAATTTCTTATGACATCAGTCTGTTTCCTTTCAGGGGACAGGAGACTGGGGGAGGTGGGAAAGAGCCCAGAGCATTTGCCTCAAACATAAAATGCTGTTTGCCTCTCCTCAGGCAGTGTTTCTGAATCAGGGTTCCTCAACCGAACTACAGAGACAGAAACATTACTTGAGTAACTATTTTCTTACTTCTCCCAAGGTTGGTACATTCTAGATATATAAGAGAGAAGTTAATTCATTATATGGAAAGGATGCCTTAGGGCATGTGTGCTTACCCTGGCTGAAAAAGGCTGCAGAGAGACAATCAGATTGACTCCGTTGCAGCAATATTCAGTTAGCCCACCAGAGAACCCCCTTCCAGACCACATGAGGCAGCGCCCAGCCTATTCAAAGCAGGTCCCAGCCCACCTCGCCTGGGCTCCTTGCATCCCACCTACAACCTGAAGTAGAACGTGCTAGGTCTGCAGACATGGCCGGTGGGGCATCTTGTTTGCTCATCATCGTTGTCACCGGAGCTCAGTAGTCTCCTTGGCAGCCTCGCCTGCTGTGCAGTTTACTGGGTACCCACTGAAACCTAGCTCCTCTTCTTCCCGGGCACAGCTGGACTGCCTTCCCCAGCTTCCTTCACAGACAGAGAGGACTGAATTCTCACCACTGGTTTGTAGGAGGAGGTGATGTATGCCATTTTCTCCCGGGCCAGTAAAAATTTCCTACGTGAGCCTCCTTGCTCTCTTTTCTCATATGTCAGCTAGAACGTCCAGCAGAGGATTCTGAACTTTTGAAGAACCGGAATTACAAAGTATCCACTGTGAAGCTGCCCTCTAAATGGGGTTACTTGCTGTGGTGATTGCCTTGCCCTGACTAATGCACTGAAAATGAGATGACCCACCCCTTCCTCAGGAGGCTGTACAGCTTGTGAGGAACAGGGAGGAAGGAGAACCTGGAGTCCGAGGCTGCGCAGGCAGATGTGGGAGAATGTCAGCACTTAGCATAAGGGGCTGGGGCCAGCGGTGGTCAGCGGTGGGGCCAGACTCTTGACCTGGCAAAGGGAGCCCATGACTTTGGGGGTTCCCTGGTCCTTCATGTGCCTGACAAGTTTCATTCTGATAGGCTTTGGAAAGCTCAAGGGAGAAAAGGTAATGAGGGGGAAGTATACGAAAATCTAATCTAAACAGAATAATAAACATGTACATGGAAGCAAACTATAAATCATAATCTCCCATCACATCAGGTCGCACCACTCCCTACTGTCTTGGGCTCTCTCTGATCTGGCTCCTTGTCTGCCTGGCACTGCTCCTGGCACTACTCATGGCTCCTTGGGCGCATCTTCATTGAACACCTGTCCAAGGTACTGCTTGCCCACTAGCTTGGGAGTTTTTCAAGGTCAGAAGAGCTTCTCTCATCTCTATGCACCTTCAGCCAACTTGGGGCCTGGAACCCAGTACGAGCTCGATGTCTGCTAAATGGATGGCACAAATCACTGCATGTTACTAGGATGAGAATATTTTCTGATACAGTCTGGCACTGCTCCCTCTCTGTACACGTTGGGATGCTTTCTAAAGTAGTGCTGTGAAACTGGAGATAGTTCCTCCACATACTTCCATTCAGCTTTCTTTCTGATCAAGAGCAGGTATATGAAAGCTGAGCTTCCGACACTGAGCAGGGTAGAGCGGTGCTAACTGGCCCACAGAAGATGGAACTCCACCCCTTGAAAGGTGTATATTAATACTTGCTTGAAGTAGCCACAGATTACACCAAGGGCTAGCAACGTGAAACGTGAACAATCTCATTTCAGATCCCCTAGTGCGAGAGTACCTCTTGGCTATCAGAAAATAGCTCCTTTTCTTCCAACAGAAAGACTTCTAGCTCCATTTAAGCTCATTACTCATGAAAAAGGAACACAAAAATGCTTTGAAAATATGCAGTACATAAAAGGGAGACAGATTTGTATTAGAATCAGTCTGATCTCCCTCCTTCCTTCAAACGTCTTTCCTGCCTGCAGCACTCTCTCTCCATTCCTCCTGCCCACTTGAGAAGGGAGCCTGAAGAGATCCAGACTAGACCAGTTCTGGTTTGTACAGCATTCTTGGTTTTATCTCATTTAAAAAATACATTCCTCTGTGGAAAAAAGAATTGAGTCAGTTTGGAATAGAACTCAAGAGTGTGGGTTCAGGGTCAGACCAACTGGGTTCAAACCCCAGCTCTGCTACTTATAAGTTGAGAAATCTTCCAAAAATTACTTAACCTCTTTAAGCTCTGCTTTCTTATCTGTAAAATGAGGATGAAATAAAACCATCTCACACAATGCCCAACAAATACTAGGCACCCAGGAAATGTTAGCTATCACTATTTTGGTTTCCTATCTCTGAACTAACACCCATATTCCAGATAAGAACAATGACCCTCTTCCCACTAAAGTCTAGTCCTCTGTATATGTGTGCTCTGGATCCCAACCCTTCTCTCCTTTTAAAAACTGGTTCATTAATCACCTCTCTTTCTTGAACTATCAGTCTTTTTTTTGTCTGGGTCATTTCCATCAGCATACACACATGTACTAGTATCCTCTTTCAAAAAAAAAAATCCCTCACTTAACCCCATATCCTCTCCATCTGCCATCATATTTTATGCTCTTCTTTATAACCAAACATCTCCAAAGTGTTGTCTATATCTGCTATATACCTTTTCTCACCTCCCATTAACTCTTCAATTCATGTCATTTTGAATTTGCCCTGTCACTCCACTAAAGTGGTTCTCAAGGTTACCAATTACCCTCCATATTGCCAAATCCTGAAGACATGTTTCTTTACACAATCTCTCAGTAGCATTTGACAGAGCTTACCATTTACTCCTTCTTAAAACACCTCCCCTTCTGCTCCTTGGTTTTACCATCTCTCTGACTACTTCTCCTCAGACTCTTTCTTTTCTTCTACTAAATCTTAAATGTTAGAATTCTCCAGGGGTTGGATCTGTGCCCTTTTACTTTCTCCTTTTTTATATTATTTGCATTAGTGATTTCAAGTTTTCCAATTATTTAAAATATTGAGGTGCTGTTATAACAAAAACAAATATGTGACCTTGACTTTGGAACTAGGCAGTGAGCAGCAAGAAGCTGATACAAAAGACTAGAGTAATAGCAACTTATATTATGTCGTGATACACATTTGGCTAAACATTAATTATCTGGGAGGCAGAAAAGTACAGTTGGAGAATTAGATGTTATGGCAAAACATTGAAATCATTAGCAGTTTCCTTTTAGCTATATTTGATGAGGCACTAGTAAGAAAGAGATCATCAACTCTTGCTGGTTTGCAAGCAGAATTCAGAGGTAATATAAAGAACTCAGAACATATTGGGTTGTAAAATAAGTTTTTCTCATCTTCAGCCTCTTTAGGAAAAGATTTTCAAATTAAGATCCATACTGGGGCTAAAGATCAAATTCAGGGTGCTACCAGAAGGTATAGTTTCAAGGTCAAGTTAAAATTAAGGGTCTTCATTAAGCTCTGAGGGAAATAATGTGGCATCTAGTAGGCTCTTTCAGGCAGAAAAGAGGCTCCTCAAAAGTTTATGAGCATGGTTTTACAGCAGCCTGACATGCCCAGAGTACCAGTAATCAGGTATAGATAAATCATGTCTTGCAAAAATTGTAGGTATGGCTTGTGGCACATAACGTTGCTTAGAGTCAAATACATAGAAAATGCACAAAGTTTGTGAGAGAGTTGTATTGGCAAAAGCACTGCTTAAAAGTGCTTTTACTGAAAGACTGAGCCTGTTCAATATTGAAAAAGATCTCTGAGTCCCCAGCTTTCTACAGGCAGGCAGAAAGAAAAAAGAAAAAAATTTTTCTATGGATCAGCCACCAAAAAGGCATTATTTAATATACTCTTCAGAAATGCCCAAGAATGATGGAAACAGAGGGACTTCCAAAGGACAGAATAAAGAGCCACAGAGAACAGTGGTTTGGAGATCTACTCCTGGGAAGCAGAACCAAGTCCTAGTCAGAGAATGTTCCCAACTTCCAGGATGGTAGGACCTGTCAACATTTGCCCAGTAGAATTTCAGATCTGCTACGGATTGGTGATTTCTATGTGCATCTAGTTCTTTCCCTTTTTGAAGGGAATAATTTATTGCTGTTGTACCTATCCCACCATTGTATATTAAGTAGGTGGGGGAGTACTGGTTTATTATTTTTTTAGTTCTTAGATCTTCAGATCTAGAGAAACCACATTTAAACCATATTTAGAGATTACAAAAATCTGGTCTTTAGCCAGGTGCCATGATTTAGATAAAACCTGGGGGAGTCTTGGGATTGTAGTTGACTGTATTTTGAAGTTGAGAGAAATGTGAATATTCACAAACAAGAGGAGGACTGTGATAGGTTAGATTATTGTCCAAAAATATTTACTCCCCTGCTACCTCTATGGAGGAGTTTACTTACCTGCTCCTTGACTTTTGGCTCAATTATGTGATTTTTCTGGCCAGTGGTACATTGGGTCATGTGTGACCCAAGCATGGGCTTGAAATATGCTTGTGTAGTTGGCCTCTTGAGAAAAATTCTCCCCAGGTTGCCATCTCTTCAGCCCAAGATGCAGAATGAGCATTCATGGATCAGAGAGAGCTTAACTGCTGCAAGGAGTAGAGATGCTTGGCCTAGCTGAACCTAGATTAGCTGACTAAGACATGCATGAGAAATAAATGCTACTGTGTGTCTGCAACTGAGATTTTTTGTGGTTATTACAAAGTGATAGCTAACTGGTTCCTTCTCATTGTTCAAACCATTGGTGTCACTGGTTCTTTCTCATTCTTTAAACGCAACAAGTACTTTCCTGTCTTAGGACTTGTAAAATAACCCCTTCCTTCTTTTTTGGACATGTCCTTGCTCACTGTAGGTCTTAACTTCAGATCTTTATTTAAATGCATTTCTTCAGAGACCAGCCTTAGGAGATCACTTAATTATTCTATACTATTGTGCCATTACTTTTCAGAGCACTCATGCCCATTTGTAACAATAAATATTTATGTTTTCTCCATTGGACTATAAGCCTTATAAGCAGAGGGACCATAACCATTTATTCACTAACGTGTTCTCAAAGTCTAGGACTCAGACTGGTGCATAGTAGGTTATAAGTAAATATTTGTTACATAAAGGAACTTTAAAAGTGAGTGAATGAACCTAGATATATTAGGAAACACTTGGAATATTCTTTGGACTACTCAGCAGCTTTAGAACATGTAATTCAATTTATTTCCATTTTTCTTATTTTTAATAATAACTGCTTTGTTCCCTTCCCAGTGAACTGTGCTTCCCAAGGAACTAGGTTGCCTTCTTGGTAACCAAATTTAGTCAAAATACATTACTGATGGACTCCTTGCTTACACTAGGCTGATTGCTTCTGGACAAATATGACTTGAGGTCAAAGATGCAGGTCAGGCCATCTGCTGTTTCTACCAAGGCCAGAGCAATTTTTTCACAAAGTTTGGTTGGTGTATTCTATCCTGTCCAAAACATAAGCATACCTACAAAAACACATGCAGACACATGGAGCTTGGTTCAACGCTATGGCAGAAACCTGAAGCCAAAAGTATCTTCAGCCTGGTGGCTGCAAGCCCATATCCTGGCAGCTCTAACATATACCTTCCCCAAGCTATCTCTAGCTTTCTCCTTGTAGAATTTCTGCCCCTGCTACAAGGTCCCAGTGCCAGCCTGTGCAATGCTTCTGAAGCCATAGAACACACACTGTAAAAAAAAAGGGGGTTCAGGAGCATGGAGATCCTCTCATTAGGGAGGAGTGGAAAGAAAAACCAGCGCCAGGATGCTGGTACAAGCTACCAAGCTAAGTGAATTGTTTGTGGAGGTCTGACTTCTCCTGGCCTTTCTAACCCCAAGCTTCCCCAGTCAAGATCTTTGACTCAAATTTCTATACTTTTCTACTTCCATTTCATTCTTCAAAGCACTGTTTTTATAAACATTATATATATTATATGATATGAAGACAGCATGTATAATATGAGGATATCATATGAAGATAAGAAGCATAATAACAAAACGAACATTTGTGAACCACCTTCCAATTTCAGAAATAGAACATAACCACTAGCAGTTATGTGCTCCTTCTGGATCCCATTTTCCTGCCTCACCCATCCCACCCTAGTAACTACCAACCCAGACATTTCCCCCCATCAATCCTTACTTTTCTCTATAGTTTACTAAATACATATGTCCTTAAGCAATATATTGCTTATTTTGGAACTTTATAATAGTGTGTGTCACACTGTAAGTATTCCTCTGCAACTGTTTGTTTTTTTTCACTCATATTTCTAAGAGTTCTCTGTGTTTGATTATGTGGCTGTAGTACTTTTATTTTCACTACTTCATATTCAATTATATGAATATATCACAATCTGTCAATCTATTGCCCTGCTGTAGTCATACAGGTTATTCACAGGCTTTATTTTGTTGCTATTACGAACAATTCTTTTGTGAGCATTATCATATACACAACTCTTGGAGTATATGAGCAAGAATTTCTCTAGGAAAAATATCAAGAGATGCAACTGGTAAGGCATGGCATATAAACATGTTCAGCTCTCCAAGAATGTAAGCTACAATGCATGAGGTCAGAGACTTTTGTCTCTTTCGTTCATTACCACATACCCCAAATCTAGATGAGTATTTGGCAGAGTCGGTGACACCACTGTTATTGATTGAATAAATGAAGACAATGCTATGTCACAATGGTGATACCAATTTATAGTCCCAGTAGCCTATCAGGTCCTACTTATTACTTTTTAAATCAAACACAAATATCTCTTTTCCTGTTCTAGTTGCTCATGGGGTCCACATTAGACTTTCCATTTTCTTCTTCATTCTATAGCTAACAGACCTGGAATTGTCACTGTCTCTGTGTGAACTAGGACAAGTTTAACTACTTTAAGCCTCAGTTTCCTCACTTGTGAAATGGGGATAGCAGTGCCTTCCTCTGTAAAGATTTAACACACTCAAGAACGGCACCAGAAAATAATAAATCCTATTACAGAGAAACCCTCTTATCCAGTGAACTGGTTGATAACCCATAAAGTCCTGTAAAGCAGAATATCATTTAAAAAAGATATATACTTACCTCAAACATTTTATTGTAACTTAAAACACATAAATGTAGATTCATTCTCCAATTTTTTGATGTCAGTCCAAGGAATGAGCCTGCTGACTGGCTTTCCAGATCTTTCTTGCATAAATCACATTTGTAATACATTGTCTACAATTCTTGGTTTTAGTTTTTTATAGTGGAACAAGAACTTAAAGAAATTAGAGTGCAGATTCCTACATTGTTGTGATGTTTTTTCCTCAGTCGTACCCACAGCTTTTTCAACAGCAATTATTTTAAAAATTTGCCCTAGTTTTCAACTTGGCCTTTATAAACAACGACAACAAAAACCTCTTTCCCAACAGTATACTGCAGAGTTTACCAAATATTTAATGAAATTAGGTCGTTACAATACCAGCTACCACTGGCATAGACAGACTTAGGAACAAGTACAGTGGAGCCCTGGTAAGCATGTAAGTCAGCTGGTGGGAAGAGCTGTGAGCGGCCATGCTGCGTAACAGCAAAATCAAGAGTAACCATCTGCTGAGAGTATATTGTAGGCATCAGCATGTTTTACACATGGCACAGAGAGGGCATGGTTAACCTGGCAAGTAAGCTCAGTGGAAGGTGGTTAAGAGAGCTACTGTATTATTATTCTCTATCGTTGACCTTGTTAGAGGGCCCCCCTATCTTCTCAGCCAATCCCGCTGAAGGAAATCATCTTCCAGTTAAGCTTGGTTTTTGTCTAGGTTTGCCCCTTGGCCAATAAGGGACAAAAGAAGACACGGACTCCCTAAGGAATGAAGCCTGACAGGTTGGAGGGGATTTAAAAATAGTCGGTTACTGAAGAGTTACTCTTTCTTGTCTCTGATACGGTGAGAAGTAAGGAGCAAAGTTCCACCTTTCTACATTGTCCTCTGATGGGACAGAGCACGGTGGCAAGGAAGAAGGTCTGATTTTAATTAGTCAGACCATCACCCTACTAAACTCCACTGAAACCAAAACAAACCAGGCAGTCCCATATGTCATAAGAATTAAAGGCATGGTTCCCACTTCCTAACGATGCTTTTACAGAAACCGTTCCACTGTAAAACTTTATGATTTGAATCTTTATAGCCGCCAGCAGAGCACATGTTCACTGCCTTAAATTATAACTTAATCACAATAGAAGCTGCCTTTCCAGCCCTTTGCAGTCAAGACAAGAGAGGAAAGGGGCTTACAGAGCAAACTGCCTGCCATTCCTCTGCCCACCTGCCTCCTGGGTTGTAAAGTCCCGGGAAAGTGAAGGGACACACAAAGATGCACACTTCACAGCGCAGGAAGACCAAGGAGCTAGAACCTTTCAGGAAGGTCTAAGGACATTAACATAGTCCTGCCCAGCGCTTCTGTGGTCTAGTCAGGGCAAAGCAAGTGCCGCCAAGGGGCAGGAGTGGGGAAGAGAAAAGCAGCAGGGGTTGCTGGGCTCTAATGCCACCTCATCAACCCACTGCTCAGATGACTCCTTCCCTTCCCTTTGGTTGGACATCCTCTATTGGTGGAGACTGAGTAGACAAAAAAGGAGACAAAAGCAAAATCCCCTCTACCTCTGTTCATTTCCGTATGGCTAAAGCAGAAAGTGTGTGGAGGAGAGCAATGGAAGACGTTGCACAGAAAGGCCGGGGCCAGGTCCTGAGGGTCCTTGTATGCCACACTAAGAAATTTAAATTTTATTATTTGGACAATAAGGAGTGACTAAAAATTTTGAATGCTGGAGTATCATGATGAGACTGCTTTTTAAAAAGACTCTGCAACCAAAGAGATACACAACATTAGTCATTAGAGAAAATGCAAATCCAAAGCATAATGAGATACCACCTCACACCCACTAGAATGGCTATTAAAAACAAACAAACCAGAAAATAGCAAGTGTTGGCCATGATGTGGAGAAACTGGAACCCTCATACACTGCTGATGGGAATGGTGGCTAAAAATTGTGCCATCACTATGGAAAATTGTGTGGCAGTTCCTCACAATGTTAAACAGTTATCACATGACCCAGCAATTCCACTTCTAGATATACACCCAAGAGAACTGAAAACATATGTCCACACAAAAGCCTGTACACTATTGTTCACAGCAGCATTATTCCTAATAGCCAAAAAATGGAAACATCCCAATTCTCCATCATCTGATGAATGGATAAATAAAATGTAATATATCCATATGATGGAATATTATTCAGCCACAAAAAGGAATGAAGTACTGATACATACTACAATGTGAATGAACCTCAAAAACGTATGCTAAGAGAAAAAAGTCAGACACAACAAGCCACTTGTTGTATGATTCCATTTACTGACAATGTCCAGCACAGGCAAATCCATGAAGACAGAAAGTAGATTACTGGGTTGCCAAGAGATGGGAGTGGGGAAGTATAAGGTTTCTTTTTGGGTTGATGGAAAAGTTCTGGAATTAAATAGCAGTAATGACGATACTAAATATACTAAAAGTGCACTGAGTTGTATACTTTAAAAAATAATTTAAATGATGAATTCTATGTTATGTGAATTTTATCTCGATAAAAAGAAAAAAAGAAATGGACAGGAACAAGATAAAGGCTAGAAAGACTAGTTTAGAAAACCTAGTGGAATGATCTAGGTGAGTTATGGTAAGAGTGAGAAAAGAAAGGGCTGCAGGGATCTGATGAGGGCCTGATTAGGATAACAGTAATGAGGATAGACAGGAGGATACAGATTTTAACATATTTAGGGGTAAAAATAATCAGATCTTGGTGTTTAACTGAAGCATTTGGATGACTAGATGGGCGATGCTACCATTAACCAGAATAGGGAACACAAAAAAAGGAGTGGGTTGGAAGGAAAACATGGTGTCTTTTTTGGACATGATAACCATGAGGTGCTTACAGGAGCTTATAGATGCGTCATTCCTTCGACCACTATTCAATGAATACCTACTAGGTGCCTGATGGGAATATCCAGTAGCCAATTGGAGACACATTTTTGGAGTTTGACAAGAGAATTCTAAGATGGACATAGATATTTTAGGATTAACAACATAGAGAGTGGACAGAAGTTTTTTAGGGAAAATGTGCAGATGAGCCATAAAGAAGGCTGAAGAGAATCCTTGAGGGTTAGGATTCCGCAGAAGTGATGAAGGAAAAGTAGTTGGAGGCGCAGAAAATACAGAGTTCAAGGAAATAAAGAGTTTGAAAAGGAAGGCAACAATGTCACAGCAACACAAAAGAGAGGCTTGGTAAAATAATGGCTGAAAACTAGCCGTCGTATTTGGTAATTTGGAAGCCTTTGACCTACAGGTGCAGTGATGCGGGTCAACACTGGACCACAAAGAGTTGGGAAACGAGTGGTAGATAAATGAATGGGGACAATTATTCTCTTGACAAATATTTATTGAATGTCTGCTATGTGTCAGGCCATAATAGAGAGGAAATCCTTCTGGGAGGTTTGGAAATAACGGCAAGGGATGGAATAGCACAGCAAATGGAGGAAGGCATGGATGTAGTAGAAAAAATGGGAAAGCTGGGGGATAGGAGGGTAGAGTTAGAGAAGGTTAAGGTTGACAAGCTGAGTGATAAGGTTCACGGTGTGGCCATGGGACTAGATAGTGAAGTGGAGTGGTGATAAAGGTCTTTAGAAATTAATAGGCCAAGAAACTATAAATGTAAGGTATTGGATGATTCTATCCAACAAATGACGAGTGGAGAGTTAGAAAATAGACAAATGACAGAAATAAGAAGGAAGAGACAAAAGAATAGTGGAACAGCATGGGCCTCAAAGAAGGGAGAATTGTGTTTATCCTTTCCCCCCTTTATAACAAATAAACAAACTTGTACATTCCACTGCCAGCAGCATAGTAGATACTCCATAAATAAATGTTCCCAAATGATCTCATATTTGTATGTTCTAAACTGATCTCTGACATTTCCTCCTACACTTAGTTTTCTTTCAATGTTTCCTATCTCAGTGAATGGCACCATCATCTATCCAGTTAGGAAATATTGACATATTCCTTCCTCTCTGTCATTCTTCAGATCTAATCCATCACCAAGTCTTGTCATTTTTACTGTCTAAACTTCTTTTACATTTGTCCAGATCACTCCACCCCCAACACTCTCCTCTAAGCAACCCACCCACTTCTTTATTGCATCTGCTTCCGAACTCACGTGAGCACATCTTCTCTTGCCTCCCTCTCCATTGTCCATGTTGTAGCCAGAGAAATAGTTTTAAAATGTGTCCCCATTCTCTCCATCCCCAAACTCTCTGAAGGCTTTCCATTGCTCTCAGGCCTATGACTGAACTCTTTAAAGTCAGACTCCTTGCCTTGTCTCACACCACATACTCATCATCATTTCCAATCTTTCCCATCCTAGGCCCTTGTGATAGGGCCTTGGCACATGCTGTTGTTTCTGCCCAGTATAGTCTCTCCATCTTTGTTGCCTAGTTAAATTCCTATTCACCTGAATCAGCTCAACTTTCCTAAAACCCGTCTGGGTCACATCATATCCTTAGGCTTTCGTAGCCTGCCACAGTTGCAATCTTACATTTGTTTGAATAAATATTTGATTAAAGTCTGTCTCCATGAGGACAGGGGCTGTGCCTGACACATAGAAGGAACTCAGTAAATATTTATTGAATAAATGAATGATAGAGTAATAAACATGCTCAATGTTATTAAGTGGCAAATCTGGGACTGGGTCCCAAGAGACAATGTATCAGGTCGGAAGTCTGAAAAATGAGCTCCAAGATCCCTCCCACTTTTGAGATTTCATGTTTTCTAGGTGAGCTTTCATTATTTTCCTTTCCCTTCTCTCCCTAGGCCTTGTGGACACCCCTCCATTGGGTACTTTAAGGAATTAAAGACCCCAAGGATTAGAAAGAATTAGGTCCTTCAGATGGTAGAAATCTTTCCTTTGACAAATGCTTGAAAGAAACCCCTCAACAATAAACTTATTAATCGGTCACTTAGTCTCCACTAAACATATCTAATAACAGAGCTCAATTCTTCTCTGAAGGATTCCTTTTGATTTTTCTTTTTAATAATGTATGAGTTAAGCATCTTGTTCATATAGTTATTGCCCATTTGTATTTCTTTCTAAAGCTAGTACTCACATCCCTTAGTGTTTCTCTCTGTCTTACTTTAACTGATTTATAAACTTTACAGATTAAGAAAATTAGACCTTTGCTATATTATGTTGCAGATGTTTTCTAGTTTGATCTTCTGATCTTGTTTCAGTCATCTAAACCATCCTATTCTATATGGACTAAAACTTAAAAGATGCAAAAGTATACACAACAGAAAAGGAATCTTCCTCTCTTGCTCTTCAGCTCAATTCTCTTCCCAAAGGCAAGCGCTATTATCAGTTTCTTATATATGTTGCCAGAGCTTGTCTGAGCAATAGCATCATACATGTATATCTATTTTTCTGCCCCAAACACACTCAAAAGGTAACAGTGTCCTCTGAGTTCTGCATCTTGCCTTTTCATGTACCAGCATGATGTAGTGGATATCTTCCCATATCAGTACATAAAGAGCTGATAGATATTGCCAAATTGCTCTCCATAGAGACTGAATCAATTTATACTCCCATCAGCGATATATGTGAATACCTCTTTCCTTCACCAACACAATGTTAAAAACTTTTTTGATCTCTGCCAAACCTGATAGGTAAAAAATGGTATATGCATTTCTCTGCACATGAAATTGAGTACCTTTTCATATATTTAAAGTGCTTATGTCCATTTAGGATTTTTTATAGCTTCTAGACCTTTCCATTTTTGAAGAATTGGGATTAGTAAGGATTATAGTGATTACAGGAGAAAGAATCTTTAGTTAATCTAGATGTAGTAGCTTGCTTTTCCCCTGGCATAGCAGCAGGAAGGTTTGAGCTTTATCCTTATTTTTATCAGCAACACATCTGTGACTAAGGCTAAATTATGGTAGAGTAGAAAGAGTTTAGGCTTTGAGGTCATACAGACTTAAACTGAAATCCCATCCTCCTTCTTTTCTTCTTTCTTTCCATATTCATTTATTGAAGTTTTACTATGTGTCAGGCCCAGTGCAGGATGCTGGAGATTCAAAGATAAATAAAACACAGTTCTTGCCATCCAGAGGCTCTCAGTATAATGAAGGAGCGAGGCTCATAAACCAGTACGTGTAATGCAAAATAGATAACAATAATGATACTGCTGGTGCGGATGCGATACTGATAAGAGCCCTGTGGATGATGAATTGGGAAAGGACACAACCAGAGACAAGGAGAGCAGTTGGCCGGCTGTAGCAGTCATCTAGGCAAGCACTTCAGTGAGAATAAGAAGAATCAGATTCCAGATACGAGGTAAAAATAAGTAAGGCTTAATGATTTTGGTAAAGCAGGAATGAGGACAGACTATAGTGGCTTGAGGACTGAGAGGTGGGGAAATCTGCTCTTTGAGATGACAGCTCTTGTGGCTTTTTAGATGACTGTTCATCAAGTATTCACTCTCTCCAGCCCTCCACCTCCAGCTTCCCTACCGCACTGATGCTGCCTTGCCCATATGACTTGCTTAGTCCTTAAAACAGGGTAGAGTGATTTTCTTACCCTTGAATTTGGGCTTGGGCATTGACATGCTTCATCCAACAGAATGTTAGCAGACATAATGCAAGCAGAGGCTTGAAAAGTGCTCATATATTGACCTCAGTCTCCTGGCTCCTGCCTTTCACCCTGAGAAGAGCATGTCTCTGGTAGTGGCTGGTTCAAGGAGGAGAAAAGACAAATGGGATAGAAGTAGACCGACCCACAGCTTGAAGCCAAGCCCAGCTGAGCCGAGCTTAGATCATCTGATCCATGTATCTGTGCATTCAAGAAATAAATACCCACCACCTCATGGCACTGAGTTTTGAGCAGGTTTGTTATGCCATGTTGTGCCAAGAGCTGCTAATACAGCTTTTCAAGACATACCTTTTCTATACACTAAATCTGCCCCTCTTCCTTCACCTGGTCATCGTGTGCCTTCTTTCTCATTTCTGCCAGATTTCTTAGCAAGATACACCAACTAGGACCAATTGAGAGGAACTCCCCCAAAGAGTCATCGAATTAGAATTCTGCACACACATTGCCCTTTTCACTCTCTTCCCTTCAACTCTGCCTCCACTCTAGAGCCAGTCAAATGGCCAAGGAAGAAGGAATCTGTCCCTGGGGCCAGAGAGACTCTAAAATTAAGAGGTTCAGTAAGATTAAAACTCAAGCTCCATGACTGAACCAAAAGGAACTGATTCTCAGCTCCTGGTTAATTCTAGAAACTCAACTTATTCTATAAACCAAAAAAGAAGGTCGGGAGCCATCTAAAATCTCTGCATAGAAACTAGTCCTACACCAATGACCTACAATTGGGACTCTAAAGATGACATTGCTGTTCATCCAAAGCCACCTAGAGCTAGGAAGATCAAGGAGGATATAGGGCAGATCATGTTTTGTGGCATCTGAAGCTTAGCACATACAATTTTGAAGGCCCTCTTTTAAAAAAAGAAATAAAATTACAAATACAAAATTAGGCTCAAAGTGAGTGTTTATTTAGAATGATAAATGATAGCATGACACATTAAAATATTTTAAAATTTGAGGAAAACCATAAACATCACAAAAAAATTTAATAATGTAATTTAAAAATTAATTGTCTGATATACCCCTAGGTGCCAATTTCCTACAGTTTTTGAGCTACAGACTCTGTGGCTTCATAAGCACAATTTTAAGGCATCATTTTCTATATAGAATATAGAAACGAATTCAGTCTTTCTTCTACCTTTGTCGATCAGACTGTTTATTATTGATAATTTAGACAAGTTTCTTTAAGCTTCAAAACTCCCAGTTAGTATTGTCGTGTAAGTGTTTTAGGATTATTGTGAAATTTGGGGAAACGTCTATCAAGTTTCTTTCATATAGGAGTTGCAAAATATCAGGGCATTTCAAATTTTCCTGAGTTCGGACAGTATCAATATTTTGGGGATATGTAAAATATATAACTTCACAAAATAATGCACTCATTTTAGCAGCATTGCTACAGGTTTATGCCCTGTAAACATAGGAATTTTAATAAACTATCTCATGTGGATCCCATTGAGAAAATTAAAAAAATTATCATTGTATACACTGCATTAAGAAGTATATTCCTGATAGATGAAAGATTCTGTTTTGACTAGGTGTCAGTAAGAACCAAAATTTCCACTTACAGTATGTGATGACTACTTTCTGGATCCATACGTGGTAAACCTTCTCTTCCACCGCAGGGTGCTGTACGGCACATTCATATGCCCCAAGCTCCGGCCATGCACCTTTCTGTTCCTACACCAGTGAATTAGCATAGTGGGCAGTAGCAATACTCCAGAGAGCCATTTCTACACCTGGACCGCCAGTAGTAAGTTAACTCTGCACTGAAGAGACTGTGAACCACATAAATAGATCCCATTAAACACAAGTAAACTAAATATACTCCCAATCAACTTCTCCTTAACTAGGTCCCAAAACACCCACAGTCACTCCAAAGTCACTCCACAGGAGGGGAAGTGTGAAGTCAGAGTGCAAACAGTGGTTTTATTCAACTTTGATTAAGGTATTTTATTTTTGCAAATTAAAAAATAAAGTGACCATGTGAAAATATTGCTAAGGCCTTTTCTGGGGTCTTGAAAGGAGCCCATGCAAGTAAGGGGCCCTTAAGTATAAATTTCATTAGCTTCACAGAAAATCCACTTCTGGGAGATTAAAATCTCAGCATTTTCTTGGTCTCGGCACCATCAATAGGCAAGCACTACTTGTATTTTTTTCCCCCATTAAGCAAATATTTATTTAATACTGACTATGCTTTAGCGATGAGAGACATCAATCAAATAAAGAGCCATACTTTAGATGAATGCCACAGCAATGTTTCTTTTAAGATCATGCCTGTTATGCCCCAACCAAACCGTCATTGTCCTCTGCTGACATGAGATGGGAGGGCCAGGAAAGCAAGGAGCCACTTAGTGGAAGGCCCCTTTGAAGCAGCTCTCCTCGGACCTTGTGGCTCTCTGTGGGCTCAGAGTCTGGCCACTGGGCACCACACCTGCCCCGATCAGCTCAGCACCTATAGCTGTATTCCTCTGGCTCTTCAGGCTTAGAATCACTGGGACCTTGAGGCTGAAAAAGGCTAGCTCAGCAGGGCTTCTCCAGCGGGGGAACCCAGCAGAGGAAATGCTCCATGCTGGTCCAAAGAAGCTGAGGAAGGAGCCTGGGGTAGGAAGCTGTGCAGCTAACTACTCACCCTAAATGAAAATGAGAAATGTGAATTTCTTCAGTGAACATCACCAGAATCTCGGATCTCTCCTGCCTCTCTCTCCTACCTCTCCGACCCGCTCCAGAGTCAGCCTGTTGGTTTATCTTTTATCTTCTCATTTCAGCCAAGCATCTTGAAATAGTTGCCAACACTCAGTATCTCCACTTCTCACCTGCAATTCACTACCAATCCAGTTACCAAGAGTTACGGGTGGTATTGCTGCCCTGTCATTTCCCTGCCGTTACTTGAGGGCACATCAGACTTGCCACTGCCAATACCTGCATTTGTTTGCTTTCTCGTGCAACCAGCATCTGCTTGGCTGCCCAAGCAAACATCAGTGAATCAATGCCCCCTAAGAGCAGCCCAATGACCTGCGGAGTTGGTATGTAAATACCCCGGCTTTCTCATCCCTTGAGAGGGGTAGCTATGAGCTAAGGGTTCTGTACTGTCTTCCAGAGCTTTCCCAATGGGATTAAACTCTAATTGCCCGCAGAGGTTGCTGGCTTGATAACTCATCCTTTATTGGCTGCTCCCGGGCTCTGTTTTACTCTCTCCTGCCTCCCAGTGTTTATTCATCTTTCAAATAAACTAATCTTTGTCTCACGGTCTGATTCTAGGGAAACCCAAAGCTAGCACCAAGATCACCAATGACACTAATTATTTCAGTCCTAATTAATTAGTTGACAAGTATGCACTGAGCACCTATTACGTCAGGCACTGTCTAATCTCACTTCACCTCTTTGTTACGTTTGATACTGATAACCATCTTGAAGCCCTTTTTCCTTGCATTCAGACTTCCTCGCGGTAGAGATTGCCTCTTATGGACAGCTCCTGCCCACCTACCCTTACATAGTGATCGTCCCCAGAGTTCTCAGTCTCAACCGTTCCTCTTTCTGCTTGACATACCCTTTTTTGGTGATGTGACCTACTTGCATGGGGTCAAATCCCACTTATTTGTTGAAGATTCCTAAATCTCTTTATTTATTTTTACTCTCTCTTCTCGGTTCCAGACTTTTATGTTCAACTGCCTACTTGACATTATTCAAATGGAAGGTGCAAAGTTACCTCAAATTCAATACATCCAATGTTTGGGGGTTATTGGATGAGTTCTCTGTGAAGACAAGTATGTAAGGAAATGAGGGTAGCATATATTAGCAAGAGAACAGTCAAAAGTGATGGATTGTGAAATCTAGCTCAATAGGAGGGAAATGATTCTAGGAAGAGGTTGGGAGATTGGGGAAAAAAATGGAAGAGTCAAAGGCAGTGCTGCATTACCCAATATATAAACACATTCTCAGGACACCAGCAAAGCAAAGGGAATCCCTACAACATTTTGGGGGAAAGAATTTGAACTTAAAAAAAAAAAAGCACTGAAATTATCCCTATGGGAAAAGTCAGAACTTTATTGGACTTCCTTATGTGTATTTTACAAGTTTGCATTGCTGTTATTTTAAATTCCATAGGGGCCCATTCTCTTCTTTGGTGCTTAGGAAGATTAAAGGTCTGGCCTGGGTCTAGAAAGGTGATGAAATTAAAACATAACTATAATAGAAGCAATGGAGAGAGAACGCTGGAAGGATGGAGGTTGCCATCCAAGAGCAGACACTCTCTTAACTGATCTCTTCTTTACTGACCTACTGGGCTCACTAAAATTTCTCCTTCCACTGTAACACTCACTACTAGGCAATGGCCACAGCACCCTGGAAGGTCCTGGCTAGTAGGCTACTTTCTGCCATGTCCACATCTGCTTCTCTCAGAGTGTAAGTCATTGTGATTGTTCCAAAATCTGTTTATGCCAATGTTAGTAGTTACTATACTGACATAATTTACTTAAATATTATGTAAACCAATGATGCAAAAAGAAAGAGAAAGAGAATTGTTGTTTCTAAGAACACTAAACCAAATGCTTTGGGAAGTCTCAATAAAGGCAATCTCTTTTTAAAATGCTGTTGAATTAAATGTGAGTGAGACAACTGGAAAATAGTTAACATCTATTGCATGTTAATTAGTGTCAGGTGCTGCATTAAGCCTTTATATGAAATATCTATTTGATCCTTACGGTAACTCTCTGAAGTGAGTATTGTGGAAACTGAGGAGCAAAGAAGGTAAATAATTTGCTGGAGTTAGGAAGTGGTACATCCAGGATTGAACCCAGGCAGTTTGGCTTGAGAGACTGCACTCTTAACCATTACACTATCATGTAAAAAAAAACCTGGAAAAAAGCATAATAATGGAGTCTGTACTGAGGTTATTTTACAAGAAATATTTAAGTTTCTTGTTCTACTTTAAGAAGCCAAAGCTGAAATCCATAGACAATTCAATATGGGTGGGTCATTCAAGAATCAAGAACTCCACCCTTAAGGAAAAGCCTTGGCCTGAAGATTATCAAGTGGTTGGTTATGCATTTTATATGTTGTAAATTAAAATGAAACATTGAAAACATATATGTAGTACTTTGTATGATTTCCCACTTTAACTGATTTTGATTAATCAACCTAGTAGCAATGCTCGATGAGTATCACTTATCTGTTTTAGAACTTAAAATTTTGGAGATGGAATAGTAATAAGTGGAGAATCAGTTATCTTTCTAAAACACAAATCTGCATATAACACTCTCTTGCTTAAAAACAAAACAGATCTGAATATAACACTCTCGCTTAAAAACAAAACACAGATCTGAATATAACACTCTCTTTCTTAAAAACTTTTATTTCTTTCACCGGCTTCCCCCACTTCCAGTTGGAAAAAATCCAGGGCTGCAAACAGGATCTTGCTTATCTTTCTAGTCTTACTTCAGCCAGTCTGCTTACTCATATTTCTAGTCATTTGCCAACTACTTTGTGCCCACTCATGCTTCTGTATCTTTGCATGTGTCATTTTCTTTGCCTGGAATTCTCTTTATTACCTCCTCCAGTTGGAGAAATCATAAGTATTCTTCATTCATTTATTGAACAAATAATTCTGGATATCTATTTGTATGAATAATGAACTAATATATATATAATCATATGCCCCTATTGAAAAATTATAAGCTGTTCTTTTCCCTCAAAGCATATATCACAATTCACCATTTTCTATTTATTTTTGTGTTCACTTGTTTAATGTTCAAGGGAAGGAGGAGAGCAGAAGAGGAAGAGGGGAAAGGAGGGTAGGTACAGGTTGTTATGAGAGTACATGTGGCTTGCAGGAAAAGGGAAATGGTGGGGAAAGTTCTGAGGAATTAACTTTGGAGCTGAGATCAGCAAGAGAGGTCAGATTAACTGGGCAAAGTGGAGTGAGTAGGGGCAAAAAGTGGGGTAGGAGGATGTGTGTTCCAGAATAAAGGAACAGCAGGTGCCAAGACCCTGAGGCCGAAGGATGGGAGACATGTTTGAGAAACTGAAAGGCAGCTAGGGTGGTAGGGCTGAAGAGCATAAGGGAGACTGCAGGGGGGATGAGGTCAGACAGGGGATGAACCAGATCCCTTAGGGTGCTATAGGACATGCTAGTATGACTTGGATCTTCATCAGAAAACCAAAGAGAAGCCATTGGTGAGATTAAGCAAGGGAATAACATTTTCAGGTTTGTGATTAAAAAAAAAATTTCTGGCTGCGGGTAGAGAACAGATTGGGAGTATGGCAAGTGTCACTTCTCTCCTGAGTCTTCCTTGGTCTCTGGCAGAGTCAGTGCTTTGTCCTGTGTGCTCTCATCAAAATTAGGAACTTCTTGAGGGCAGGTCTGTTTTGCTCATTGCTGTATGCCCAGGGCTTAAAACAGTGATAGCATTTAGTAGGGTCCTAATAAATGTTACCTATAGTAAACAGTGCAAATTTATTATGTCATTTCTCACATTACACTATAGTTATTTTCTTATATAGGTTCTCATCTCCATGGGGTTTCCAGTGCTCTGAGAGGTAAATGACCTTTCTCCTAAAGAGGGAACTGAAGTCCTACTTAATGCACTGTGGAAGTTGTGAATAAAAATCATGTAATCTGATGGGAGAAGGCATTTGTCCTGCCACCTGATTTTTTCCTTCCTACATCATGTAGTAACTATACCTCATCAAAGGACCATTGGACAAAAAAATGCCACAAATTAGAAATTCTGCAGTGGAAAGGAGCTTCATTCTCTCCTAAATTAAGCACCTCCAGAGATAATGATAATTGTCTTGGCTTAGATTACCCAAGAGCCTTTCTTTGTACTTTCCCACTGAAGGTCTTAGGGACTTTCTCCAAATAAAGAGTCCTTATTCCTAGTCTGGGAATATGACCCTTAAGCAATATTTCACTAGAATTACGGATCCTAAGGCTAGAAAGATCTTTGGAGTCACTTAATTTACCCATCACTCCCACCCCAACGCTTAAGCCCTCTCAGTAACACTCCTTTCTCATCACATGGCTCTGGCAGTGTCCCTTGATAAACTCAGGTGTCAACCAGGGACAGATGGCAGGTGCTGGAGCTAGAGAACTCAGAAAGTCATCTTTGATTTTCACTAGGTTTCCATGTTCATTCCAAAAAGTTTGTGTTACATTCACGGCTTTAAGTCTCTGTTGCCAATTCCTTCCCTAACCCCAGACCACTAAATTCATTTTCAGGATTTTTCTCCCCCTCTCACTTTACTGATCTTTTCATATTGTTTCAATGTTTTCACCATCTCCCGTTTATTCACTTGCAATTCTAATAAACCTTTATTTCTTGCAACCAAGTTAGAACATCAAATTCTTAATTAATTAATTAGACAAGTATTTGTTGAATACTTACCATGTTTTCCACCCCACAAATTTCTCTTTCCTTTGATAGTATCATGACCCCCCAGGACTCTTAGAGCAACCTCACTGCTGGTCCCATCTCCAGCCTCTCTCTCCTTTTCCCAAACCCCAATCCCATCACCACACTCATTGAGATCAGATCATTCCTCTTTTCCAGAGCTCTCCATGGCTTACCTCTCTACTCAAATTGAAACTTGGAACCACAGGCTTCCAGGATCTGCATTAGTGGTTCCCAGCCTACCTCTCCTACCCTACTGACCTCAAGGCCAGTGCTCTCTGCAGGCTCCCATGACATCATGACGTTACATTTGGGTATTATAAGGTAGCACTGACCATTTCCCTTTTATGCATCATTTTGTTTTCATTTCTTTCTCTTCTTTTGCTCTCCTTTTTTGTGTTTCCCATTTCCTCCCTCTCCCCCCTATGACTCCCATGAGTCTTTCACTTGGGAAAACTTAATATCATCTCATGCTACCACTTCCCAAGTCTTGTCACTGAGACATCCTCCCTGGCATTTTATGTTTGAGGCGTTGTGGTGTGCCCTAATGCCCTTGCCAAGGTGAATCAGCATGAGGAAAACAAACTCACATTCCCAAAAAAGAGACTTGACAGAAGCAAAGAAATGGACAAAACACACAGAAATCCAGTAAGCAAAGAATGATTGGAAAACAAGTTGGCAATTTCTTATAAAGCTAAACATATATTTACCATATGACCCAGAAGTTCTACTCCAAGTTATTTACTCAAGAAAAATGAAAACTATGTTCACAGAAAAACCTATTTACAAATGTTTTTGGTGGCTTTATTCATAATTGTCCCAAATGGGAAACAACTCAAATATCCTTTAACTGGTGAATAGATAAGCAAACTGTGGTACATCCATATAATGGAATACTACTCAGAAATAAAAAAAATAAACTACTAAGATAGGAAACAAGATGCCAGAAACTGAGGATCGAAGGAAAGATTGACTATAAAGGGGAATGAGGGAAATTCTGAAAATGGTAGAACTCTTCTAAATCCTGACTGTACTAGTGGTTACATGATTGTATGCATTTGCCAAAACTCATAGAATTGTACATTATAAAGGGTGAATTTTACTCTATGGAAATTATATCTCAATAAATACAACTTAAAAGAAATAAGTCCACCAAAATTAAAGAGAGGAATAAAGATATATACAGAAACAAAAAAAAAAACAATAAACTTAATTATTCATACAAAAAATGGTTCTTTAAAACACACAAATATACAGTAATAAAATAGATAAACCTTCAGCAAACCCAAATGGGAATTAAAGAGAAATTACATAGGCAAACACTATTAGAAATAAAAAAAGGGATTTAATTTCTGACATAATGATTTCTGAAAGTATAATTTAAGCATAACTTATACTTAAAAAATAAAAATCTACATGAAATTGCATGATTTTCTAGGTAAAATATAGATGTACAGATTGACTCAAGATGAGATATAAAACCTGAGCAGGCCAATAACCATAGAGGAAATTGAAATAGTAGACAGAGACTTATCATTCCAAAAACCATCAGTTCCAAATAATTTACAGGTGAGTTCTACCTTCAAGACATAAATAATTGCTCTTATTTAAATAGTACAGAGGAAAAAACTGAAAAATTTATAAATTATTCCGCTAGACCAGCAGTTCTCAAAGTGTGTTCTAAGGATCCCTGAAGATCCCTGGGGCCCTTTCTGAGAGTCTATAAGGTCAAAACTATTTTGGTAACATGACGACGTTTTGACTTTTTCACTCTCATTCTTTCACACAAGTGTATAGAGGAGTTTTCTAGAAACTACTGGAATGACTAATGGATAATGTCATTGCTCTGGCATCAATTAAGAAAATGCATGCTTGTACATTCTTCTGCTTTAAAAATGTCTCCACTTTAATGTCTAATATTGGTAGGAAACGCACATAAACAAAAGTTCTTTGAGGATCTTCAGTTAATTTTTTTTATTTTGCTATTATTAATGTACAACTACATGAGCAATATTATGGTAACTAGACTCCCCCTATTATGAAGTCCCCACCACATACCCCATTACAGTCACTGTCCATCAAGCATAGTAAGACACTATAGAATAACTACTTGTCTTCTCTGTAAATACTGCCTACCCCATATGCCCCCCACCGCTGCTACATTATGTGTGCTAATCGTAATACCCCTTTTTCCCTCTTATCCCTCCCTTCCCAGCCATCCTCCCTAGTTCCTTTCCTTTTGATAACTGTTAATCGGTTCTTGGGTTCTGTGAATCTGCTGCTGTTTTGTTCCTTCAGTTTTATTTTGTCCTTATACTCTACAGATGAGTGAAATCATTTGATACTTGTCTTTCTCCGCCTGGCTTATTTCACTGAGCATAATACCCTCTAGCTCCATCCATGTTGTTGCAAATGGTAGGATTTGTTTTCTTCTTATGGCTGAATAATATTCCATCGTGTATATGTACCACATCTTCTTTATCCATTCATCTACTGATGGACACTTAGGTTGCTTCCATTTCTTGGCTATTGTAAACAGTGCTGCAGTAAACATAGGGGTGCATGTGTCTTTTTCAAACTGGGCTGCTGCATTCTTAGGGTAAATTCCTAAGAGTGGAATTCCTGGGTCAAATGGTCTTTGTATTTTGAGTTTTTTGAGGAACCTCCATACTGCTTTACACAATGGTTGAATTAATTTACATTCCCACCAGCAGTATAGGAGGGTTGCCCTTTCTCCATACCCTCACCAACATTTGTTGTTGTTTGTCTTTTGGATGGCGGCCATCCTAACGTGTGTGAGGTGATATCTCATTACGGTTTTAATTTGCATTTCTCTGATGATTAGGGATGAGGAGCATCTTTTCATATGTCTGTTGGTGATCTGATTTTCTTCTTTGGAGAAGTGTCTGTTCAGCTCCTCTGCCCATTTTATAATTGGCTTATTTGCTTTTTGTTTGTTGAGGTGCATGAGCTCTTTATATAATTTGGATGTCAACCCTTTGTCGGATATGTCATTTATGAATATATTCTCCCATACTGTAGGAAGTCGTTTTGTTCTACTGATGGTATCCCTTGCTGTACAGAAGCTTTTTAGTTTGATATAGTCCCATTCGTTCATTTTTGCTTTTGTTCTCCTTGACAGGGGAGACATGCTCATGAAGAAGTTGCTCATGTTTATATCCAAGAGATTTTTGCCTATATTTTTTTCTAAGAGTTTTATGGTTTCATGACTTACATTCAGGTCTTTGATCCATTTTGAGTTTACTTTGGTGTATGGGGTTAGACAGTAATCCAGTTTCATTCTCTTACATGTAGCTGTCCAGTTTTGCCAACACCAGCTGTTGAAGAGGCTGTCATGTCCCCATTGTATATCCATGGCTCCCTTATCGTATATTAATTGAGCATATATGTTTGGGTTTTTATCTGGGCTCTTTAGTCTGTTCCACTGGTCTATGGGTCTGTTCTTGTGCCAGTCCCAAATTGTCTTGATTATTGTAGCTTTGTAGTAGAGCTTGAAGTCAGGGAGAGTAATCCCCCCTGCTTTACTCTTCCTTCTCAGGATTGCTTTGGCTATTTGGGGTCTTTTGTGGTTCCATATGAATTTTAGAACTATTTTCTCTAGTTCATTGAAGAATGCTGTTGGTAATTTGATAGGGATTGCACTGAATCTGTAGATTGATTTAGGCAGGATGGCCATTTTGACAATATTAATTCTTCCTAGCCAAGAGTATGGGATGAATTTCCATTTATTAGTGTCCTCTTTAATTTCTCTTAAGAGTGTCTTGCAGTTTTCAGGGTATAGGTCTTTCACTTCCTTGGTTAGGTTTATTCCTAGGTATTTTATTCATTTGGATGCAACTGTGAATGAAACTGTTTTCCTGATTTCTCTTGCTGCTAGTTCATCGTTAGTGTATAGGAATGCAACAGATTTCTGTGTATTAATTTTGTATTCCGCAACTTTGCTGAATTCAGATATTAGATCTAATAGTTTTGGAGTGGATTCTTTAGAAATTTTTATGTGCAATATCATGTCATCTCCAAAAAAGGACAGTTTGAGCTCTTCCTTGCCGATCTGGATGCCTTTATTTCTTTGTGTTGTCTGATTGCCGTGGCTAGGACCTCCAGTACTATGTTGAATAAAAGTGTGGAGAGTGGGCATCCTTGTCTTGTTCCCGATCTGAAAGGAAAAGCTTTCAGCTTCTCACTGTTAAGTATAATGTTGGCTGTGCGTTTGTCATATATGGCCTTTATTATGTTGAGGTACTTGCCCTCTATACCCATTTTGTTGAGAGATTTTATCATGAATGGATGTTGAATTTTGTTGAATGCTTTTGCAGCATCTATAGAGATTATCATGTGCTTTTTGTCCTTCTTTTTATTGATGTAGTGAATGATGTTGATAGATTTTCAAATGTTGTACCATCCTTGCATCCCTGGGATGAATCCCACTTGATCATGATGGATGATCTTTTTGATGTATTTTTGAATTTGGTTTGCTAATATTTTGTTGAGTATTTTTGCATCTATGTTCATGAGGGATATTGGTCTGTAATTTTCTTTTTCTGTGGTGTCTTTGCCTGGTTTTGGTATTAGAGTGATGTTGGCCTCATAGAATGAGTTTGGAAGTATTCCTTCCTCTTCTACTTTTTGGAAAACTTTAATGAGGAAGGGTATTAGGTCTTCACTAAATGTTTGACAAAATTCAGCAGTAAAACCATCTGGTCCAGGTGTTTTGTTCTTAGGTAGTTTTTTGATTACCAATTCAATTTACTTGCTGGTAATTGGCTATTTAGATTTTCTGTTTCTTCCTGGGTCAGCCTTGGAAGGTTGTGTTTTTCTAGAAAGTTGTCCATTTCTTCTGGTTATCCAGTTTGTTAGCATATAATTTTTCATAGTATTCTCTCATAATTCTTTGTATTTCTGTGTTGTCCATAGTGATTTTTCCTTTCTCATTTCTGATTCTGTTTATGTGTGTAGACTCTCTTTTTTTCTTGATAAGTCTGGCTAGGGTTTATCTATTTTGTTTATTTTCTCAAAGAACCAGCTCCTGCTTTCATTGATTCTTTCTATTGTTTTATTAATCTCAATTTTATTTATTTCTGCTTTAATCTTTATTATGTCCCTCCTTCTACTTACTTTGGGTCTCATTTGTTCTTCCTTTTCTATTTTCAATAATTGTGAGTTTAGACTGTTTATTTGGGATTGTTCTTCTTTCCTGAGTAGGCCTGTATTGCAATATATTTCCCTCTTAGCACGGCCTTCGCTGCATCCTACAAATTTTGTGGTGTTGAATTATTGTTGTCATTTGTCTCCATATATTGCTTGATCTCTGTTTTTATTTAGCCATTGATCCATTGTTTATTTAGGAGCATGTTATTAAGCCTCCGTGTGTTTGTGGGCTTTTTCATTTTCTTTGAATAATTTATTTCTAGTTTCATACCTTTGTGATCTGAGAAGCTGGTTGGTACAATTTCAATCTTTTTGAATTTATTGAGGCTGTTTTTGTGGCCTAGTATATGATCTATTCTTAAAAATGTTTCATGTGCACTTGAGAAGAATGTGTATCCTGTTGCTTTTGGATGGAGTGTACTGTAGAAGTCCATTAGGGCTATTGGTTCTAATATGTGGTTCAGTGCCTCTGTCTCTTTATTTATTTTCCTTCAGTTAATTTTAAGAGTGCAAATTAATCCTGAGACCAAAAAGTCTGAGGTCCATTGTACCAAACTAATACTATCTCCACATGAAAAACAGACCAAAAAGAAAACTATCTGCTTGCTTAAGAACATCAGTGCAAATACCTTAAACTTAATTGTTCTTAAAAGAACAATTTTCATGACTAGATAAGATTTACCCAGAAATATAAGGGATGATTCTATATTAGGAAATCAATTAATGTAATCCAATACATTGATAGTCTAAAAGAGAAAAACTTCATGATCACCAAACAAAAGATATTTTAAAAGATATATATTTTAGTGTATTTTATTTCATTTGTTTGTTTTTAAGCCAACAAATGAAAAACAAAACAAAAATTTTAAAACTCTTAGCACGCCAGTAATAGAAGAAAATTTCTTTAATTTGATAGAATATTCAGTATTCCCATTAAAGTTAGGAACAAGACAAAGATGCCTGCTTTCATTGCTATTACTGTAATTACTAAACACGACACTGGAGGTCCTAGCTGGTACAATAAGACAAGAAAAGAAATGGGAGTATTATAAAGGCAGACATCAAACTGTCACAATTTACAAGAGATTTAATTTTCAACTTGGGAAATCTAAGAATTAACTGTAAAATTTAAAAACTAACATTAGGTTTTAGTAAAAGTTTGATAAAAGAGCAACAACAATCATTCCTTTTCCTATGTACCAACTATAATCAAATAGAAACATGTAATGGAAATTATCTTATTTATAATAGCAAGCAAATTATGAAATACATGTGACTAAACTGACTAGTGTGTCCAAGATTTATATGAAGAAGCTGTAAGCCTTATTGAAAGACATTAAGAAAAAGACAAAAATAAATGAAGAATGCATAATCTTCTTGGATGAGTCTCAAACTATAAATTTAATGAAATTCCAATCAAAACACTTACAGGATATTTTATTGAACTGGGAAAATTTATTCTAAAGTTTACCTGGGAGAGGAAATGTACAAAAGCAGTCAAAAAAATTATGAGAAGGAAAAACAATGTGACAAAGAATAAAGGAAGATAATAAAAAGGTAGACAATGCAGTTTTAGGTCCTATAAGGTATAAAAACGTCCTATAATGCTACAAGAATTGAAAGAGCCTGGTGTTGGCACAAAAGTGGACCCAAAGAATAGTGGGAACAGGATGGAATCCAGAAGCAGACCCATTCACAACTGGCATTTCAGATCAGTGGGAAAAAAGAAAATTTAATTAACAGTGTTGGGACAATTGCAAATCATCTTAGAAAAAAGCTAAAGCTATAATTCTTAATTCACACTATCGATAAAAATTAATATTAATTGTATTAAAGATTCAAAAAGACATATGCACCCCTATGTTTATCGCAGTACTATTTACAATAGCCAAGATATGGAAGCAACCTAAGTGTCCATTAGTAGATGTGTGGAAAAAGAAGATGTGGTACATATACACAATGGAATATTATTCAGCCATAAGAAGAAAACAAATCCTACCATTTGTAACAACATGGATGGAACTAGGGGGTATTATGCTCAGTGAAATAAGCCAGGCAGAGAAAGACAAGTACCAAATGACTTCACTCATCTGTGGAGTATAACAACAAAACAAAACTGAAGGAACAAAATAGCAGCAGACTCAGACTCCAAGAAGGGACTAGTGGTTACCAAAGGGAAAGGGGGTGGGGAGGGAGAAGGAGATTTAAAGGTATTAAGATTAGCACACATAATATAGGTGGGGTCACAGGGAAGGCAGTATAACAAAGAGAAGACAAGTAGTGACTATAGCATCTTACTACACTGATGGACAGTGACTGCAATGGGGTATGTGGTGGGGGGGACTTCATAATATGGGTGAATGTAATAACCACAATGTTGCTCATGTGAAACCTTCATAAGATTGTATGTCAATGATACCTTAATAAAAAAAATTAATTGTATTAAAGGTCTAACTTGGACAATGAAACTATGTAAGTATTGAAAAAAGATTATATATATATATAAAATCTTCTGAGAGTAGTAATACCATTCTAAGCAGAACACAAATCCCACAAGACATATATATAAAAGACTGACATATTTTGCCACATAAGAAAACCTTTTGTATGATGTAAGACAATGTAAATAAAGACAGGTAGTAGACTTGGAAAAATATTTGTAACACATGTAAAAGAAACGATTAATATCATAATGTAATGACACAAGCCTTCAATAAGGGAAAAGATAATAGAGAAATAGACAATATAGACAGCAATTCACAGAAGAAATACAAATGATCAATATATTAAAGCATGCTCAAATGCACTGTAACCACAGAAATACAAATCTGTAAAAGATTAATACAGCTTTTTATTTTTTTCACTTACTAGATTTGCAAAAATTGAAGGTCTGATAATATCCAGTTTTGGTGAGGTGTGAGGAAATGAGTATTCTTACTCACTGTTAGATGGGAGTATAAATGGAGACAGTCTGTTTGGAGGGTAACAAAAATTTAAATTCTCACATGTTTAAACCAGAACTTTCAATACTAGAAATTTACTTGCAGAAATAATTTCATATGTCCATAAAAATATATGTGCAGAAGGTTTGCTGCAGCACTGTTTATGAGAGTGAAAAACTGGAAGCAACTAAAAGGCTTCCTATAGGGAAATAACTAAATAATGGTGGTTACAAAATATAGAATAGCACTTATGGGTTAAAAGAATAAGGTAATTCTGTTATGTACTGATATGGAAAAACCTTAAAGATATATTGTTCTGTGAAAAAAGCACAAAGTATGTTTATGGTATGATTCCATTTGTGTAAAAAACTATATTTCTATCTACATAAATTTACATAAATGTATACATGTACAAATAGGAAAAGGTCTGGAAGGGTACATACTAAACTGTAAACATTATTTACCTTTGTGGAAGGGAGTAGGATTAAAGAGGTAGAGTAAAAGAGACTTATGTTACAACTATTCTGTAATTTATTTTTTTACAATGAGCATGTATTTCTGTTTTACTTTTTTCAAAATCAATAAAGTAGAAGAAAGAGGAGGAGGAGAAGGCGAGAGAGGAGGAGGAGGAAGAGAATAAAGAGGAAGAAAACTCCTGTGATATCTACAGTAAGAGGTGATGTAGGTGAAAGCCTTGGTTTTGAAAGGAGGAAGAGGTCTGTCTAGGCTCTTTTAACATACTTTCTCCATTTCCATTAACATGCATTTCCATTATGTTGACCATCTGAAGTCTCCAAATATATATGTATCTGCCCCACAAACACACAGACTGGTAAGTACTCATTGCTGTGTCTTCAGTGCCTACCAACATGTTTGGCATCCAGCAGATGTTAAATAAGTGTATGTTGAATAAACCATAATCTGAAAGAAAATAAAAAGGTAGAACACACAGTTTTGGGTAACTAATTAGATGAGATGGGGAAGAAGATGGGTGGAGTGGAAATGGTATTATTATCAAATAAGGAAAATAGGATGTTTGGGGGAAATTATGACAATAGCTAACATTCAACAATTACTGACTATGTGCAGGTACTGTATTAAATGCTTTGTCTCCATTATCTCATTGAATCCTAAGAACAACCTTATATTCCCTCACACAAGGGTAGAGAGTTAAGAGACTTCCCCAAGGTCATTCAGCCATTAAGTACAGGAGCTGCAATTCAAACCAATATCCCAGACTCCATGCTCTTAATCCTGAGGTTATATTGCCTCTCCAAAGATGGAAAGCTAATGAAATCAATTTTGCTATGTTGTGAATGAGATGCTGATGGGATATTCATTGAGGAGGACTATCCAGTAGATAGCTGGATATTACCAGCCTGCACCTTCTTAAGAGAGGTGAAAGCTAGAGGTATGGATTGGAGAGAGTGGTATCTGGGAGGCCAACATTCAGTAATCATTCAACAAATACTTATTGAGCTCCCACATAAGCTCCAGCACATAAAATACCAAACAGTCACTTCAAATCCATTTGGTTCATAGAATACTTATTATGTCAAAGTACTGGGATCTGGTGTTTTTAATTGTTGGTCATTTCTTTTTTCATGTCTTATACTCCCAATTACACTGTATCTTTAAATACTAAATTTCTTTGTATTCCCCTTGTTACAAGGCTCAAAACACTTTTGTTGATTGAATACCTGAGAAAACATTAAGAAATAAGTAGTCATTCACGACTAGCCTAAATCTCAGGAAACCAAGTGTAGCCAGTCTTTATCTCTGTGACCATCAAAAAGTCTATAAAAGCAATCAGATTTCAACCAAATAAAAGATTTTCATCAATGTCATTAAGGCTAATTGTAGGCATCAGAAAGTTGAGGCTTGGAGTAGAGCAGGCTGGCTGCCAGAAGACGCATCCCAGGTGGTATTTCCCTTGGCAAATGTATCAAAGTCCAGAATCTGGCCCTCACCTTGCTGATCCAGAAACTCAGTCCTTCAGAGTTGAAAGAACACATGGAGGCTTATGCATGTTCACTAAGTCATAAAGAACTGAAGTCTAAAACCAGAGTGTCAGTTTATTAATATGTAATTGGATATTTGTTTCTGCCATCATCTTCCTGTAGCCAAGAGATGTGCAAAGCTAAATTATTAGACCATATGGTAAACCCAGAATCAGCATGTAAGGAGCTAGTAATAGGATTAGGATGTTTAATAGCACCAGGCTCTGATAACCTGATCAGAGGCAGCATGAAACAGGAACAGAGCACAGACTTTGGAACCAGATGAACTTGGACATTGACAGGGCTCCCCACTGCCCAGCAGAGTGGCTTGGGGCAAGTCACACAGTTTCTCCCACCTCCAGTTTTTAAAAGGAATGGTGATGACTGCTTCAAGTGATACCTGCATACTGTGAGGATTAAATTACGTAATGCATAAAATGCTAGGCCAGCCCTTGTCACATGACAGGCCCTCAATAAATGGCAGCTATATATATATATATATATATATATATATATATATATCTCCAAACCAGAGGCACACCTGTTATGAGCTCAAATCAACCTTTCAGAATATCCTTTGCTTTGAATGAAACACGGCAAGCAAGACTGGGGGCAAAAGAATAGGAAGAAGGCTGGTGCAGCAATCTAGAACATAGAACACAGTGGCTTAAAACAGATGCAGCCATGGTGGGGTGGGGGTGGGAGTGCAGGGAAAGATATGTATACAGATTTGAAAGATATTTAGGAGGCAGGCACTATGCTGGGTGATAATTTTACATAATTGTTCATAGTCCTGACAGCAACTTATAAAGTAGCCCATTTTTCAGATGAAAGCCAGAGATACTAAGCTCAGGACCACAGGGCAGTGACTGAACTGCACTATGAATCACAACTGGTGCAACTCCAAAATCTCTCTTCTTTCTACAAACAAAACATATTCCTGTACACATCTTAGTTCTCAACCAAGATGTCAACAGCAAGGAATATAGTAATTTCTTACCTCTAATAATTAAAGTACTGAAGTTTAGAGAAATGATTTTTTTAGAAACTATAACTTGGAGTAGATGTAGGTTATCGCTATAATAAATAATGTCTCAATTTATTGCTCACTTCCTTTATACAATTTTTTGAAGGGGGGACAGGGAGGGGGAGGGCAGAGCTCGTGGAACAGAAATTATACATCGCTACAGATTTGTCTCTGACAAACTACCATACATCTGAACTCATCATCCACTGTGTCAAGCTGAAAACAGTTCAAGAATGGTTACTCCAAGGAACAGGCACTGGTTTTGAGCAAAGAAAGTCATAGCTGGGCTATCTACAAGATTTCCCTTGTAACAGTGACAAGCTCCTCAGGCAGCAGACACAGGAGCTCTCCAAAGAATCATCTCCTGGCACTGTGTTTCTCAGATTTTCATCTTTGCAGTCACACTCACACACAAATTGTAATGCACTGCAAACACTTAGTTCTTTAGATGAAAGACAATATAACAGATTTGAGTTCTTTTTTCCTTATTACTGGCAAGTTAGGCTTTCCCCACTTTTACAGCTTAAATTTTAACCCAAGCATAACATTTTACCTTTGTTCTTATAAAATTTTGCTTCAGATTAATTTGAGCCTAAAATTTCATCCTCATGAGATGTATATATATCAGCTTTGTTTCTCTGTAAATTTAATACACGTGGCTTCTATATTCCTACTCCAAATATTGCTTTAAAGCAATTGTTGTTTTCATAAGGTATTCATTGATTAGATAAATGTCATTGCATGACACCCAAGTGCCAGACCCTCAAGGAATTCACAACCTAATTAGGAAAATAGACATGCACTCACAATAACAGTACTAACACAATAACAATTTCTACTACTTGCCACTGCTTCTCTGTGCCAGACCCCAAGAATAAAAAGAAGAATAAGAAATTTCCCCACCTTCAAGAGGCTTTTGGAGGGCTTATGTACAGTCTGATGGGAGAGGTAGGTATATGAGCCAATATATGCAATAGAGTAAACAGGTGGCCTGCTAGAAAAAATAATAGTGTTTTTAGTAGGAGAACAAAAAAAAGGAGAGGCTAATATGGGATGAGAAGGAGAGTTGGAAAGGTTTTATAGAGGAAGTAAACTTTAGATTGAGTTTTAAAAGGAGGGGCAGGTATTCTCCAAATTAAAAGCAAAGGGAAGGGAAAGGGTAACTGGCAAGGCAGGTGTAAAACAGTTTTGTGTATTCAGGGAACTGCAAGAAGTTGAGATGGTAGAGATGGAGGTTACAAGTAAATAAAGAGGGAGAAGGGGGTTGAGAGGGTGCAGCAGGAGCTGAGACAGCAGATGATGGCGGGGGTGGGGGAGCCTCACAGGCTGTGCTGTCTGGGAAGCCATGGAGTCGCTGAAGGGTTCCAGGCATGGGAATTACAAGAACAGGTCTGTTTTAGAAACAGAACCCTGGCAGTAAAGAGGAAGGAATAAGAGGGTTTGAGTTTAGCAATAAGGAGATCAGTTAGAATATACAAGATATATTTATAAGAGATATTCACAAGGAGCAATGGTTGGAAAGGAGGAATACTAAGCCTATGTGAAGAAATCAAGAAGACAACCCAGTAGAAAAGTGAGCAATATCATGAACTGGTACTTCACAAAAGAGAACATTTAAATGGCCAATAAGCATACAAAAAGGTACTCTACCTTAACAGGAAGCAGGGAAATGTAAATAAGAGCGACACTGAGAAATGAGTATATACCCAAAGAGCTCGCACAAATTGAAAGGTCTCACAGTACCAAGTATTGGAGAGAATATAGAGCAACAAAAATTCTCATACACAGCTGGTGGCAGAACAAATTAGTAGAAGCTCTTTGGAGAAGAGTTCCATGTTAGCCAGTAAAGTTGAAGAAGCACTTACCCCAGGATCTGGCAGTTCTACTTCTGGATTTCTACCCTAAAGAAATGTGTGCCTGACACACCAGGATGCATATGGAAAATGTTTATAATAGTAGTTTTCATAGGAACCCAAAATTGGAAAAAACTCAAATGTCTCTCTTATCACCATTAGGATGGATATATGAATCAGGGCATATTCATACAATATACCTTTACTGTTATCTGTGCTTATTCATATATATTCAATATATTCATACACATCAATAAAAAAAATGAACTCCAAATACGTGCAATAATATGGGTGAATCCAATAAACTTAGTGACAAACAGAAGAAACCAGACACAAACAGTACAAAAAAACGTGATTTCACCATATAAGTATTAAAAAATGCTAAAGTAAACTATATACTATATAGCTTAGGGATACATATGTAGGTGGTAAAATTACAGAGAATCAGGAAAATAATTATCATAAAAGTCAAGACAGTGATTATCCAAGTAAACGAGGGATGAGTTGTGATCAAGGAGAGGCAAACAAGGGGCTTCTAGGATGCTGGAAATGCTGTTTCTTGAGGTGGGTGTGTTTTCTTGAGTGTTCGCCATATAATTATTTGCTTAACTGTACAATATGTTTCATGCACCTTTATTTATGTGGGTTATATTTCACAACATAAAAGAAGAAAGTAATGTATTTGGGGAAAAAACAAAAAGCACATAAACAGCTATGTATAGCTAGATGTGTTTATAAATGAAAATCTGTCTTTGCTGAAAATAAAAGTCAGAAAGGCTTCACATAGGAGATATAGGTGAACTGAAACACAAAAGATTGGTTGGAATTTTCCCAGCCAATGTAAGAAAAAGAGAATTCTGTGTAAGGAAAATAGCATGTCCAAAATGCATGGAAGCATGAGCGAACAAAGCATATCAGAGAAATGACAATTAATTTAGTATGACTAAGCTAGAAGTTAAGAGAAGGATAATGGTGAGAAAAAAGCCTGGAAAGGGAGGCTTGAGAAGTCTTGGATTTTTTTGTGATAGAAATGGGGAGTATTAGGTAGAATGACATAAACAGCTTGCTTGTTAGAAAGATCCCTATCAGCAGCATATGGAATGAACTGGAAGAGATAACCTAAAGCCAGTGAATGTTGAGCACCTATTAGCAGAGTTTGGGAAGATATCATGAGAGAATGAACTGTGAAGAAGACAGAAAGGACAGATGGAGGTATTTAATAAGTAGAATTGTTAGGCCATGGAAACTATCAGAAATATTTGATGTGAATCCTGGTAAACCTAGATCTCAGAATTGCTCAAAAGTTCAATGTGATTTGAACCACTGCCAGTTTGAGATGTCTCGCTTCCACTGGGCATGAGAATAGGGTATGAAGGTAAAAAAGGGAACAGGGATGGTTCTTAAGATTTTGGCCAGAGCAATGAGAAAAATAGTGATGCCATTATGTGAAATGGGGAAAACTAGTGAAGAAGCCAGATTATTTTTAATTGTGTTTGTTTTTAAAGATGGAAGGAGAATCAAGAGCTCTCCTTTAGATGCTTTTTTTTTAGACATTGTGCTTTGCTTGAAATGCCTTTTAGACATTCAACTGAAGACATCAGGCAGGCAATTGTGTATACCAGTGTGGAGCTTGGAAGGCACAGTCATTGTTGGAGTCTTAATTTTGGGTTCCATTAGCATAAAAACAGTAGTTAAGTTTCCCTGCTTTAAAACCAGGGTTTGGTAGAATTGTCTCTACAAAGAGGGGTGTTGAGAAGTAGGGTCATCTGCCATCAATGAGGTAGTGGGTAGAGAATACACTATCACCATTCATGCGTCCATCCATGGAGTAAGCTGTAAGAAACACACCCCTTGGGCACTCACAGAGATCCAGAAATTTGCCAGGAAGGAGGTGGCAACTCCAGATGTACACATTATCACCAGGCTCAACACAGCTTTCTGGGCCAAAGGAATAAGGAATGTCCTACACCATATTCACGTGTGGTTGTCCAGAAAACAATGGGATGAAGATTCACCCAACAAGCTTTATATGCTGGTTATGTATGAACCTCTCACCACTTAAAAAAAATCTACAGGCAGTAAATGTGAATGACAATTGACAACTGATTGTCAAATAGTTATCAAACCAAAAAGAAAAGAAAAAAAATAGGATTCCCTGACATAATTCCAGGTTGGGGGCTCTTCCTGTGAACTACGGCATGTACTTCTCCCTTTTAAAATACTTACCTCAATGTATTTGGCTGTTTACATATCTGTGTTCCCCACAAAAACTGTAAGCTGCTTGAAGGTAGAAGCTGGTCTTGTTTACATTGGATTCTGATGACCTGATGGTTCATAGCATATAGTGGGTAATCAGTAAGTTTGGGAAATGAATGAATGATCAAATGCTGTTCACTCCTCTTACTACTGTATCTTGTTATTCTCTGCACTATATTCAAGAGATCACAGACCCTCTCCACATACTGTTTCCGACTGCAACTCTATCCCACTGTTCTCCACAAAGTATCTTGCTTACTACTATAAAGGTAGAGACCACTAGCATTTTCCTCCCCATCCATTAGAATTTTTCTTCTTTCATTCTTCTTAGATTTACTGCTCATCTCCAAGGCTAAAACCACCCTGACTGTACAGCCTGTACTTCTTCCTCAGATTTGCATCCTTCATTATTCCTGATCAGTATGATCATACATTTTATCTTCCCCTTTGTTCATTCATATTAGCTCAGAGAATGTGAAGGTATCATATTCACCCTAGAAAAGACTAGATATTGGACTTAGGAAACAGACTAATCCAGAGTTCACATTCTGATGGTAATGTTCTCTTTAATGGCCTGCCAGGCATGACTTTCACTGGAGAAAATGCCTGGAGCTGTGACAGCAAATTAAAAGCCTCAGTGCATATGACTGCTTGGGGCTGGGGCAGGCATGGCCTGACACACTCTTCTTTCAACTGCTGAATGAGATGGGATTGCACTAAGGCAAGGATTTCCCCTTTAACAGGGGATCAGCATTCTTTCTTCCCAAAGATAATACCTTGAAAGTGGCCACAATAGGTTCTAGGTCAGGGGATGAATCAAGTCAGATATTCTAATACCCATGAGTATCCCTGACAGGTTTCAGAGGCCTCTTCAGGCTGGCTTCTCTTCTTGGCAATGAGGCCTGGTTGAGGGTCAGTCCCTGGGCAGAGCTCCCCCTTGAATTAGGTTAATGCCAATGTCTCTAAGGCAGCTGAAGGAATTTCTCTTTGAGATCAGGGACAGGAGGCCCTGAGGCTCCATAGAAAGCTGTGTCTCTAAGCTCTCTCTTATACTGCCAGGCTGGGTCCCAAGTTCACCCATGATTAATACTTGGTCAACAGCAGAGGTACCAAGTAGTAGAGAAGGAGTCTGTTCTAAGTCAGAATTCCTCCCATCCTGACCTAAGAGATCACCCAGTAGAACTTCTGTAGTCTATTGAAATAGTGCAGAAAAGAGTCCAAGATTTTGGCATCAGACAGGTCTGGCTTTGAATCCCAGCTGTGCCACTAACTAACTATGCGTTGGTCAAATGGAGATGATATCCATCAGTAGGGTTGTTGGATAATGAAACTTCAATTGATTTCCCTGCTCCCTTCCATTTCCTCTGTAATAGGCGAGGAACATCAGCCCCAGTGCCAGGGTCAGCTTTGACTAAATCCCTCCATTCTTTGCGATATCCTCTTCATCTTTGGCCACTCCCCTCCTCTGCATACCATGTACCTGCTCCAGTGAACACTTTTCAGCTCTCCGACTACATCAAGCTCTTTCCCCACAACACCGTCCAAGAGAACTTTCTGCAATGATGAAAAAAGTGCTGCTCCTGAGCTGTTCACTGTAACAGCCACTAGCCACACGCACTAGTCAGCATCTGAATTCTAGCTAGTGGAACTGAGGAAATAAAACTTTAATCTTATTTAATTTTAATTAAATCAAATTTAAATGGCCCCCATATGGCTAGCGGCTACCATAACTTACAGTTTTAGACTGTAGGTATTTGCATTTACCATTTCCCTACATGAAATATATCTCCCTCCTCTTCACCTAGCTAACTTCTACTCAGTCTTAAAATCTCCACTTGAACATCTCTTCTTCCAGGATGCATATCCTGAGATCCGAGACTCAAACATCCCCTTTGTTATCTTCCATAGCATCGTCTACACTTCTGTTATATCCCTCATCACATTTTATTTTAATTACTGTCTGTATTTTCCACTAGGTTGTAAATTTCATTGGTTACTTGGGGCCCTACAAATTTCCCTGTCTCAGGGCTGGGTGCCTCTTGCCTTCCCTTTGGGTGGACACCCACAGGAGCGGAGGGTTTAGACTTTTTTCAAGCTGGACACTGTGATCTTTGAGAGAACCACTGTATATCTGAATAGACTTAGGTATTGTTTAGCAGTGGACTTATACCTTTCTAAGGTTAAGCCAAAAGTCAGAAACTAAAAAGGAAAGGAATGATAAAATGATTCTTTAAAAATGAAAAGTTTCTGAATGCAAAATAAACAAAACCCACCATCTTAGTATCAAGACAGGTTGGAAAAAAATGTACATCATATTTTATAGATAAAAAAGGATGAATATCCTTCTTATAAAAAAGAGAAAGATGGACACCCACAGATAAAGGATGTGAACAGGCAATTCAAATGAGAGGATAAATTAATCTCAATAAATATTCTAAAAAATGTTTAACTTCTCTAGTAACTAAAGAAATGCAGATTAAATAAACAAAATACCATTTTTACTATTAAATTAGCATGTATCAAAATATTTTATCATTCTTAGATTATGATTAGAGCATAAAGAAAAAGGTAATCTGGCAATAAGAATAAAAAATTAAACATGTATACATTTTATTCAACAATTCTACTTTTAGGAATATATTCTAAGAAAATGATCAAATACTTGACAAAGGTGAATTTACAAAGATGTTCTGTGCAGTGTTGTTTATAATACTGAAAAGCAGGAAACAACCTAATTAGATCACTAGAGATTGGTTAAGTAAAATATGATACATCACTGTAATGGGATACTAAGTAGCTGTTAAGAGTGGTGATAAAAATCTATGTTTATTGTCATGGAGCATTACCTATAAAAAATGAAAATGAAAAAAGAAAGTCACAAGCTATCATGTTAGTAGGAGCCTAGTTATGTAAAAATATTTGTCAACTTAACTATCTACTCATAAAAAGGAATCTGGAAGAAATATGCCAAAATATTAATGGTTCTCTTTGGGTAGATATTTCACTCTCTTTCCCCCCTTAGATTCATGGCAGGTAGTAAGCGGGAGGTTCTTCCCAGGATACTCCGGTACGGGGTTTGTTGTCCCCTCAAATGGGTCACAGGGAACCTGAGAAATATCCAATACTAGGTTTCCTGGTTGATGCAGCTGTAAACTAACTGGGAGCATGGACCCTGCCTATCTTGTTCACTGCTGTATCCAATCCCTGGTATCTTGAATTGCTTGGCACATACTAGGCATTCAATGAATATGTGTTGAATTATGTCGTATCAGAGCACCAATTTACTTAATGATAAGCATATTTAAACATCATTTTGATAAACCCAGAATGCAAAATTCACAAAAATGTATATAATACATGACTCCCAAATATGTCATGTTTTTTATACACCATGCCTAGGGCCATAAGTTTATTTTCTTCTGTCATTTGTGTATTTTCCCATAAGAGGTTGAGAAGCAGTGAATAATGTTTTCATGCAAGGCCACTCCCACTCACTTATGAGGTTAGATATCACAATCTCTAACTCACAGATGAGAAAATGAAGATTTGGTGATTGTTCAAGGTCACACCTTTAAAAGTAGGGGAATCAGGATCCAAATCCAGGCCCATTTGTCTTCAAAACTCACCTGTGGCTTTGACAGGTGCGAAATAAGGCAATGAAAAGGACATTGCAGGTCTGTGACAGCTGCTGCGTATGCTTCCTAACAAGTCACCACCGCTTAGCCCTGACCTTCCATGTCTAAGAGGTGCTTTTTCTTAACCCTTGGAGAATCCAGAGGACGATTTGTCACCAGGGTTATTAGCATTTCTCCCTGACTATCGACAGCTTGTCTTTTCTCCGTCCAACCAGTGACTGATTTCTTCAAATGCTCGCCAAAAACAGCCCAAGTCACCATGGTAAATGTATTGACAGAATCATATTAACAGCTACTGAGCATTTACAGGGTTGTAAGTTATGCAGGGGGGAGAAAAGATAAGAAAAAACACAAGGACATAAAACAAGTTCAATCCGTGGTGACGATTATTTATTTAGAAGCTGCTGGTTGGAACAGTTTTTTAAATATATTTTCATTGCTAATTATGGTTTCTTCAAGAGAGTGGCTTCAGAGTTACTCCTCTTTAAAGCTAATCATTAATATTTTAGCTGCTCAGCTCAGAAACTGTGCTCATGCAGTTGACCCATTCACAGCTCTTCTATGCAGTCGACTTTGTCATCAGCGGCTGGCTGCACTGGGTGAACTGCTACACAATCCCCAAATCTGCTGAGTCCATTTACCTTAAGGCAGCAGGCATTTAAGTCCTTATTTCTCTAAAGACTGAGGCTGGTTCAATAAGCAAAATTCTGCTATAAGCCACCAAGACAACTAACAATTTTTCAAAGGAATGACCTATCTTTTCTAAGTTAATTTACACCTTTTATTGGGGGGATGCAAGTGTTGCCTTAGGCAAGAGAGAGAATACAGAAGAGTTTGTTTCCAGTTTCTAATTCCCTGGGTACTGCTATGTGAACCTTATAACAAATAAGGTCAGCCTCCAGGCCCAGGGCAGTACTGCGGTTAGACAGGCAAAGGGGAACTCTGAGGTCCCTGCGTGTATGTTTTGGTATAGCTCAGTCTCCCGTGTTTCCAACTTCACATGCTTCTTAAGGAGAATCTAATCCTCACAGGAGAATTTAATCTGTTCATTTGCACGCATCTCATCAGCACGCTGCTCTTTGTTGAGGACTGTTTGATGTCCCAAGGAAAAGACTTCGAAGTCTTTTAAAGCCTTTTTGATGTGAACCAGAAAATCACGTTTTGTCAAGAGTGCACTCAACTTGAACCTCAAAAGGTTCAGGACTCAGAAACCACACCGTTCAAGTGGGATTTAAACAGGGCAAAATCACTTCCTTGTCTTCCCCTGCAAGTCCCTCCCCTGGCCTTTGTGCTAACAGTTTCTGTGCACTGTTGGGCTTTTTCTCCCCCTTTCTTTTTTATTTTCTTTCACTCTCACATACACACATCTTGGCAAGAAAACCTTAAGAAGAAGAAAAATATGCCACCAAGAAGTAGCTATCTCCCCACTAAGGATAAAAGCTATCTCCAGTTTCACCCTAGCCTCACAGATTCAGAAGGGTCATTGCTGGGGCCCCAGAGGGCCAGGCAGCTCTAGGTGAGGGTCAAATGATTTACACAGCCAAACAGCTATGACTGCATCCTTAATCGAGGCATTTGACTAGGTACAAGACTAGAGCTCCCTGTGCCCCAGGGAGCTTTTGCAGAGAAAACTGGAAACTTGCTTCAGGGAGCAGCTACTTTGTGCACAGAGGGAGCGCATACCTTAGGACTCCATTGTTTCAACTTGGAAATGAAGAGACAGAAGTTTTGACTCCTCCTAAAATCCGGGGGAAGAACAGAGCTGAGAGAGAATATTCTAGCCCTAACTTACTCTTTCCAAAGCTTTTTTTCTCTGCCAATGTTTTCTCTCTTTAGACTTGAAAATCCAGTTATTCAAAGGCTAGCAAAAGTTTAGATTCAGGAGACAGAATCACAATTGTGAAAAGGTCCAAGTGTTCCCGATATCCTAAGGAACACTAGATGCCCTGTTTCTCGTCGCTGTAACCACATCAAAGCCTCATGACTACTATCTCATTCCTGTAACTGAAATAGTCATTTATTGAATGGTTACTAACTGTGGATCAGACAACATCCTATAAACGCATTATCTCCCTTCACTTGTTCAATGAAACAGAAAGGTGAGTCAGCTCATTCCCATTTTGCAGACAAGGTAACTGAGGCTCAAAGAGTTTAAATTACCTGCCCTAAAGCAGCACAGCTAATAAATGCCAGAGGTGCTACTAAAGCCCAATCTGTTGAACTCTTATATCAGCACTCTTGGCTTAACATCATGTTGTTCGGTACCTCCTCTCTTTGCAGTTTTGGGTTTGTTTGCGTTTTTTTTCAGGCATTTAGTATTTTATATGTATTTATTTAGTACTTATTGAGTAACTACTATGGGAAAGGCATGGTGAAAAAATCAAAAAGTATAAGACACTATTCCTTCTCCTTCTTCCATTGTGACTAGTGCAATGGCCTTTTTATCATGGTCTTTTACTATCACTTACCCTACTTCAATCCGTCATTCACACAGCAGCCAGAATAATGTTTTAAAATGATAACTCATAGCATGGTACTCCCTTAAAACACCATGTGGCTTCCTATGGCAGCTGGAATAAAATCCAAACTCTGTGTGATCTTAGGGGCTCATGGAGATCTGGCTGCTTCCATTTCAGCTATGGCTGCATCCCCCAAAATTCACTCCACCCCAGCCCTCAGACATTTTTCTTCTCCTCAAATGTGCCAAGATACCCTTCTCCCAAGCCCTTACATGGCTGTCACATGCACATCATTCACATTTCAATTCAAATATCACCTCCAGCAAATCAGACACAGTGGGTCATTTTTTTATGACAAATCATCATGTCATAATCGGTCATAATGATTATTGATTAATTCTTCAGTTTTAACAATTTACAAAGAATGTTTTATTTTAAAAGAGATTCTAATTTAGGAAACTATTAGAAACTAAAATTTGTACACACCAAATGAAAATGTCACACCCACAGTTCATGGTTTGTTTTACTGTTTCAAAACTAAGACACAAATAAGAGTAAACATAGATCATTCAATTTACCTTTCTTCATCTTTACAATTAAGGTTCTCTTAACTGTAATTGTTTATTTTGAGTCTACCGTTTACATGCAGCAATATGCAGTGTCACAGGGGCTGTAGGTAGAAACTGCACCCTAAGCGAGCTCAACTGCTTCTGTTAGGCACTTACTCTTGAAGCAAACCGAGTCTGAAGATGTCAGGGATCCAGAACATAACTGGGAGTTCTCCCCATTCTTCCTTATAGAATATAATGCTTTAAAGAATACAAAAGTGTGCTAATTTGAAACTTACATATATATTATTAAAACTCCAGAGTAACCACAGCAATTTTTTAGAACTTAGACCAACAAAAGATATTTTCACGGAAAAATATTTTATAACTGACATATTAAAAAATTGCCAGCATACGACAATATTAAAAAGCAGAACAACTTTTAGTGGGCTTGTTTTAAAACTCCTCTGCAGACTGACATAGTTACCCTGCTCCCCTTGCCTTCACTATCACAATAAAAAAGTTGCAAGTGCTGAGATATAGGGAAACAGGATATCATGGGAACAAAAATAGGGGGTTGAAGAAGGAGGAGAAGAACAACAGGAGCATAACACCCCAGAGGCCAAGGGACGGGGAATTCCAAGAAGGATGAAGTCGTCAGTTACATCCCACACTACAGAGGGTCCCTCGTCTGAGCTGGGTGCCAGAGCCAACTGGGGGCAGAGCCCAGAGATCTCCCTGTACTACATGGGAAGGTAAAACCAAGTCTGCCTTCCTCTAGATGGCATGTAAATTAATTCAAAGGGGGTATTTCTTATCTTTGATCTTAACTACTGTCAGAGCAGAAAGATAGATGAGCACATGCCATACTGAGGCAATGCCAGGTCTATGTTCTCTAGACCTAATACTGCAAAGAACTCCAGCCAATGGCTGCGACCAGCCCTGACAGTGCATGAGAGAGAAGAGGCTCCACTTGCAGGATGGCTTAGGGATGGAGTCTTCTGGTCTGCTCCTTGTTGGCCACAGTACTAACTCGAGGGAAAATCTCATAGAAACAGCCACAAACAGAGCCGGTTAAGTGGGATCCCGCTTACCCCTCATGCCTGCTCTCTGTCCACCCCATCTGGCTCCTCTGCAGAAAGTAGCAAGCATTTAACCACCTTTAAGTCTCTTTTGATTTTTAAACTCCCTTCTCTATATATGCAGCTCCTGGACCAGTCTGTACTTTTTGGATGATGAAACTGAAATAACCATCAGTCAAACTTTTGACAAACTAATCCAGAAAAGAAAATTAATCCTGTAAACAACAACAAATCAGAAACTTTCCCAGCAATCATGACTATACATCCCATCCCATTTGGTCATTTGGAAGAAATAGAATCAACTAACAGTTAGTTCTAGAACTGGAAGAATCAAGCAATCTAATCAATTCATCTCTCCAAGATTCAGTCTTTAAATGCTAGGTTGTGGACCTTTCCCACAATATTGTCTTCTTTAAGTAAACATTTTAGAATAGCTTTTTGATTTACAGAAAATTTGCAAAGATAATACAGAGATCTAGGAATTTACCCTAAGAATGCAGGAGCCCAGACTGAAAAAGACATATGCATGCCTATGTTTATCGCAGCACTATTTACAATAGCCAAGAAATGGAAGCAACCTAAGTGTCCAGCTGTAGATGAATGGATAAAGAAGATGTGGTACATATACACAATGGAATATTATTCAGCCATAAGAAGAAAACAAATCCTACCATTTGAAACAACATGGATGGAGCTAGAGGGTATTATGCTCAGTGAAATAAGCCAGGGGGAGAAAGACAAGTATCAAATGATTTCACTCATCTGTGGAGTATAAGAACAAAGCAAAACTGAAGGAACAAAATAGCAGTGGGCTCACAGAACCCAAGAATGGACTAACAGTTGCCAAAGGGAAAGGGACTGGGGAGGGTGGGTGGGAAGGGAGGGATAAGGGGAAAAAGGGGCATTAGGATTAGCACACATAATGTGGGCAGGGGGCATGGGGACGGCAGTATAACACAGAGAAGACAAGTAGTGATTCCATAGCATCTTACTATGCTGATGGACAGTGACTGTAATGGGGTATGTGGTGGGGACTTGATAATGGGGGGGATCTGGAAACCACAATGTTGCTCATGTAATTGTATATTAATGATACCAAAAAAAAAGACAATACAGAGATTTCCCATATTCCTCATACCCAGTTTCTCCTATTATTCACATCTTATGTTAGTATGGTACATTTGTCATAATTAATGAGTCAATATTGATACATTATTATTAACTAAAGTCCATACTTTATTTAGTTTTCTAGTTTTTACCTAATGCCCCTTTTCTATTCCAATGCCTCCAAATTACGTTTTAAATCATAAACCAGATTTTTTAAGTTATAAAAACAGTATATGCACATTAACTCTTCAAATCCTGTGAAGAGCATAAAATAAAAAGTATTGCTCCTACTTTCCATCCCAGTCATACGTCCCCAAAGGAAACTACTGTTAATTTCTTTTGTACCCTTCCAAAAGGTGTACGTGTATATATTAAGATGTGTATGTATCTATTGTCTTTGCTCTGCAAAGGGGTCCTATACTTTTCTGTATCTTGTTTTACATATAAGCACATATGGTCCTACATCATTTTTAAAACCACTACATAGTATTCACTATAGAGGTATCGTAATTTATTTTACCAACTCCCTATCAATGTGCATTCAGGCTGCTTCTGTTTTTTTCAAATTACCAACAATACTACAAAGTACATACGTCTTTATGTATAGATGTATGACCAAATATATGCAGGATAAATTTCTATAGTTAAATCCCATCAAAGGATATTTGCATTTAAAATTCTCACAGATAGGTATTGACAAATTGCCCTTCAAGAAGACTTATATACCACTTCACACTCCCACAAACTATATGTACAGGGCACTGTTTCTCCATCCCTTCATCAACAATGGGCATGTTATCAAACAAATTCTTCATAATTCCTTGGATTGCTTCAAATTTTCCACCATCTTTCTGCCTCCATTTTCAAGTTTTCTTTTTTTCTTTTTTTTTTTTTTTTTAGTGTTCTGGTCACTTTTGGTTTTCTTCCTCTCTTCTCTGCAAAGATTGTCCTATGCTTTGTTTCCCATACTTACACTCTTGATTCCCTTCCCTCACTGCCCCAACAACCTAATTTTTCCTGCTCACAAATTTCCCTTATAGTTTCTCTGTAGCTCAACATTGATATTGAATTAGCAATAAAAAACAGACACTCTTTCCCTGTTCTCCAAACCTGCTGGCCCTTCTGAACCAAGAAAGAATGTTAATTAGGAAGATCTGAAATCTTTAACCCAGGTCAAAATATCAGGAGGAATAATTCATCTTGGTGTAACTCTGAGGAAGAAACATCAAGAAGAATTCCGCATTGTTTCCTTTGTTATAATTGAATCTGTTATTTTTTCCTACTTTCCACAACTGGATTTCCTCTCTTTGAATCAATAGTTCGTAATTTTTATTCATTACTCCTTTTTGGTAGCTAGAATTGCAGTGAAGGCAAAAATAAGGGTGGAAGGAAAGAAAGGGAAAATCCGAAAGTGGCTGACTGAAGAACAGGAACAAATGGGTGGGAAGGGGAGGTAAGGAGGCAAAGTGCAGCTCAGAAATTTGAAAAAAGCTAGCTTGTCAAGTCCTCGAAGAAGAAAAGTTCTTTAACTCCATCACCACTCCCTTCATTCCTGAGCTCTAAAAACAGAATCACAGGGCAGGAATGGGTTGGAGGGTGGGGCATAGTGGAATAGGGCCTGAAAGTATCCTATTCCTCTAACTGCAAACCCCCACCACACCCCTAACTCCTTATCCAGAAAAGCTCTATCCACCACCAAGAATCAGCTTAATAGAATAAACCACTTAGGGCCGAGGCTCAGAGAAAGTCAAAGACCCCACAATCTCCTTGCCTATTAAGCTTCTTAGAAGTTCGAATGCTGCTAAAGAAAGTGATATTATGGCCAAGCTACTTAGAAAGAACACAAGGATGCTAAGTTGGGATGAGGGAGGCCAGTTAGGGGTTTATGAGCATCTATCGTTAACTAAAGATGATGGGGCAGGGGCTGGAGACCAGAGTGGGAGCAAAAGTAGCTGGCGTGAGAACGGGGGCTCTTGTGAATCTTCAAGTTGACATTGAGGAGAACTGTATTGTAGAATGAACAAATGGGATGAGAATCTGGACAGTGAAAAAGTAATTGGTTTCTTAGGAAAAGAGGAAAACACAGTTTTAAGTAGTAAGAAATTAGAAAACAAGAAAAATAAAGTAACCTGCAACAGTTCCTACTTAGATCAAATTTCCCAATGATTTCTAGGCATTCTGCCACTTCCTTCTCCTGTCCCCAGTATAGTTGGCAGAGTCCACAGGCTTGCTGAGTGGCTGGCAAGGCAGAGGCCAAGAATAAGCTAACCAAGCCCTCTATCCCAAAATAAAGTCCTAATGGCTCATGGTCCTTCCCCAGGTAGGAGTTCAGGGTGGAATTCCAGTTATTTCCACACTGGGCCTTTTAGGGATCATCAGAGGAGCTGTAGTCATCCCTGCTCCGGACATTTAGCTGGAGCCAAGAAGGAAAGACAACATACAGATACCAGCTCCTTAATAGGAAATGGGAAAATTTTTTGGCTAGAAAACCTGTCACCAACTGCATAAACGCATAAGAGGTCAGGGTTCACCAGAGTCACTGTTCCTATGATGTAACAGACAACAGAGGCAGAGGAAGAGCCTGGTTCAAGAGATTTCAAATCTGTGCCCAAGCCCTTGTGGGAGTAATTATAGCTAACATGTATTGGCTATTATGTGTTCTGTTCTTATATTCAGGCCCTGTTCTTCCTTTTAACAACCCCAGGAGATCAGTACTAGTACTAGCCCTGCCTTGCCCTGAGGAAACTGAGGCACAGAAAGACCAGGTGCATCTGTCCCCTGTCAGAGTGAGCTCTTCTTGAATTGCTGTGTCGGTAAAGTGCTGAGAATCTCAAAGGCAAGCACAACTCCACAAAGAGCATTAAGAGTTCACAGAGGCTAAACCATCTTCCCCTCTCCCATCAAGGGGTATGTCTGACCAACTGTTCAGATCATAACTAGTAAGTTCCAGGCAACACATGAAGTATTGAGAACAGACATGAAATGGCCAGTCCTTACCTCAAGGAACTCAGTGTAGGGAGGGTGACAAAAGCTTGTGAGTGAGCCCAGGTAGATTATGCCTAAGGGCTGCTTCACTCCAAAAGACTCCCACAGTTTCTGCCAGTATGGACACAGCCTGACATACATACACAAGGTGTTGTGAACAGTGACTAGCACACAGTGAACAGATACAAGTATTATTCCTATTCTTACTTCATGAATCTGACCTGTAGGCCTCCCTCTCCTGGGGCTTTCCTCTTCCCCATTGGCTCTAGAGCCAGACTGCCTGGGTTTGAATCTCAGCTCTGCTATTTCTTGCTTTTGTGACAATGGGTACATTACTCAAACTCTCTAGGCCTCAGTTTCCTCATCTGTAAAATAGAGATAATAACAATACCTATATCAGAGGGAGTTTAGGAGGATTAAATAAATGATTACCCTTAAAGCACTCAGAATATTACCTGACATAGCGAAAGTGCTCCAAAAGGTGTTAGCTATTCTTATTAGGAGTAGAGCTCTGTGCCTGCCTTTGCCTACAGTCATTTCACTTGCAATAAAAAGACTGAATTTAAATGCATCTGGTATGGTTAGTTTAAGGAGGATAGGAAGTCTCTGGGACTAAATAGGAGGAGAACAGTTCCCTTGGGAAGTTAGAGGAATAACCCTGGAACTTGTTAATTAAGATCTTGTTAATGAATCTGCTTGTTAATGGTCTATTAAATAATCACACAATGAAGTTTACCGCACAAGTAAAGGCTTTTTTTCAAATGCTTGCTCATTCCAATCCTCCTGGCCCAGCTCTGACTTCTAAAGATCATGCCTAAGGGACAAGCCTTCCAAATCCTTCCAGATCTGACAGCCCTCTTCCTTTTGTCATACTCTCCTGCAGAGTATGGCACTTCTTGCAGCCTAGACAAGATCACGAGGGCAGAAAGCCCTCTTCACCTGGAGTCTGCCTATCCTTCCTTACTCCCAGGCATTATGCCTCTGAGCCAAACATAGCCCTCCATAAAATAGAAATAGTCAGTGGCCCTGGAAACTGAAAAATACGGTGCTCTGAAGTTTGTTGAGAAGAAAGGCAGAAGGTAAATTCCTTTTGGTGGGGATGTGGCAAAAAAAAATTTCACCTGAGATGTCACAGATCTGAATAGAAAGTGGCCTGCCAACCTACATTCACAAAAAGTCTATGGAACTTTTGTCCCAAACCACTTAGGGAAATAACGGTGCAACCAGTGTCAGGGATTGCCATCTCTTCTGGAGTCCATCCTCAAGAACGAAACCGCATGTAAGAGGGCTCCCTCTAGGTTGAATACTCAGGTATTTCATAAACTACTTTAGTGTCCTAAGACCATTCTGCTCTTTAGATGTTCTTACAAGGGGATAGGTATTTGTGTGTGTGTGTGTGTGTGTTGTGGGGCAGGGGGGGGTCATTTATATGGTTCCTCTTAGATTACAAAACACATCTGTGCTATCTTTTCTGACTCATCTCTGAAGGTAGGGCAAGGATTATTTGCCACGTCCCATTTTATATATGCGGACCTGGGGTTCAGAGAAACAAAGAGACTTACCCAAAGTTACATAGCTAGTAAATGACAAGCTGGAGCTTCTGGCTCTATGCTCTTGCACGGTCACTGAGCTGTTTCCAACGCCTCTATTTCTAATCACCGATAATGTGCCAGGAGGTGCCCAGTCCTGTGGTGGATCCTGTGTGGTCCTTCAGACTCTGTCAAAGAGGGTAGAGCCAGCTGGCAACACTCAACATGACTCAGCGGAGGAAAGTGATTCTGGGTTCACTTCCTCTCACAACAAATATTTATTAAGCCAGGTGCCACATGAGGAGAAACCCTGGATAGAGTCACACACAGAGACAGACATGGGCCCACAGAGGAGGGACAATGATGCAAATAATTACAATACAATGTGATGAATGCTTAAAAAGAGGAAGTATGCTGGGAAAAGGATACCTCCCCCAAATCCATCAGCAAGGCTGACAGCAGCATTCACTAGTGGAAAGGTGTCTGAAGCCACCTGAACCTCGGACCAGACCTCCATTTAGGTTCATTTAACCTTCTACCCACTGGCAGCTGTCTCCAGGAGCATTAAAGCTTGAAGCAGAGGGCCAGTGCCAGGTGTTGGTGACTGTTTCCACCACTGAGATATTCCTCCAATGCTCCAATCCTTATTTCTTTACAAATGAGCATTTTAGCATAAAAAGAAAGCTTAAGGGCTGGGGAAGAGGAGAGAGGAGGCTGGCAAAAAGCCCTCTCCAGCCCTTTCTTGGCAGTCTAACAGCAGTGAGATGAGCTGGCTGGGGCCCAAGGAACACCAGAGCACACACTGGCCTCCCTCACATCTGGCTAAGCACCGCTGGGCCACCCTATAACTACAATATTGCACCAAGAAAGGGCCAGTCTGAGCATATGTAATCAGCTGATCAGCAATAAGGGAGGAAAGCGGGGAAAACCTGAGGAAGAGCAAAGGCAAAGGGGCGGGAGGCACTCACAGCTCTGGGGCAGATTCCCGAGCTCCTCGGTGGAATCCCAGTCTCTCCCTGTCTGCCTATCTTGTCCTGACTCCCCTTCCTCCAATGCCATACACCTCTGTGGGCACTTGCCTCTGAGACACCTAGATGAGTGATTCATAAACTTTAAAGAGCGTTAAGAATCACCTGCTTGCTAAATATACAGATTTCTAGGCCACATTCCCTGTGATTCTGATCAGGAGGTCTGGTGTGGGCGCAGGGAATCTGTATAATAAATAACATTCTTCACCACTACTACAGGTGCTTGGGAAGTGGGTGGGCCTGGATCACATTTTGAGAAACCCAGCCTTGGAGATTACTCCTTTTCCTGAAACCCCAGAGCCCTTATTGTCTGTTATTTTATATTATCATTTTTTTTTCATGCATATATCCTAACTACTCACCTTAACCACAAAGCCCTGAAGAAGAGGAAGTATTATCTCTTACTTCTTTGACTCCCTTGCAGCAGCTCTACATACAGGAGCTCAGGAAATGCTGTGGATGTCGAGGGCCATGCTGATAAGAGTCTGGGGAAGGGAAACCACAACAGGGATGGCAGCGTACCGAGGCCCTGGCAGGAAAGGACTCCTTCTAGTATGCCCCGCCTGCGTGTGCCAGGCTGCAACAACAGTTTGTTTCGCCTTTCTTCCTTCTTCAATAGTCTTGGCACTACACCCCTAACCTCCCTCATGAAAGTCAAGCCCGAGCAAAGCACCTCCCACAGCAAACTCTGCCAAGAAATCCTGCCAAGAATCCCGGGTGCTATGTGGCTTGGTTTCCCGGCCAGGGAGTACTCTAGGTCCTGAGACCTTTGGGTCTCTCTGCAGGATAAAGTATAAAGCTGAGCATGAACTTCAGTAAAAGACCGGAACCCTTGATCTGCCTCACTAAAAAGCAGCAGGGTAATGGTCCTCCTTCACTCAACAAATGTTTCCCGAGTGACTACTCTGTACCAAGCATGGGTGCCCATGGGTCTTAAAATATCACATGTCCTCAGAATGGATTTTACAATGGCTTATTTTTGGAAAGTTACTTCAGAAGCAAGACCCTATATGATACTGGGCCTCAGAACCATATAGAGCACCAAAGTGACAGTCTCAAGAATGCCTGGCTATAGAATAAAGTATTATAGAGATCTGAGAAGTCTCAGGCACTAGTGGAGAAAAATTCTATTCTTACTCCATCGTGAGCAATCCTTGGCAGCTCCTTCTTCCATTCTCAGATGCTTTAGTTTCTCTAGAAAAGCAAACTGCCACACCTCGTCCCTTAAAATAAGTCATTCCTTGATTTTCAGATACCATCTTAAAGGTCACTTGCTCCAGAAAGCTATTCCTGATTCATGGACAAAATTAGGTGCTCCTACTTGTAATCCCACAGCATCTTATACATCCCCTTATAGCACTTTTCACAACATCCTACACTTGCTTGCTACACTTTAAGCTCTAGTAAGGCAGGGACTATAATCTGTCTTGCTCATCATTGTATCCCCAGTGCCTAGCCTCGTGTCTGGAACAATGCAGGTACTCAGTAAATACTGGCTGAATGATTCAACGAATTAAAGAGTTAAGATGGAAACTGAATCACGCTTCATGTACCCTGCCAGAGTTTTATCCACAATGCCACCAATGAACACTTAAGATGAAGCCGCACTATTCCTTCTGCAGTACTGGTATTTTCTAGAGATAGAACTGAGGCTCACAGGATCACCCCAATACTGACTCCAGGAGGCACTTCCCATGATCAAAGATGGATGCTATGCTCCCAAGTAAATAGAATATCACCAAGAGCCTGAGAGTTATACTGGCCATGAGCCATAACGTGAGCTCTGCACTTGATGGCAAGATCTCTTAATAAGTCATTCAATTTCTCATAGATTCAGCTTTTTCATGAAGAGGGTATTGGGCCCTTCAGCAGCAGGTACTCAATCTAAATTTAAAAAATGACAATAAAAAGCTACCCACACCACGATGGGAAGCTGGAAGAGGGGAGCATCTGCAGTGAGGCATCTCTGTGGTGAGGAAAGGGTTAAGCCCACCCATCTGTCCGTGATCTCTTACCCGTAAATCAGCCTTGACTGCTGCTCAGGCTGAATGAAGCCCCACCAGGTTGGCCTGTCAGGAAGGAAGCCCATGCGTCCAGACTTTTGTTGTTCTAAGGATTTTTTTTTTTTAATTTTACTGCTCAGGAAGGAAGCTGAAGCCTAGGCCCTAACTGCAGTGCTGCCTACTCACCCTAGCATGAGCGCACTGCTGCCTTTATGCTCTCTATCTGCCTCTTAGACCCAGCTCCTTCCTGTTCCAGAATTCCTTCCTAACTATGACTTGGCACTTGGGTCTAAATCCCAGACTTTCCCCTTGTTTAAAACTGGAAATTAAAAATGTTGGACACTTCCCTCTCTGCCTCCTGTACACCTTTGTGTCCATATGTGGAGAGGACGAGGGTAGGGAGAGGAGAAGTGGGTGTTGTCCGATCTATAGAGATATTTCACCCCCAACAGTCACCTGAACCCCAACTCTTCAACAGAGCCTTGAGGCAACTGACAGGGATAGAGGTGTCGGACAACTGGCCTCCAGTGGCTACCTCTGCTGCATGCATGTGTGAGCAGAAGACTTTTCAAACATGAGCTACTGTATGTAACTACAGACTCAAAGCCAAGATCCTCAGGCAGAGGGTCAGTTTTTTCCACTCTCATCCTCCTACTCCCCATCTCTCTCACAGACATGCAGAGTCACTCTCTGGTATTCCCAAGTCCCATGGGGCTTGCTTTCTACAAAGAGAAAAACACTGAGTTTATTTGTGCGCTTAGAGTAATGGACAGCCCTCTTTTACTCCTAGGAAAATGCATACAGGCACTATGGAAGAGGCCTATCCTGCCCAACCCGGCCCTCCCCTTCCCCTGCTAATCCCTCCCCGGCAGCACGCCCCAGCTCAAGCCTGCTGCTGTATTTCTCTCCTGACCTACAAGGCCCCTTCAAGCCCCATCCTAAGCCTCCCCCAAGCAGAGACAATCCATCATGCTGTGGGACTGTGACACACACAGATGGGGGAGGTTTGCAGATCTCTCTCACATTGGTAAGGGTGTAAAAGTGCCTGTATAACTTAGTCTAAGGGCATACTGGAAACTCTGGGACTTTGAATTCTAATACTAGTCAAATACCATTACCGCAAATCTGATTATATATAGTCTAAATCTCTATCACACAAATTGTAATGGCCCATTTATTTCAAACAGTATCTGATAATACAAAATTCCAGAATAAGAAAATATGGTGAGAATGGGATTCTCTAACATGGGTCACACTGCCTGGATATCTAATCCTAGTCAAGTCCCTTCCTAACTCAGACCCTCAGTTTCTTTAACATTACCTTGCTTCTAAGTAAAACGAAGGGAGAAAGAGGTCAGAAGGTTGCTGGGCTAATCCTGTTGGATGGACAATAATGAAGGGAGGTGAGGCAGCTGGCTATCACAGAAAGGGCCCTGAGCCTTTCTCCTGCTCTCTTTCCACACTGCCATAAGGCATGAGTGTGTGAAAGGATCTTACATACATGCCAGTTGTTAATGACCCTGTGTTTAGCTCCATCACTGCTTTTAACAATGAAGATTACAATCACCAGATTGTCCATGAAATAATAATAGTCATGTATTGAACACTTAGTATGTGCTTTCTAACTGTTCTGGACATTATCTGTGTATTTAATCTCTTTCAGTCCTTCACCACAACCCTTTAAGGTTGTACAATTCCCCCACTTTACAGGTGAGAATACTGAGGCCAGGAGAGTAAGTCATTTGCCCAGGGTCACAGAGCAAGTAAGCTAAAGGGTCAGGATTTGGCTCCAGAAGTTGAACTCATAACTACTCTGTTATATTGCCTCCCACCTTTGATCTGAGACACCTTCAAGTTGAGGGTCAAGGAGGAAAATACTGTGTTTATTCCTCTAACAGGTATTTATTATGCTACATCACTCTGATTTGGTTTAAATCACACCCCCAAAAAGCAAGGTCAAATGAGAGCAATATAGGATTACCTGGCACCAAAATGAGAATCATATACCTGAAAACAGAGCAAAGGTCTTCCCAAGGCTGGCCCTTACCCCCTTCCTGCAAGCTTTCTGTCTGCTGCTCTAAGATGGATGCAAAGCCATAAGTCTTAGCCTGCAAATGAATTTTAGTGGAAAAAGACAACCCAGTCTGGTGAGTCACACTCAGGCTTACTGGGCTTGATTTCTCATGAGACTGTACCAAAAGGTTCCTCCTTCACACATGCAGCTCTAGACTTCCCTAAAGCACTGTGTCTGATGAACAGAATGGACTGGGTGCAGCACCATGTCTCCCCCCAAAACACAACTTTCATTTCCTCTAGGTCATCTTCAATCAGAACCCATTCCACAAGAAAACTGACGGTCAAATGTCTGAATTGCCAGCTGGTTATGTGAGTCTACAAAAGCCCCACATCACTTGTCTGTTTCCAGCTTCAATCAGGATCTAGGGGGGAACGATTTTTCTAAAATACACACCAAAAGCTGATCCGTATTTGTGGACTCCATGCTAGGGGATGTTGTGGGAGACATTTAGGAAGGGGATAGACTCCATTCAAGGTTTCTAGAGAGTCAGAAGAGAAACACAAATTTAAAATTATTTTTTAAGTTAGGAAAGATATTTTTTGGTATTCAAAATAATCAACAAAATGAGTCTATATTTGAGAGAGGTGATGTCACATTATCTCTTGAAAAACTCCCTACCTACCTTTGTCATTATTAAACCTTAAGGCATATAAATTCTTCCTTTCTTTCCTCAAACCTCTACACTTTTGGGATAGCCATTTTATAGATACTATCCAGTGAAATGCCAAAAAGTGGTAAAATGATGAAAATTAAAGTAAAAATTAGATTATAATCACTACCATCCATTTAGTCAATACTCAACTAACACTTACTGAACCCTTTGATGTGATTGGCACAGATGCAAAAACAAATTACTTTTTTAACACTAAAACTAAACTCTGATTAAGATAACAGAAAAGTCTGATCCACTGGGTAAGGCAGGAAGGCAATGAATTACTCCTGTTTACTTAGCATCTATGATGTATACTGATTCATAGCACAGCCTATCATTTCTCTAGGCCTAAACCCATAGTCCCAATTCAGGATCTTTTCCTGGAAAAGGCAGGAGAGACTAGGTGGAAGTTCTTTTGCAGAAAATTCTCCTCCTTGCCCCCTAACAGATATTTACAAATACCCTGTAGCATACCTTGAGCTTACAAATGATTAAACACACTCTGTTCAGCCACAAATGCCACAATTTAAATGATATTTTTTTAAATGTTAAAGCATTTTAGCAGCTATGTAGCAATGTTATCCTTAAATCTGCAGTTCCTCTCTTTTTTTTATTAAGGTTTTATTGATATTACACTCTTATGAAGGTTTCACATGAAAAAACAATGTGGTTACTACATTTACCCATATTATCAAGTCCCCCCTCATACCCCAGTTCAGTCACTGTCCATCAGTGGAGTAAGATGACACAGATTCACTGTTAGTTCGTCTCTCTTTAAGAGGGGTAAAATGGCACTGGGAAATGCTGTTAAACTGTTGGGAGAAAATAGTCAAATCCAAAAATAATGGTTATTTTGGTGTTAAAATCCTGTGGATTTTACAATAAAATGCATCATCACTCCAAGTCCCAATATTTATAAAGGGTACATTCCAACATATACTCTGATATTTATTGACCAGATGGATGTGGCTAATAAGAGCTAAAAACATGAAAAACCATTATGAAAATATAACTTTCTTAAATGTATTGTCACTCCAGATTCCGAGTATTTACAAAGAATACATTTCAAAGTGTGCTCATATTTATTAATCAGATGGATGTAGTTATGACGGGTTAAAAATAAGAAAAACCAACGTAAAAATACAATTCTATTTTTCAGTTTCCTCTTCCCTGCCTTAATGAGGGAAGGGGGTGGGGAAGGAGAGCAACTTTTGTTACTGGGATACAATGTGTGTTTTTTGTTTTCAAACAAAAAAAGGCCACCAAATAATCAACCTGGGGCCGCTGACCGGAAGGCAGCCCCGGAAAACTTCCCGTGGGAAGAGTTCCAGAAATTGCTCGGACTTTAACAAGCCCCGCTGCGCTGCCTTCGAGCCTCAGACGGTCCGACGCGACCGAGACTCGCCTCGCCAGAACACCAGTCGTCCTGCCAGTTCACGAACCCAGAACGTTTTAGATTTGAGAAGCAAGACGGGGAAAGCATTTCGAACCTACAGGAGAAACCTCGAAGTCCCCGGGTGCCCAGGGAAACGCTAGACTCAGTTGCGCAGGTCCCCTCGGCCGCCCTCCCTCTTCTGCGCGCCCCCTGCTGCGCCCCCCGACTGCGCCGCGACCACCCCTAGCCTCCTCGCCCGCCCACCTGCGCCTCCAGCCTAGCCCCCAGCGCGCCGACATCCGCGTGGGCGTGCCCCCTCCCGGGTCACATTCCTTCCCTAGCCTCTCACCCCGTCCCCACTCTCTCTCTGCGCCTTGGACGACGTACAGGAAACCGGCCCAGGTCTCGGTTCTTAGTGCGACCCAGGCCGCGCGACGAGGCAGGCGGGACGGGATGGGAGCGAGGCAGACCCATGGGTCCCGGCCCCTGCGGCTGCGGCGGCGCGGGGCTCCCCAGCCCTGGGACAGCGCCCGGAGTTCCCGCAGCCTCCAAGTCTGGCCGAGCGACGGCGAGGTCACCAACATTTCTGAAACCACTTGAAAGCCATCTCCGTGGAGGAGGCTGGGGATCCTTTTCAAGGGAGCCAACGGAGTCCACTCGGTGGTCCTTCCTGCTCCCCGCTCGGCCTCGCGCCTCTCCGCACCCCCTCCCCCAAACGATCAATTACCAGCCACCCTTCTGCCAGGAGCGGCAAGGGGCTGGCTGGCGGCCGCGCGGAAACGGCAGCCCGGATCACTTCTGCATGACAATTGATGGGAGGGAGGGCGCCGGGCGAGGAGGGAGGACGGCTGCGGTGTCCGTTTTCTCACCATGGTGATTAGGCATTCCGGCCGTGCAAGGAGGCAGCCGCCGACCACAGCGGCCGGGCGTGGAGCGAGGACTGGGGAAGAGAGCTGGAGCGGGAGCGAGCCCAGCCGCCGGGCTGGCGGGCGAGCGGCGCGCCGAGCCAAGCCAAGCCGGGCCAGATGGCTCTGCAGCCATCAGGGGCTGCTCCCGTCCAGCCCGGCCCCACTTTAGCTGTGCAAACATTTCTTTATCCCAACAAGACAATTAAACCCAGCAGCATGAAAAGGAGTCTCCATGACTGTGTGGAGTGAACAACCAGAAACCACCACACACATCAGGAGTTCTTATCCCTCCACCCCCGCCCCGCTCCGCGGGTGGAGTGTGGGGGTGAGAAAAGGGACTCCCAGAGAGCCCAGTGAGCAGCTGAGTGACAGTCGGGCTAGGTCTGGGTAGTCAGTACAGAGGGAACCATCTGACCCGTCTCCTCTGGTGATTTGCTGACCCTTTCACAGTGGTCTCTCTTTCACCTACAGCCCAGAAGTTGAGCCTGGTGACCTAAGAACTGCCCCTAACATTCTCCCCAGCAAGAGAAAATCTCTTAAAAGCCCAGATTAGGGTCCTTACCTACCCCAGTCCTAGAGCCCTTGGGAAGTAACCCCACTACCACTACCCCCATGCTGTGGGCAGCCCTCCTCACTCACGGCTGCCCTGGGCCTATGTGGGCTCAATTGATTTGATTCTTAAGCCATAGGGTCTTCAGTGACACATGCCTTTATAAAGACACATCTCAAGAGTACAAAATGCCATCTCCTACTCAAGGCCTTTGGGACCTAAGAATGACTTTTCAAATACATCAAAGATGAGAGCAAAGTAGAACATCCAGGAACTGCTCTACACCACCTGGTTTCCTGCCTACCTGTGAATCTGCCTAACCATAAGGAAAGGCTAGGAAAAGAGGGCCACTTAGGGTCAGTGCCCATTGCCCACCCCTGAGGTGAGCCAGAATGCAGGGCCAGTCATTGCTCCACTGGGGCAGTTCTGGTCCTTCTCAGCCCTGTGGTGAGCATGCAGACCGGCCAACTCCAATTCGGACTGAAGGGATAGACTGGCAGGCTGGCCAAAGACTGTGTCATCCAGGCAGGAATCTGGACACAGGGGTGCCTACAGAGACCAATCAGGAAATGCACATGATAAGAGCTAGAGTACTAAGGGGGTAATAAATGTATAGATTCTAGCAAAGGCAGCAGACAATACTTATCTTCCCTTTGTTATAAAGTTTCCTTAATGAGGAAATGTTTATTTTAAAAGCCCTGGGAAACATATCTGTAGACACTTCATATGTAAGACACACGTGGACTATTCGTAATTGGTCCATAAATTTTAGCATCATTTCCCTGGACAAGGAGCCTTGGAGACTGGTTCAGGGAGTGACAATAAACAGGAGTTACCTCAGTCCCCTTCCTGGGGAATTATGCATCCTCCACGAATGGCTTCTCACAAAACACTTCTCCCTTTTTCCAGGGCAAATAAGTCAGTCCTGTTGACTAAAGCCTTCCTTTTTTCATAGTACCCAACACCTACCTCAGGAATCACTTGTGAGGCCAGGCAGATGAACAGGCAAGCAAACCAGAATCATCTACTAGGAGAGACAATACTTTATCCAAATAGCTACACTTCTTTCTATAAAAACGCATATTTAATCACAAAAGAAATCCTGCCTATCAGTACCTAGATTTAAGGAAAGAGCACATGTGCATTACATGTCTGCAGGCACCTCTTTCAAATGCTCTCACACGTGAACATATCTGCCAATGGATGCAGTGGGGGGAGGGGGGAGAGGCGGCTGCAACAGTAAAAACTGTCAGTGTTTCCATTGTAAAATTGGTTTTTCATTGACCTAAAACTCAGTCATAAAGTTCTACTCTAAGTAAGGGACACACACATACACACTCTTATACTCACCCCGCCCCCCGCCCACAAGAACCCCTAAAGCTAAATGCTTATTGAGGGTTTTACTGTTGTATTAAATTAAAACTTTTTTTATATTTTATGAAAAATGTATATTAAGAGAATTGAAAAATGAGTCAACCATATCAGAAATTAAATTCTAAGAATAAAAAACTAAAATATACATGGTTGATTTTGGCAATCTGGGCAAAAGCCACTGCGTCTTATTACTTTGCTCCTTTGAACAGTTTCCATCTTCTCTCTTCTTGCCTCCCCACCCCCTCACTGCCCCATCTGCCCCTCGATCTCTCCCTTTGGAAGCAGTCTTGTATACTGTCACTCGATTATCTGAGAAATATTACTTATTTCAAAACGGTTCTGTAGGGAGGACCTGAAAGGCATCTAGTGGGAATAATCAGGCCTTCTAACAGCCCTTAAATATGTATTTACATAAAACAGACCATAAATATTCTGACACACATCAGCATATGACAGGAGCCAAGAAAGCTGCTGCTGACTTTGTCAGAGTGCCTCTTCGACCCTTCCCTGAGAAAAATGTTTCTCCTGCTTTCCAAAAACTCAAAATCAAAAGCACCAGTGCTCACAGGCCAATCCTGTGAAGGCCCCCACACCATCTAAGGAAGCAGAAGGAGAAAGGAGCCCCCATCCAGGGTGATCAGAGGCAAACAGTCTCCTCTTCACTGTGCACCTTTGTTTCTTGTTCAAGATTAGACACAAACACAACTCTAGATAATAAGGTGGGTGTGCAAGTATCTACATTCATAGACACGCCCATAGGTTTACTGTTTGTGTAAGAGGAAAAAGAACACAAAGTACTCTTTAAATGAAGAGTCTTTTTAACAAATAAAAGGGGAAAAGGCTCCAATATCTATAATTTGACATAAAGAGGTTCCCCACCCACCCTTCTGATCAGAATCTCATTAATTTCAAGGTCAGAATTCCATTTCACTTTGGCAGATAGATTCATTTAATTTTTCTCCACCCAGGCGTATTCCTGTGTGAGGGATCCATCTCCACGGCACCACCACACCATGCCAACCAGGCAAACAGAAGAGTTATGGCTTTGACACTCGGAGGGGAATGGATATCCACGTCCATGAGTTCTGACTTGACTAACAAGATTCCCCCTGCTCTGGGGGTCTGATACAGGTTTGGGCCAAAAAGAAAAATGGAGACAGGTTGGATGTGCTAAGAGAGAAGACAGAAATCTTGATCTCCAGATGTTACTTTGTGGTGTATTAGTTTCTAGAGGATTTCATTTTCAACTTACATTTGGAGTAAAAAGGGACAGAATCTGTCATACCTGAACTCAGGCAGCCAGAGGTAGAACACAGCTAGCCTTGATCACACCAACAAATGAAAACTAAGCTGAACTAAAACAAAACAGAGCAACCCCATACCACGTTCAGCAGGTGTATCCAAAAAGCAGACTTGTGACTCACACCAGTTGTATGGCAAGGGGGAAGGTGGAAGAGCAGCTAAAGCAAAGTAAGAGAGCACACACAGGCAGTCGTGCTATCACACAGCAGCCTTCTCCCTTAAGTGGGGAGGTCTCAGGCTTACAGACACTGACATAAAAGACACACTCGCAACATATTTCAAAACCAAAGAGCGATGGATTTACAAGGCAGGTTGATTTTATGATGACTTTTATTGAAAAGGTACGCTGGGTTTAGGCAGATGCCTTTTAGCGCAGGAAAGTTAACACAGTGCCTAATTCAAGGAGACAGCCTGAGGAAGCAGTGCCGACAGGGGAGAGAACGGCAATGTCTCTATTACTCTCCTCGGCATCATAAAGAGAAGAGAAAAAACTGTCATTCGTGTTGGTGGTTATACAGAGGACAGGAGCACAAAAAATAGAGAAGAGGGGAAAGCAAACCTCAGATGTACTTTTCTTAAGAAAATAAAATGAAAGTAATCTTAGAACAAAGGGTTGGGTGGAAAAACACCCTCACTTCATAAATTCTCACCAGGCTTGAAGAAAACTGCTCTGTCTACTCGCAACCGAAAAGCTTCAAAACACAATTATTTTCTGCTTATATTAGAGGAGAAAATCGCAGGTTCATCACTCCTAGTCTGCAAGTTCCAAATAAATGTTTAGTCCCAACTACTCGTGAGTGCACAGCCCAACAAGGCACTTGGAGACCATGAGAGAGCTGTTCCCTAAGCAGAAATTAGTAATAGTTGTGAACATCAAATATGGAGCAGCCACACAGGTCAACCGTGTCTAGTCCTAAAAGTGAGCCTCAGGATAAGCATCCAGCAAACCTGTTAAATCCCAAGAGAAGTCAGCTTTCTAGCCTTGCAATTGCAAGGAAAACACAGCTGTTTGAAATGCTTTATGGTGATTGAAGACACCTTTGTCCTTCTCTGAAAAATAGCCTGATGTGGACAAGGGCTGAGAGTTGTGAAAATAATATCACATGGAGTCTGCTGGGTGTGATACAATGGAGAAGCTAAAAAATAACACCAACATCAGAGAAACATAACTGAGGCAAGCTAAGAGAGGAGGGATGGATGTTTCTTTGGGGCCCCCAAATTCCCTGGGAACCTACACTTTCTAATGAAATGATATGCACTCCAGTACATATATGGCACCGCTCCTCACTCTGGAGTCCCCAGGGAATAAGCCAGTCACGGCCTGGGGAGAGGCAGTACCCAGGCTAACTTGCCTCTGGCCACCTTCAGAAAAACATTTCCTATCAGAACTATCAGTGCTCATTGACAAGAGACAAGTAAATGCTAGTAATCCACGGCTACTGAATGGGCAGTGGTTGGCCCTTCCCATTACTAGGAGCCTGAAAAATGCCACGGACCTGTTGAACACTACTGTAAGGCAGGCTTCCTGGGGGGAGGGGGCTCACACCAGAGTACTTACATCTATCATTCCGATCTTCTGGGCTAGATGAGGTTTCCCGATCCGAAATGAGGCCAGAGACAGCAAAAATCTTCTTCCCAGCGTCATCAACCTTAAGTGAACCGGGGGAGCTAGATGGCAGCTGGGTCCCAAAGTCATATTCCTTGCCATCTGCATCTGAGAAGCGCAAGTGGGGAGACTCTGTGTCATGGCAGTTCTTAAGTCGCTTGGCTGGTGTAAAGGCTGACTGGTAACTCTCCCGGTCCTCAGCGGAAGCGAAGGGACGGAAAGCCCCCACTCCACTATGGTTCAGCATACTGATTGGGGTGCAATCTAGATTTGGGGGAGCAAACTGAGGGTGGAGGTGTAGTAAAGAAGGGGGAAAATCACGATTGGCAAAAGTGCCTGGCACCCCACCCTGCCGATGGTACATAGAGGCAAAGGTGTAGGAGCCGTTGGTGAAGGGAATGTGCACATCCTTGTCTACTGAGACAGGTACACCAAAGGGTCGTGGCTGCTGACAGGGGATGGAAGCATCACGGCTGGCCTCAGCCGTGGATGCCAAGACCATCAGTGCCGGGGATGCCAGGGGATTGGGGAGGTAGGACGAGTTCTCCATCTTGAAGGCTGCCCGGTGTAAGTCCATCGGAGTCTCTTTCTATGGCCGGCGTCACACAAGAAGCAGTCTTCCCTGGAAGGGAGGCCGAGTGCACCTCGGATCAGGGCAGGGAGTGTTACTGGGGAATCATCCCCTTCTAAGACCTGCAGAAACAGCAGAAAGAGAAAAAAGGGGATGGGGAGAGAGGTCAGGGGGAGAAAAAAAAGGGAAACCCCAAGTGATCAAAACACCATCCTTCTGGCTTACAGATGTTCAGGCAAGAGACTCCACAGGCTTTAGGAGCCAGTGGGCAGCAGCATCCGACCATTTTCATTCCAGAAAATCAATAGACAACTTACTGTGATGTACGCGTAGCTGACTTTGGTCTCTACACGTTCCGGGTGAAATGCGCCCGAGCCCAGCAAAGGAAAAAAAATCATAAAACCTCCAAATACAATATTCCCTGAGCAAATGAGCTTTGGACAGCCAAATCACCCAGTAGATTAGGTGGGGTCTATATTTTAAAGAGCTTACACCTGCATTCGCCACTCAAGGCAGGCCTGATGTTCAAACAGAGACCAGGTTCCACCTACAGGACCCCCCTACGTACACACCCTCTCTTCATCCCCTCTAACAACGCCGACACTGAAGAATCCCTAAATCAAGCATATCTAGACCATCTGTACATGTTAGCTGGTACTAATTGTACGTGTGGATAAATCACACACATTGGCACACATATAAACGCACATCTTCATGTATCATCTAAGACGGGTTCCAGAAAGAAGAGCCATGTGAAGAAACAACAGCACCATTATTTTTGATGCACACCCCCTGTCTAATCATACAGCTTTCTCTTTTCTGAGAAGGAACAAAACCTTCATCAATAAAATGCCTGGCATCGCTGACAATATTTAAAAACATAATGGGGGCCTTTGGCATATGTTCTCTAGAAGCGTCTGTCTTTCAGGGGCCTCAAAGAACGGATGGGTAATTTTAGTTACTAATGCACTCACTCTTAAGTAGATTTGTAAACAGCCTTAAATTTTCCATTAACATTTAGAGCAGAATGTTAACAAAATTTTGGACTTATTTTGCTCTGCTTATTGGCCCAGTCAGAGTTGATGTCCAATAAAGGTCTCTGGGACAAACTGGAGTTTCAGGAGGCTTCTTTCAATTTCCCTTTTAATTCAGGTTGTACATTTTCATAGCCACTGATTCCATTTCAAAATTTATCTTGAGGGTGGGAGAAGGGCTATATATCAAAAGTCCGGATAACCTAAGATGAATACTCAGACTTATTATCTTCAGAAATATACACTAAATAGAAACTTAATGAAACTCCAAGTGTAACCAAGAATCACCACCTGCTACAAATTATAACCTTTAAATTGAGGGTCATGTCACAAATAAAATTTACCTCCTCCCTTTAAAAAAACCACCTAGATAATGGAGTATCTGGTATTCCCTCAAACAGAGAAACCTCAGTAAAACTGTAGATGAATCCTCCTGGCTTAATGCATTGCAAAGAGAGTATTTCCTTCTGCCATCCTGTAGCAGACTGTCAATGACTGTTATTAATTGGGAAGATGAGTGCACGCCATCAGACTGCTTCCTCATTTGGCATCTTTCCTTATAGACATCATTGCTAAATTACCAGATTATGTATCTCACATTAACGGATTTTTCTCCTTTCCAAATTTTAAATAACTTTCCTGTCAAGTTATAGCAGTGTAGGGAATGATCTGCCAAGGACAGCAGTTAGCCTGACTAGTCTGGGAATCCTGTTCTTGGCTATTTCCAAGTCAGATTAATGGTCACACAACATGGACGCTGCAAAAGTTGGTCTAGAGCTGTTCCAAGGGTTCTAAGCAGCTCTCCACAACAAAAATAACTACTTGTCTATCAACAAGCAATATTACATGAGACAAGCTGGAGAAAGGGCAAACATAATGCACTGGGGGGTGAGGAGAGGAATGTTTTCACCAAAAAATAATCAACCACCTTGAGAATTCACTTTCTATTTCTACTTCCTGGATCACCTCATTATGTTAAATGAGTTTCATAAATTAGTAATCTGGTGACAGCACCGGACACTGCAACAGAACCCAGTGAATCACTCAAACCTGGTTATTCATTTGAAACTTCATTATCCTGAAAATAAATCAAGAATATTTTTCCAGGCCACATCTCTTTTACTCTTCTGTGTGGGCGTTGGTCTCTGTGGGAGGAGGAGTGCTTCCCCCCTTTTTTTGTTATACCCCCGCCTCACATTGTATAGATGAGGCTTCAGCAGACCACAGTCATTATGAAAATCTATAGTTAATACACTCCCAATGTCAAAATGTCATGGGTTTAAACACAGAACCCAAAATAAGGAAACTAACTGACCCTCTTAATTAAAAAAATATGGATTGTAAGATAATCAGCGTGATGGAGCATTTGGGTGACTGTAAAGAACCGGGCAAAGCAAAGGGAAAGTAAGTAACTGTTACTTTTCTGCCTCTATGCTGATTTTTTTTAATTTAGCACTTCGTGCAAATCCAGATTAAAATAACTCCAGCTATTGATCCGAGCAGTGGAATTGACATTAATTTTAGTTCACTTCTCACTTTGCAAAGGGATCAATAGGAAGTAATAACAGCTGACATCCCCGCTGAAAGGAGGAGAAAGAAGGGCTGAAGACAGAAATCGAAAAGCAACCAAATAAATCATCAGCTACTTTTCCACGGCATCAGACAAACTCCAAACAGATTGCAAAAAGTCTTTGTTGAATTAACTAAACAAGGAGGAGGGATCAATCCACGACGCTAAATAAATTGTCTGGCAGGCGTGAGGTTGGACAGAAGGACCAACAAATATTGAGTTTTAAAAATTTCAAATCCTTGACGTGTTGGGTTTGGTTCAAGTCTGCATGTGTGGGAGTTTGTTAAATCAGACACCCAACCCTGGTTTAAAGTGATTACAAGACGCCAGCTAACTGAATAATTAGTGAGATTACTAACTGCGTGGTTAAACACGCCAGAACCCGGACAAATGAAACGAAGAAGCTGACGTTTGGAAGGTGAAAATGTCTGAAGCTGGGCAGATGCGCAGCACGGAGCGTTCCCGGAGCGAACTAGACACTTTGAAAAACCGAAAGCCAGAGATAAAGTCTCCGAGAGTGGACAATCTCCCACCCTAGCCACCGACCATCCCTGTCTAGGGTATGGGCTTCCTGAACCGCGCCGGGGATCGCGGTAGAAGGAAGCGGCGAGGCTGCTGTTGCTGGAAGCCAAACCCACTTGCAAATGACTGCCACAAAGAAAAGCTGCAAAGCCTCTTTCCCGGAGCCCGAGCTCTGAACGCCCACCAAACTACGACTCTGCTGGCAATTAAAACGCACACGCAACACTCCTCTGCTTATTACAACAGGTGACATTTTTGTGGTCTCTGAACCGTTTCCAAAAACCAAGAATTAAAATAATTGAACAAATTAAACGATATTTTTCCTTTGCATAAATAAACTTAAAAAAAATTAACAGGCAACTTAAAAAGAAAGAACAATGGGAAATGGAGCCAGGGTAGTGGGAGGTCGTGAAGAACTCAGGAAAGAAAAACAAAATTTTTTTAAGTTCACAGACTTCTTCGCTTGAAGAGAATTCCCGCACACCAAATGCCCAGGGGGTATTTGGAAACACCGCTCCAACAGAAATTTTACCACCATATGCTAGAGCTCAGGAAGCATAAGGCTAACAAGGTTCCAGGGCTGGGGCCAGCGCCTGGGATTCAGATGTCGCCGGGTATCGGTCCCAGATTTGGACCCTGACCCAGGCAGGCCCCGCGTAGCCACCGAATGCGAATACGAAACATCCTAGCCTGTCCGAGAGTGCGAGGCTGCGAAGCTGCCGGCTCAGCTAGCCGGTGCAGAATTCAGCCGGTAAGAGTCTTAACTGGGAAAAACCAACTCTTTTAGGGAAAACGGAGGAAGGAAGAGGTGAAGGCGAAACCTACGTACACTTGGGGCCAACACAGAGCAGAGCCCACCACTCCTTGGCCTGACCTTTCCCTCCAGCTCCCGGTTGCCTTTGCACAAAAAATACTTTAGGTCCCAACAAACCTCCGCACGCAACAATCTGTGGGTAACTTTGCGGAACGAGGGCGCCGGCCAGGGAAGAACCGACGAGTGCTAGGGGCCCTGGTCCGCCGCCGGGCAAGGCCTGCAGGCTAGGGGCTCGGAGAGAGCTGCCTCGGATCAAAGTCCATGGACCTCGTGCCCCTGAACAGCCCCGCCCCGCAGATCACCCGGGTCCCGTTGCCGCGCGCCACCGCTTCAGCGGGCAGCCACCGGGCTTCTGGATACCGGCGCTCCTACAAATGCGGGTCCGCGTGAGGCAGCCGGGCCCTCCCGGTTCGGGAACTGCAGGCCTGGAGTGCGGGAGGGAGGGTTCTGCCTGTCGCGTCGCGGCCGCCCATCCGCCGCACAGGACGCCGATCGCCGAACAGGTGTGTGTCCCCGCTCGCTCGGCGCCCGGGCCAAGCCCCCTAGGTCGCCAGCGGCGCGGTGCCGCCCTGTTCTCGGTCTTCCCCCACCTCGCCCCGGGGCGCAGCGAGCGAACTCGAGCCACTTTTGCCGGGTTGTCGCAGGCCCAGAAGGATGGGAACGGAAGTCGCCCGCAACGCTTTTCCTCGACGCTCTTTCTGCCTTCTCCCCAACCCCCACCCCGGCTCATTTTCCATTTGCGGGAAGAACTCCCGAGAAGGGCAGAGGAGGAGACCGGGCACCCCTTCCCTCACTGCTTCCTCCATTCTCACCGCCGCTTCCTCACTGCGCGCCCTTTTTTCCCTTTATTTTTCCTTTCTTTCCCCATTGCCCCTCAAGCCGAGTCCGGAGCGGAGGCGAGAGGCGAGACGTGGCTGGTGGGCATCGTGGGCAGAGAGCGCCCGAGTCTTCCCTTCCAGCTGCCCCTGGTACAGGGAGGAGGCGGCGCAGGCCAGAGACCCTGGACGGCCCGGCCCGGCCCGGCCCGGCAGGCTGACTTCCACACCAAGCGCCCCTGCCCCATGCACCCACCCGGTGTGACGCGCGCCTGCCCGGCGGCCCGGGCTCTGGCCCTCCGCTTCAGACGTGGCCAGGGCCCGAGAAGGCAGTGCGTTCTTAAGGGGAAGCAAGAGCTCTTCCTCTGCCTCCAGGCAGCTCGAGTTCCCACTACTTCGGGGCTCCCGCGCGCCCTCGCCGGCGGGGGTCCACCCCAGCCTCAAGCTCTTGGAAGGGTTCCAGGCGCGGAGGACCGACCGGGCATCCCTTCAGATGGCCTCACCACCGTGGGCGGCCTTGCCCGAGTTGGTGGGGAGAGAGGGGACACACGGAAGCTCTCCGCCCAAGTTTGTTGTGCCCTGGAAAAAAAGGCTTTCCCTTACAGAGCACAAAGGCGAAACGCTCCGGCCGAGCCCTGAAAAGCCCGGGGTTGGGGTTAGGGGGGAGGCCGGGGGCTAGGGAGTGCGGTGGCGGGGCCGGGCTCCGGGCGGAGAAGGTCGCTCCGCGGGGGCTGACGAGCGCGGCGGTGGTGGCCGCAGGACTGCAGCGACCGGCATGCTCGCTGAAAAGTTTTGTTTTCAAGTCGAAGGAAGAGAAATTGTTACTCAGTTTAAGACAGGTCTAAGATAAAAATTAATCTAAAAAGAGCAACGCGCCGCTGTCTATACGGTGGTCCTCCCGCCCCGCTCTGTAGAAACGCTGGGAGAGAGTCTGATCCCGAAAATCCCGGGAGACCCCCCACGGGTCGGGCTGCTCTGAGGCCGGGCCGGTCCAGCCGGGCGGAGCGGGGAGTTTACCGGTTGCACTGAGATCGGTCCCCCTCGGGGCCAGCACCTGCCTCCTTCCAGCAGGCTGCGGCTCCCCCGCCCCACCCCCACCCTCTCCACGCCCTTCACACCCTGCCCCGCCAGGAAAAAGTAAGCCTAGGCCCGGGGGCCCAAGGCTCCCAGCCTCTCCTCGGGTACCGCACTGGGCCCGTAGTGTGCAGCGTGGGAACGGTTGGGGTCCTTTCTCTTTCGGACCTCCCCTTCCTCATCCTGCCCGCCGCCTAGGGCTCCCCACTGAGTACCACCCGGTCCGCGCCCAGCCGGAAATCACCGCGGGTTACACAGCGGAGCCCGGCGAGAGGCATTCTTGCGAACGACCCAAACAAAGTGGCTTATTAAAAGATAGGAAAAAGAAGTCCTGCTCCCTTCCCTTGCTGTCCCCTCACTCTCCCTACTTGTCCAATTCCCGCGTCTGGTCCCTCCCCCTCGCACCCCACCCCACCCCCAAATAAAACACATCAAGGAAAACTCAAGACGGAAAGTTTGAGTGAGGCAGCGCACCGAGTGCGCAGGGCATCGGTGCCGGGAGGCACCGTCGCGAAGATGTAAGACGCTCCAGTCCAGGTCCCAGCGCCTGCCCCGTCGTGGGGGGGAGCCGTCCGAATACCTAGGAAACGGACCCGGAAAGTTAACCAGGTTGCTGAGCAGCCCGGCTGCCCTCGCACCCACCCCTCTTGTGTACGCACACACATCCACACCCCTTTCTGGTCTCCATACTTGCCGTGGAAATTCCTTTGGAGAACGGTCGCACTTTTCAGGACACGGAGGGAAGCGGGCGGTGAGTGTGGTGCATGAACAGTCCCGGGTGCGCAGAGCCGGCGGAGGCAACGGCGGCGGCGGCGGCGGCAGCAGGCGGCTGGCCCCGGGTTTGTGCTCGCGAGCTGCCTGGGATTGCATGTACAGATCAGGAGACTCGGTTGGTGTGAGAGAAGGAGCAGTGCTGCCTCTCAGCGCTGGCTCTAATCAGTGAATGAGCCTCCACTCTCCCAGGGACTCGGAGACACACACACGCGCGCACGCACACACACACACACACACACACATTCTCTCACACTCACACACATACAGGCACTCTGAGCACAGAATACATTAGGGCACTAGGGACTCTGGGAAATGGAGTCCAGACCCAGGGCACTCCTGGAGAGCAGACCTGCCGGCCCTCACGAAGGAGCTGGAAAGTCTTGGGGTCTCCAGACATTGTGGAGACTGAAAAGAGCTCTTGCTTTTGTTCACATACCCCCTCCCATCCCCCAAACACCCACTGAGAGATCTCAGGGTTTGGTGCCTTTCTTCCTCTCTTGAACCAAAAGTGACCAAGACTAAATGGATAAATCATTAAGACTTCACATAGCCCCTCCCATCCCCCAAACACCCACTGAGAGATCTTGGGGTTTGGTGCCTGTCTTCCTCTCTTGAACCAAAAGTGACCAAGACTAAATGGATAAATCTTTAAGACTGACACCCACTGCAACTAAATGACCCTCAAATCCTGGCACCCTCATAAACTCTGCCTTTTTCCAGAAAAACCTTACTGCTTTGCTCCTGGAATGCTTTTCTGGGTGTTTGCCTATAATAAGATAATAAATGAATATAACAAAACTATAACTTTTAGAGGGGGTGGAGAGGGCCTACTTTAGCACCCAGATTTGCAATTAAAAAATTTATTGGTATTTATCTTATAGTCCTTCCAAGTTATTTTATACCATCCTTTAATTTACCAAGGACAGAAGGAAATAGGGGAAATGGTTGGAGAACTAACATTCCCTGAGTGCCTTCTAGGAGCCAGGTTTCTGGACTAAATGCTTCTACATAATCTCATTTAATCCTTAGATTAATTCTGGAGATAATATTATTATTTTAAATATAGAGGAGGAAACTGAGGTTGAAAGAGTTTTGTAATTTGCTGAGGGGAACAGCTAACAAATCTAGGGTAGCAGGTAGTCATAGCTCTGAAAGCAAAGCCTAACCAAAATCTAATTCTGCTTTAAGAAATCATTCCTTTGTTTTATGTCTCAGTTTCTGAAACCTCAGATTTCTCATCTGAAAATCTGAAAAAGAAGTGGGGTGGGAATACATACTGATTATCTACTCTGCAAAAAACACATGGGATCACAAACTGTCTCTCTAAAAACAGAGCCCTAAAGTCTCAATCTTGCTATTATTTCACTGTCCTTTTTTTCTTACATTTAACACTAGGTAGTGTGTAAATATTATATATGTTTATGTGTACATGTCTTTCTTGTATTTAAATTTTTTAATTAGCAACTCTTTAAGTAAATGGTTAATTTGATCAACCTTAAGTTCTGTTTATGATTATTTTTCTCTCTGTTAATTCATGGATTAAGGTTGTTTAAGAACCTCTAAGTCTTTATCCATGTTTAGTCATTCATTCACACAGTAGGATTTACTGTATTAGGCACTATTCTTCCTACTACTTTATTCTTTCCTGCTGGATTGTAAGCTTCGTGAGGGCAAGAACCACGTTTGTCTTATTCAACACTATATCCTAAGCTTCTAACAATGTCAGTCTCTTAGTTGAATGAATAAATGAGGATAGGAATGTAAAATGAACAAAATTTTTTCCCCAAAGGGCTCATCATCTAGTAGAGGAGGCTAGAGTCAGAAAACAATTTGATGACTGCTGTAATTAGGATGACAATGTAATTTATTGGCCTGAGACAAATTTGTGACAAAAAGAGCTATTAATAATCATGCTGGGATGGCAGGCTTGAACAGGGACCACCCTGAGCCAAGCAGAATGAATGTTCACCCTACCTACACAGGGTGTTTCATTCATTCATTTAAAAAGCATTTACTGAGAACTGTCTTGTGTGGTGTGTTGAAGGAACTACAAACCACTTGATTTACCTAAAGATAATCAAGAGAAGTAGGGCAAATCACAACAGACTATGTATTTTAAGTTAAAGAAAGTGGACTTTATTCTACAGATGATGGGAAACCCCTGGAGGGTTTTTCAGGGGTGTGACATGGTAAGATTTCTGTTTTAAAAAGTACCCTAGTTACTGGGTGAGAATAGTGGAAGCTAGAGAGGAGGCAGGAAAATCAATTAAGAAGTCTATTATAGGTAATTCAGTTTGGATATAATAGGGTCTGAACCAAGGCATGGGGGCACTGGGAATGGAGAAGAAGGGGCACTTTACAGTAAGATCTAAAAGGTGAAATCAACAGGATTTAGCCATTTACTATGGTAGATGGAGGCCTAAGGAAGACCTTATATAAATCCTAAATAGAATTTTATTATTTATAGGGCCTGATGCTGTCAGTGCTTTAATGTTCATTAGTAGTGAAAGGCTTCCTCAGATCAGCTTATATAGAGTCCCATAAACTCAGTACACAATCTCACAGGTAGATAATACAGATGAGAAGCTGTGTGTCAATCACTGAGCCAAACATTTTTAACTGCTATCATATGCAATGGTCTACACTATAATCCAAGTACTTAGGAATCAGAAGAAATCAACATTTTCTACAAAGACAATCTAAATGAAAAAGTTAAATGCAGAAAACCCCACAAAACCATAGAAAAATTACATAATCCAAAATGAATATATAACACGTCACTAATTCACACATCATGTGGCCAGCAACCTCTGCTATCCAAAACACAAGGAACCAGGAAGTAAGCAAAAATGGTCCCAGAATAGCCAAAATAAACATTACAAAGTCCATGCACTAAAGTTAACACATTTTACTCCTAGGAGAATTCCTCAAGCCTCACTCAGAGACGATTTACTCTTTCTTAGGTACAATTCTAATAAGCTTGATTATTTGGCTTTCCCATTCACGGCTGATTAAGATTGTCAAATTAAAAGGGGGCAGCCATTAAAAAGAATGAGATAGACTTGGATGTACTGACACAAAAGGATACCTATTGTATACTGTCAAATGGGAAGAAAAGGATATACATTAAACTGCTAACAATGGTTAATCCTGGAGAGTGGGACTGTAGATGGGGGCGAGTGTTGTGGTGGGGAGCCAGGAAAGAAGGGAGGACCCTGACTTTTTACTTCAAATGCTTCTGTATCTATTTCAATGAACATATATCGTTTTAAAAATTTGTATCCATTAAAAAGCATATAAAAGAAGCAAAGGGCAGTGTTCTTAGGGCAAGTGACAGCAAGAAGCGGTGACCAAAATATAAGAAGTGAGCACAAGAACTCAAAAACCAGAAGAGAATGGTTATTTGAGGTGGAGGCAAAAAGCCCAGTCTCATCAGTGGCCCCAGAGAATGTTATGAATTCCAAACCAGCAAAACCCTAATGCATTCAGGGATAAGTCATCAAATAACACGTTATGCTTAGTATATTTTACTTATAAGAGCAAGCACGTGTGTGAAAACTTAGAAAAATTAATTCCCACCAAAAGCAGATTTTAATACTTTAGGGAGTAAATTCACTTGTCTGGAAAATATACATTTGGGGAACACAACATTCCCTGAAAATAAGAAGTAAAGGAGAATCTACTTTATGTAAGAGTAGAGTTGATGCAGACTGAGGAATGGTCCATGAATTCAACACTCAACAAACATTTATAGAGTGTCTACCAAATGCCAGTCAGTAAAGACACAAAGATAAATTTTAAAACAATCCTTGCCCTAGAGAAGCTTACAGTTCAGCAGCAGAGATGATTAAAGAAACCAATAGTGAGCAGTGCTATAATAGACATTCTGAGTAAAGGGTGGTGGGAACACAAAAGAGGGAGGCCCTACCTCTCCCCAGAGCTAGTAGGAAAGGAGGCAGAGACAGGAGCGGGTGTTCAAAAACTATTGTGTGGATGACATTTAAACTGTGTTTAAAATGACTGTTACGATGACACTTAAGTTGGGCTTAGAAGGATAACTAGGGTTTACCTAGGGAGAAAAGGGGGAAAAACACTCCAGGGATGAGGAATAGCATGTGCTAAGGCACAGAGACATGAACATCCTTGGCACATTCAGATAGCATTCCAAACTTTTCCACAAGAAAGGGATGATGATGGATGGTGGTATGGAAGGGCAAGGCTGGAATGGCTTGCCACTTGCTGGGAATTTATATATCCTGTTTTATCTTGAAAAAAGTCAATGGAAATTGTGCCTTCAACTCCACAAATACATTATGCTTTAATAAAAACTATGTTTTCAGTTATTTATTATCTGATAAAACTGACGCTCCAGAAAGAAGCACCATATTTGTCCAGTATGCTCTTATATCCCGTGTGTAACACTAAATAATCCAGGGGTTCTTGTTCCTCATTTGAAAAACAAAGGTATAGAAGGCACAAGTGTGCACTGGAAAAGTAGATCAATGGGTGGTGAAGGGTGTTGTTTGTCACTTTAAGGAACTGGATGTTCCAATGTCTAGCTAACTCCTATTCCTACTATAAGACTCTGCTTAGGCACAGTCTCTTCCAGGAAGCTGCACTGCTCACCAGTCCTCTCCTCTCTTCAACCCGTTACCATCAACTCCTATGTGTTTATCCATCCGCTTACTACATTGTGCTGGAATTACTAAGTTTTCAGGCTCCTGCACTAGACTTTGATCTGCTTAAATGCGGTTGTTTTGCCTAGTATTTAGCACAGTAGATACTGGTAGCTGTTGGGCTGAATTGATTTAAACTAAGGACAAGATTCAGGAAGCACTGCCTGCCTTCCCAAGACAGTATGAGGTACTCCCCTTTATACACTCACAGAATCATGTGCTTACCCTGTCCAGGCTAGTATTAAACTACGCAAACTGTTTACTTGTCTGTCTCCTGCTCTAGACTATAAGCTTCCAGAAGGGAGGGGCTGTTGCGCTCTCCATTGCATCCCACAGGTAACACCGGCCTAAAACATCCCAACAGGTGATTGATGAGTATCTAGAATGCATGAATGAGTGGCCATTAAAAAATTTCAAGACAGGAATGACATGATCAGATCAGGGTTAGAAAAATAACTCTGGAGGCAATTTTAAATGTAGGCTGGAGACAAAGAAATTAAGGAAAACACTGCAAAAGAAACATAGGACATACTGATAAAAGACAGTCTTTTCTTAATAAATGTCTTTCTAATTGGCTAATTTGATTAGATATTGATACTTATTTTACAAGGCTGATCTCTTTATTCTCTTAGGATTCCCCAGCAGAGGATATTCAGTTACCTCATTCAGGAAGCCTTCCCTGACCCAACCCCCACCAAGCCGGTGTCTTCATGTACATCTGGAGGTCATTGAGGGCAGTGACTACGTCTTATTCATCTTAGTATCTCCAATGCCTAGGACATGCCTGCTCAATAAATGTTTGCTGAATGAATGAACACATAAATTGATCCATTAGTATACTGTACCTAAGCTCTGACTAAGACACAGAGGACCTAATGATCCCTAGTGTGCAGGTTTCTGGATACAGGAAACAGAACAAATAAAGCAAGACTGGATACGGAGGTACACCTATTCCACAGGTAACACAGGGTAAATTTCTCTCTCTGACCCCTCCATCCTCATTCTGAAGAATAACTCTCATTGAGTGAAAATCAATAAAAGTCATTTTAAGGGAAGTAGGTTTAGAAAAAAGGCTCTGAAGGAGGAGAATGGAAGGGGAGCTTCAAATTCGACCAATTTAGATTTTTTATGAGAATTTGTAAGCTCCAAAAAACCTTTACAAAATAAAAACGTCTGCCTTTCTATAGTCCCTTTCCAAAAGAACACCCCTCCATACAACACACGCACAAAATGAGTCTTTTTGAGATTCCCAGTTTTATAACCAAAAAAAGAAAAAGAAAAGAAATCCACAGCAGATAAAACAAATCTTCCATTTCTCAGATTGACATCAATAAGAAATTTCCTCAAGTAGCTGCAGACAGCTCTCAGAGACACCCAGCCAATCTCAGTGATGAGACTGACCCAGCAATCTGGCAACAAACATTTTCTGACTACATACTACGGATGAGGCATTAGGAAGAAGTTGTAAAATCCTTCCCCACACCCCCAAAATAAGATGCACTTTCTATCCTCTAAGAAGCTTGTGGATTTGTGGTGTTAAGTCATAATCAAAAGAAAAGTTCAATATTCTCAATTATAACACAGAAAAAAAATTATTAAGTAACACAGGCAACCTGTTGCAGGATTTCAAAGGTCAGAGAGACTATCAGGGCTTGAGGAGTCCTGAAGTGTTTTGGGAGAAGGTAGGATTTAAGTGGGGCATTGCAGGAGATGAGTTTTGGATACTGAGGAATAGGAAACATCCAAGGATAATGCTCTTGACATATCAGGGAACAGTTTACTCATGGCTGTACCATGAAGACAGTCTGCAATGGTAAGAGTATTAAATTTGGGATGGAACTATATAGTTAAGAACAGTTAAGAATAACTAAAGGCAGATCTAGGTTTGAATCCTGTTTCTACCACTTACCAGTTGAGTGACCTTGTCACGTTTATCCTTTCTGAAGCTCAGTCTCCACAACCTTGCAATGGAGATAGTACTGATTACACCTACTTCATAAAGTTGACAGGAAGATTAAACGAAAGTTGCTCTCGATAGTTCTTGGCAAGTAGGTGCTCAATAGGTGAGAGTTCCATGCTGTCCCCTCAACGTCTAAGTCTGTAGCCTTTGAAACTTGTAGGGGTTGAAGGAGAATTTTTTAAATTAAAAAGAAGTATAGAACAAAACAGAACTGTATAGAACAGATAGCCATCCCTTTTGCTTTCACTCCATGAAATTTAGTAGCATTTTCCCTGGTGATTACCATTTGGAGCAAGACTTTAGCATCCTTATTATTTGATTTTTAAACATCCCTTCCTATCAGATTTGTGTTACTTGCATTTATTTATTCATTGGTTTAAAAAGTATTTATTGAGCACCTAGTTTTGAAAGATGAAAGCCATCAAGTGGAAACTACTTCACTTCCCATCTCCTACTTGCACCTGAACCTCTTTTTCCTTGTTTTCTCATGCTGCAGAGGGAAGAGCCCTCCTCCTTTTAAAGGCTGCACCCTCCACCTGTGCTTTGGAGCCCTGGCCTTCTTTTGGGGGACCTTTGCACTAGTATCAGCTCTTTGCACCACTATCATTATCAACCTCTTCCTCTTTAACGGTTCCTTTCTATTCATCATTTAAACATACTCAAGTGGCTCTCATTAAAAAAAAAAATTCTACTTAGTCCTTTGCCCATATCATTCTCCAGCTGTGATGCTCTCTCTCCCCTCTTTTCCTCCCAGACGTGTAGAAAGTGTTGCCTACTATTTTCTCAGCTCCTAGTTATTCCTCGATCCCATCAATCTGGAATTTGTGCCTGCCATTCCTCAAAAACTGCTCCCAGTAAGACCATCAATTTTTATTTCTCATTTTAGTTGACCATTCCCTCTTTGAAATGCTCTTTTCATCGTCTATGAAATCACATGTTTCTGATTTTCTTCTTTCTTCTTTAGATGATCTTTCTTGATAGTCTTTGACAGATCTTCTTTATGCAACCATTAAATGTTTTTCACATCCTGTTCTAATGCAAATGTCTCTTCCCACTTTGGCTTGTTCCTAAGGTAAATGCATTCACTCCGATGGCTTTATTGCCATTGATATACCTATAATTCTCAAATCTATAGCTCCAGACCAACAGTCCAACCTTTTACATAAGCTCTCTACCTGCATATTTCACTGGCATCTCAAACTCAGCATATCCAAGCCTGGACTCATCATCTTTATTTCCAAACTTGGTCCTCCTACTGGTGTTCCTTAACCCAGTAAAAAACAGTACCAGCTGATTTGAAAGTCATCCTTGACCATTCCTTCTTCACCATTCATTACAAGTTAATTACTAATTTTGTCATTATACCTAAATATTTCTAAAATCCATTCTTTTCTCCATTTAAACCACCACCATCTTTTGTCTAAGCTACTGTAGCAGACTCCTTTTAAAAAGGACAAAACTGTTTATATTACTTTCAATGCTTACATTATGGCTGTCCATTGACTTTGGGATGAAGTCCAAAATCCTTAATATTGCCTACAAGGCCTTATATGTTTTGACCCTTGCCTACATTTCCGCCTTCATTCCATGTCCCTTTCTCCACTGTCTCTCCTCTCTAGCCATACTGGTCTCCTCTCAGTGCTTCAATGCATCATAATCTCTCCGTTTCAAGACCTTGCTCTCTTTGCCTCTTCTATCAATCTTTGCCCTTCAGTTACCTATGTATTTATCTTTTCAGATTTAAACTTAATTGTTCTGGACTTGGAAGCAGAGTTGGTTTGTTCTCCCTTTACTTATTCACATGATGTTCTAGTCTTATTCTTCCTAACACTCCTCCCTTTCATACTGTCTGCCTTCCATAATAGTCTAAAAGCACCAAGAGGACAGGGGCCTTACCTGTTGTATTTATCAATGCATTCCTAGTGCATAGCATAGCGTCTAGCAAATTGTAGGTAATAAAATATTTATTAATTAGTTCATATAATAAACTATAGGTCGACTTCATCTTTATTTCTGCAAAGCCTTCCCTGAATCACTAAAGCAGAATTGATAACTTCCAAGTTAACATCACCACTATATCAAAGACACTACCTCTATTTTTGTACTTAACACACACTGTATTGCTATTATTTATTTACATATTTATACATTTAGCTGTGCTTCTAAAATGTGAGCTTTTTGTATATCAGGATTGTATCTTATCTATCTTTTTATCACTGGTTTATCTTTTTAGCACTTCACCTGGTGTCTGGAGCAAAGTAAATGTTCAAATAAATGTTAAAGAATTGAACTGACACATTTTGCCAACTGGCTGGATATGAGATCTGAGAGAATATAGAGACTCAAAGATAAACTCTGAAGTATGGTCTAGCCTTTAACAGAAATGTAGAAGTTGATAAAGGAAGATGGTTTAGAAAATAAATATATGCAGTTCTGAGCATAGGTATTGATAGTGTGGTGACAGAGGGAAAAATGTATACTGAATAAGAAGGTCAGTAACACAGTGGAGTCCTAAAAGGGCAACATGAAGATAATCCCTAGGGTGGAAAGCAGCCTGCTGTAGCCAGAAGAGGATACATTTTAATTTGCCTAGGACAATCCCAGTTTACACCTCTTGTCCTAGCATAATAGATAGTGCTTGCCTCCTTACACTCTCAAAAAATGTCCAGATAAATTATATGGCCAGCCTACTACTAGAAGACTACAAGAATTTGGAAAAGGTGAGTGAGTTAAGGGCAAGAACATTTAATACAAGAGCATGGCAAGGAATTACAGTGATTACAAGTTGCAGATAGTGAAGAAATGTACCTAACTGAGCATTTTATGAAAACCTAACTATGAAATGAAACAGCCAGCCCTTGTAGATAAGCAATGTCACTTAATTCTCACAAAAAACCTGCTAGGTAGACATTTCATCCATATTTAATTGTTAAAATAATTGGAGCTCAGATTCAAGATGGTGGCATGAGAGGTGAGACAGAGTATTCCTCCCAAAACCACAGAAGGTTTGAAAATATAGTTAATACAACTAACCCTAAAACAGCAACAGGAAAGAAGGCTGCATCAGACTGCATACAGACATCACGAACAAAGCAGACGTCTCGAAACAGCAGAATGTAAAAAAGTCTTGATCCGGTGGGATCTGAGCCCTTACCCCACCCCAGCTCACCCAAGAGGACGAGAAATGGAGTGGGGAGGGGGTGGAAGCCTAGAACTGCTGAACACCCAGCTCTGGAGATCTGCTTTGCGAGCAGAAACCTACATTGTGTGGTGTTCTGGAGGATGGGGAGCTGGGACAGGCAGAGTGCTTGAGAGACAGATTCTGGCCATTTGTGGAGGATGGGATCCACACCCAGCCGCTCTGGGACAAGGGAAAGGCAGGTGGTCTGACAGGCTTCCTAGCAGCAAGAGGGCTGCTGAAGGCGTGGGGTTTAAACGGAGCTTGCTGCATGGGAGAAGGGACAGGGGGACAAGGTTGTCTGGGCGCACTGTGCACAGCAGATTGATAACTTTCAGGAGCTTTGGATGCTCCATACCCCTGGCAGGTTACTCAGCTCCAAGGCCCCCCACTGTGATTCACAGCCTACTGCGCCTTCCTCCTGGCCTGACAGCACCGTTTCACAAACCTGCAGTGACTGCACTGGCGTCAGGACAGTCAGAGGGAGGCCCCGCCTACAAGAGCTAGAGACGCAAAGCACAGAGGCTTAGAACTGTGTGCTTGGCCCACTGGCTCTGACACTGGAGACAGGCATTGTAGATGGGAATCAGGAAACAGATCTTTCCTCCCCCCAGGTACCAGCTCCACTTCCCTACGACCCCCAACCTCACTCTAGCAGCTGAGCAGATACAGAGACTGGAGCTTTTGGGCATTAGAGGGCACCACACAGTAATATGAAACATCAAAAGAACACAGTTCAGACCAAAATCTCACAAACCCTACAAAAAGGGCCAAATGAAACTGAACTCACCAATCTTCCTGAAAGAGAGTTCAAAATAAAAATCATAAACATGCTTATGGAGGTACAGAAAAATAGTCAGAACTCAGGAATGAATTTAAGATGGAGAGTCAATCATTAAGAAATTCCATATCTGAAATGAAACATACAATTGAGGGATTTAAAAGCAGATTAGATGTAGTAGAAGAGACGATAAATGGAATAGAAATTAGAGAAGAGGAATACAAAGAAGCTGAGGCACAGAGAGAAAAAAGAATCTCTAAGAATGAAAGAATATTGAGAGAAATGTGTGACCAATCAAAACGGAACAATATTCTCATAATAGGAGTACCACAAGAAGAAGAGAGAGAAAAAGGGATAGAAAGTGTCAATCAGAAGGTAACTGCTGAAAAATTCCCCAATCTGGGGAAGGAGATAGTCTCTTAAGCCATCGAGGTGCACAGATCTCCCAACACAAGGGACCCAAGGAAGACAACATCAAGACATATAATAATTAAAATGGCAAAGACCAAGGATAAAGACAGGCTTTTAAAAGCAGCTAGAGAGAGAAAAAAGATCACATACAAAGGAAAACCCATGAGGCTATCATCATATTTCTTAACAGAAACTTTACAGGCCAGAAGAGAGTGGCATGATATATTTAATGCAATGAAGCAGAAGAGCCTCAAACCAAGAATACTCTACACAGAAAGGTTACATTTAAATTTGAAGGAGGGATAAAACAATTTTCAGACAAGCAAAAGCTAAGAGAATTTACCTCCCACAAACCACCTCTACAGTGCATTTTGGAGGGACTCCTATAGATGGAAGTATTCCTAAGACTAAACAGATATCACCCAAGGGATAGACAAAGAGTACAGAATATGATTCACAACAGACAAAGAATGGAGGAGGAAGAAAAAGGAGAGAAAAAAAAGAATCTTTAGGTTGTGTTTGTAATAGCATACAAAGTGAGTTAAATTAGACTGTTAGATAATAAGGGAATTACCCTTGAACCTTTGGTAACCACGAATCTAAAGCCTGCAATGGCAATAAGTACAAACCTATTGATAATCACCCTAAATGTAAATGGCCTGAATGCACCAATCAAAAGACATAGAGTCACTAAATGCATAAAAACAAGACCCACCTATATGCTGCCTACAAGAGACTCACTTCAAACCCAAAGACATACACAGACTGAAAGTAAAGGGATGGAAAAAGGTATTTCATACAACTAATAGGGAGAAAAAAGCAGGAGTTGCAGTACTTGTATCAGACAAAACAGACTTCAAAACAAAGAAAGTCACAAGAGACAAAGAAGGACATTACATAATGATAAAGGGGTCAGTCCAGCAAGAGGATATAACCATTATAAATATCTATGCACCCAACACAGGATCACCTACATATGTGAAACAAATACTAACAGAATTAAAGGGGGAAATAGAATGCAATGCATTCATTTTTGGAGACTTCAACACACCACTCACTCCAAAGGACAGATCAACCAGACAGAAAATAAATAAAGAGACAGAGGCACTGAACAACGTATTAGAACATATGGACCTAACGGACATCTACAGAACACTCCATCCAAAAGCAACAGGATACACATTCTTCTCAAGAGAACATGGAACATTTTCAAGAATAGATCATATACTAGGCCACAAAAAGAGCCTCAGTAAATTAAAAAAGATTGAAATTGTACCAATCAGCTTCTCAGATCACAAAGGTATGAAACTAGAAATAAATTACTCAGAGAAAATGAAAAAGCCCACAAACACATAGAGGCTTAATAACATGCTCCTAAATAATCAATGGATCAATAACCAAATAAAAACAGAGATCAAGCAATATATGGAGACAAATGACAACAATAATTCAACACCGCAAAATCTGTAGGACGCAGCGAAGACCATGCTAAAAGGGAAATATATTGCAATACAGGCCTACTCAGGAAAGAAAAACAATCCCAAATGAACAATCTAAACTCACAATTAATGAAACTAGAAAAGGAAGAACAAATGAGGCCCAAAGTCAGTAGAAGGAGGGACATAATAAAGATTAAAGCAGAAATAAATAAAATTGAGAACAATAAACCAATAGAAAGAATCAATGAAAGCAGGAGCTGGTTCTTTGAGAAAATAAACAAAATAGATAAACCCTAGCCAGACTTATCAAGAAAAAGAGAGAGTCTACACACATAAACAGAATCAGAAATGAGAAAGGAAAAATCACTTTGGACACCACAGAAATACAAAGAACTATGAGAGAATACTATGAAAAATTATATGCTAACAAACTGGATAACTAGAAGAAATGGACAACTTTCTAGAAAAATACAACCTTCCAAGGCAGACCAAGGAAGAAACAGATAATCTGAATAGACCAATTACCAGCAAGGAAATTGAACTGGTAATCAAAAAACTACCTAAGAACAAAACACCTGGACCAGATGGTTTCACTGCTGAATTTTATCAAACATTTAGTGAAGACCTAATACCCTTCCTCCTTAAAGTTTTCCAAAAAGTAGAAGAAGAGGGAATACTCCCAAACTCATTCTACGAGGCTAACATCATTCTAATACCAAAACCAGGCAAAGATACCACAAAAAAAGAAAATTATAGACTAATATCCCTGATGAACATAGATGCAAAAATACTCAACAAAATATTAGCAAACCGAATTCAAAAATACTTCAAAAAGATCATCCATCATGATCAAGTGAATTCATCCCAGGGATGCAAGGATGGTACAACATTTGAAAATCCATCAACATCATCCACTACATCAACAAAAAGAAGGACAAAAACCACATGATCATCTCCATAGATGCTGAAAAAGCATTTGACAAAATTCAACATCCATTCATGATAAAAACGCTCAACAACATGGGTACAGAGGGCAAGTACCTCAACATAATAAAGGTCATATATGACAAACCCACAGACAACATTATACTTAACAGCAAGAAGCTGAAAGCTTTTCCTTCAAGATCAGGAACAAGACAAGGATTCCCACTCTCCCCACTTTTATTCAACATAGTTCTAGAGGTCCTAGGCATGGCAATCAGACAACACAAAGAAATAAAAGGCTTCCAGATTGGTAAGGAAGAAGCCAAACTGTCCCTGTTTGCAGATGACATGATATTGTACATAAAAATCCCTAAAGAATCCACTCCCAAACTACTAGATCTACTATCTGAATTCAGTAAAGTGTGATACAAAATTAATACACAGAAATCTGTTGCATTCCTATACACTAACGATGAACTAGCAGAAAGAGAAATCAGGAAAACAACTCCATTCACAATTGCATCAAAAAGAATAAAATACCTAGGAATAAACCTAATCAAGGAAGTGAAAGACTTATACTCTGAAAACTACAAGACACTCAGGAAAGGAATTAAAAAAGATACCAATAAATGGAAACACATCCTGTGCTCATGGATAGGAAGAATTAATATTGTCAAAATGGCCATCCTGCCTAAAGCAATCTACAGATTCAATGCAATCCCTATCAAAATACCAACAGCATTCTTCAATGAACTAGAGAAAACAGTTCTAAAATTCATATGGAACCACAAAGGACCCTGAATAGCCAAAGCAATCCTGAGAAGGAAGAATAAAGTGGGGGGAATTACACTCCCTGACTTCAAGCTCTACTACAAAGCCACAGTAAACAAGACAATTTGGTACTGGCACAAGAACAGACCCATAGACTAATGGAACAGACTAGAGAGCCCAGATATAAGGCAAGCATATATGGTCAATTAATATATGATAAAGGAGCCATGTATATACAATGGGGAAATGACAGCCTCTTCAACAGCCGGTGTTGGCATAACTGGACAGCTACATAGAAGAGAATGAAACTGGGTTATTGTCTAACCCCATACACAAAAGTTATCTCAAAATGGATCAAAGACCTGAATGTAAGTCATGAAACCATAAAACTCTTAGAAAAAAACATAGGCAAAAATCTCTTGGACATAAATATGAGCAACTTCTTCATGAACATATCTTCTTGGGCAAGGGAAACAGAAGCAAAAATGAACAAGTGGAACTATATCAAACTAAAAAGCTTCTGTACAGCACAGGACATCATCAATAGAACAAAAGGACATCCTACAGTATGGGAGAATATATTCATAAATGATATATCCGATAAGGGTTGACATCCAAATTATATAAAGAGCTCACGCACCTCAACAAACAAAAAGCAAATAAGCCAATTAAAAAATGGGCAGAGGATCTGAACAGAAACTTCTCCGAAGAACAAATTCAGATGGCCAACAGGCACATAAAAAGATGCTCCACATCCCTAATCATCAGAGAAATGCAAATTAAAACCACAATGAGCTATCACCTCACACCAATTAGGATGGCCAACATCCAAAAGACAAACAACAAATGTTGGCGAGGATGTGGAGAAAGGGGAACCCTCCTATACTGCTGGTGGGAATGTAAATTAGTTAAACCATTGTGGAAAGCAGCATGGAGGTTCCTCAAAAAACTCAAAATAGAAATACCATTTGACCCAGGAATTCCACTCCTAGGAATTTACTCTAAGAATGCAGAAGCCCCATTTGAAAAAGACACATGCACCCCTCTGTTTATCGCAGCACTATTTACAATAGCCAAGAAATGGAAGCAACCTAAGTGTCCATCGGTAGATGAATGGATAAAGAAGAGGTGGTACATATACACAATGGAATATTATTCAGCCATAAGAAGAAAACAAATCCTTCCATTTGCAGCAACATGGATGGAGCTAGAGGGTATTATGCTCAGTGAAATAAGCGAGGCAGAGAAAGACAAGTATCAAATGATTTCACTCATCTGTGGAGTATAAGAATAAAGAAAAAACTGAAGGAACAAAACAGCAGCTGACTCACAGAACCCAAGAATGGACTAACAGTTACCAAAGGGAAAGGGACTGGGGAGGATAGGTAGCAAGGGAGGGATAAGAGGGAAAAAGGGGTATTACGATTAGCACACATAATGTAGCGTGGGGGGGGATACGGGGATGGCAGTATAACAGAGAAGACAAATAGTGGTTCTATAGCACCTTACTACGCTGATGGACAGTGACTGTAATGGGGTATGTGGTGGGGACTTGATAATAGGGGGAGTGTAGTAACCATAATGTTGCTCATTTCACTGTACATTAATAGTAGCAAAAAAAAATTCATGGAGCATTTTGAGGGAAAAAAAGCTCAAAAAGTTAGTTAAAACATAGCTAAAAAATCAAACATAGTTTGAACACAAAACCAATATAAACAAATAATCAAAAAATGAAGTCAAAGGGGGAAATATCTGGAAGTCACTAGAGGTCCCTTCTCTGATAACTTGCAAACATTTTAGTAAGGGAGAAAGAAGGCATCAACATGATAACATAAGAAAGGGCAACCACTACTGTCAAGATCTTTCATTACAACTTACAAAATCAGGGCCATTATTTTCTGGGGTAATGAGCTTCATTGAAAGCCACCCTTCTTTTCCCAAGAAAGAAGTAATTCCAGGAAGTAACTTCAGTGAAACGGAAAATAGACACTCCCACACTGGGACACACCTGGCTGCAAAACAAGCTTATAGGTAGAGAAAAATAAAATATTCAGGGGCAAAAGGAAGTTAATCTTGGCTATAATGGATGTCAGATAAGATATCATTGTGATGAAAGCAAAAGCAGGAAAGGGATAACCTAGGGAGAGCCTGGAAATTTCTGTGTAGAAGTAAAAATTACTGCACAAGTGGAATAGAAGTTAAGGAGTGGAGTGACACAATGGAGGAATGTGTAGAGAAGGAGCCATGTCAGACAAAGGAATATAAAATTTCATGAGAATGACTTAAAGGTTCCAAATTGGAAAACAAGTTGACACTTGTGAGGATGCCTTGAAAATGAGTGAAAATTGCATTTTAGCAGTAAATATCCTTCAATCTTTCCCAAGAGCTAAATAAGGTGCTCTTTACTATGTAATAATAGTAGTTTCACTTTTTACTGCCTCCCTCATTGAGCAATGCCTAATAAGCAATTATAGTTCAGCTCTGTGTCATCTTACCCCTTTCCCCATTCCCTTTTCGTTTGAAGATGAGACAGGGATGAATGCAGTAGCACAGATGCAGGTAGAATTTCGCTTTGAGGCAATCAATTTTAAGAAGCCCCTTGCAGAAATGGGCTGCGTTTAAGAATGCTTTTGGTACAGCTGCCCTTCCATGGGATGACACAGTCCAGTGAAAAGAACAAGCACATCTAACCAAGAACCTAAGACAGTGACTAATTGTGGAACTTAGGTAAATAAATCATATACTTTCTGTTAGTCTAATAGTCTTTTTTTAACCTATATTGCAGGATTTTTTTATGACAAATTCTACACAAAAGTAAGATAGGTATTGTGAAGGAATGCCTTTTAAGTCCATTTCTAAATCACTATAAAAACAGATAATTACACTTTCCTTATTCCTTGCCTCTATTTTTATAACAATCTAATGTTTTATTGAATAAAGACTTATGAACCTTAAGAGTTTGAAGAAATGCTGGAGGGCAAGTTAAAATCTATGTTTAAGAAGTAACTTAACAAAGATGCTCCACATCACTAATCATCAGAGAAATGCAGATTAAAACCACAATGAGATATCACCTCACACCAGTGAGGATGGCCAACATCCAAAACACAAACAACAACAAATGTTGGCGAGGATGTGGAGAAAAGGGAACCCTCCTACACTGCTGGTGGGAATGCAAATTAGTTCAACCATTGTGGAAAGCAGTATGGAGGTTCCTCAAAAAACTCAAAATAGAAATACCATTTGACCCAGGAATTCCACTCCTAGGAATTTACCCTAAGAATGCAGCAGCCCAATTTGAAAAGGACAGATGCACCCCTATGTTTATTGCAGCACTATTTACAATAGCCAAGAAATGGAAGCAACCTAAGTGTTCATCAGTAGATGAATGGATAAAGAAGATGTGGTACATATACACAATGGAATATTATTCAGCCATAAGAAGAAAACAAATCCTACCATTTGCAACAACATGGATGGAGCTAGAGGGTATTATGCTCAGTGAAATAAGCCAAGCCGAAAAAGACAAGTATCAAATGATTTCACTCATATGTGGAGTATAAGAACAAAGAAAAAAACTGAAGGAACAAAACAGCAGCAGACTCACAGAACCCAAGAATGGACTAACAGTTACCAAAGGGAAAGGGACTGGGGAGGGTGAGGGAAGGGAGGGATAAGAGGGAAAAAGGGGCATTATGATTAGCAGATGTAATGTTCGGGGGGCACGGGGAGGGCTGTACAACTCAGAGAAGACAAGTCGTGATTCTATAGCATCTCACTACGCTGATGGACAGTGACTGTAATGGGGTTGGTGGGGGGGACCTGATGAAGGGGTAGTTTAATAATCGTAATATTGCACATGTAATTGTAAATTAATGATAATAAGATAAATTATATTAAAAAAAGAAGTAACTTGCTCATGTAATTGTACATTAATGATAACAAAAAAAAAGAAGTAACTTAACTTAGATGACCTTATCTTCATTTACATATTAGTCAATAAACATTTGTTCAGTGCTTACAGTGTGTCAGGAATTATGTTAGGCTGTGTGGGGTAGTGTTACAAAGTACTAATTGGGATACAAAAGCATCCCAATTTCTGAGCTGTTATAATGTGGGAAAATATGCAGCTAAAAAGTGATTATATGTGGATAAAAAACAAAGAGCTTCCACAGTGAGAAAATAATGCACTATGTCCATAAAAGTGCCAAGTGAGTGTTAGAGACAAAAAGGACCTTAGAAGTTCAGTGGAGCAGGAAGTCACCAGGAGCTGAGGTTGGTGAGGGCAGTGCCCTGTGTCTCACGCTGGCCTAGTTTTGCTAATGTATTTCCTGTTGATTCTATAAGGCACTGGCAAGAAAAGAACAAATGAAAAGCTAAGCTTTACATTTTCCCTCCTTAAATGTGGCACTTTAAGTTTTGTTAAGACTTTCGAATTCAAAATTATACCAGTCTGAAACTATGATTTGGAAATTATGTGTTGGAAAATTTAACTTAACAATAATTATGTAAATTTAAAATTAAGCAAATATCCCACTATGCTAAAACAAGAATGGAATTTGGGGAAATGGCCCAAATCATTAAAAATTTGAGCCTCTAAAAACAGTGAAAGTATTTTGCAATAATAGTTTTGGCACCATTTCTAATATTTGGAAAGTGAAAATAAAAAACTGTGCCCCAATGGAAGTTCTAAACTATACTGGCACCTGTAGGATCTAGGCTGTATTTCTGGGTCAGTACTAAGCACCCCCTTCCCTTACTCTCTGTCCCAAACTTCAAACACCAAGACTTCCAACCCTGATTAAATGGGACACCAGGGATGCCGTGCCTAAGAATCTAATCTTCTTAGGACCACTATTCCTCCCTTCCTTCAAAGAACCTTGAACTTCAAGCTTCTCTGCTCCTATTACTGTCCTCTGCTGCATCACTACTGTGATTAATCATATCTCTGTATAAAAACAAACACTTGAAGGATCTTCCAGAGCACAGCTGACTTTTATTAAACCCTGTGTCCACTGTTATCCAAGGGCCAATTGTGACTAAACCTGCCAAGCTGCATTCCTAATTTCATAGATCAAAGCCCCAAATAAAAGTACTTGCTCCCTTCCCAAATTTGTCCTCTACAGAACTATCATTCCTAAAATGCTCTACACTTCCTTAAATCTAATCCAGTCCCCTCCTTTTCTCTCTGCCAAAACTTCCTATTTGCCCTCTGGAATTCCAACTCCTCTGTGCCTTTGATCACTTCCCTGAGTGCCCTTTCCACTTCTTTCCTGCTTTAAGCCTGGCCTTCTCTATGCCACTTTTCTGCAGCTCCCTCTTGTGAAGTCTCCTCATGTTCTCACACCTACCTAGCATCAAGGCATGAGGATATTCCCCAGTGCCCACTCAGAGTCCACTGCTTCCCATCCCTTTGTAAAAACCCCTGCTACCGTCTCCCTGATTGATCATTGTGATCTACCTGCCTCCTGTGTGCTTGTCATTCACAGAAGACACTAGCACTTGGCATACCATCTTCTCTTGCACTAGTCCTGCCGTCATCCTGAGTGACTTCAGAGTCCTTGTGAAAGACCCACCTAATGGTCAATGTCCTCCTACAATGCTGCTTGACCACCTGCCTCCACAATCACTCCCTGGATGTTGACATTATCACCTGAAACACCTCCATTGTCTCTTTTTCTAAAGCCACTAATTCTAATAGTCCACTTTCTGACTATAATCAACTATCCTTCCAGCTCACTTATTAAACTAGCCTGGCTGCAGTGGTTCTTCCCTTTGCTCAGTATCCACTTATTGATCCCTTCACTTTCTTTCCATTACTCCCCTCCCGTCTTCACTTCTCTATTTATGTAGCTTAGCATTCATGGCCCTTCATTTCACTCATTCTCTCAGAATTACCTTGAACTCTCTCCTTGAATACACTGTTTCCTTGCCTCCTAAAACATCATGTTCTCCTGGTTTCTCTTACTTGTCTGGCAGCCTTTCACAGACATTTTAACTGGCCCCTCCCTCCTCCTTCAAATATTAGAGTATTTCAGGGATCTGTCCTAGAAGCTTTTTCCTTCAATACCCTTTCCTTAAGTAATCTCAACTCTTCCCACGGCTTCAATTACCATCAGTATGCATATGCTCCTCAAATTCATATGTTGAGTTCTAAATTGTTGTTTGAGCTCCAGTTTGATATACCTAACTGCTTAGCTGATGTCTTCAAATGGATATCTTCAAGGTACCTCCAACTCAACAAGTTCAAAAGTAAGTTCATCATTTTCCATTAAATTGTTCCTTCCAGAAATCCGAGTCATTATCTCCTTCTCTCACATTTCCCCATATTTAAATAATCACTAAGACCTGTTAATTCTGCATCCAAACTATTTCTCAAAATGTGTCCACTTTTCTCCATCTCTACTTCCCTGGTCCAAGTCACTATCATTTTTCATTCGACAAGCACTTACTCAATATCTACATATGCCAGGACCTGTAAGTGCTAGAATATACAGCTTCAGAAGAGCCTCTTGCCTGGATCACTTAAATAATTGGTCTTCCTGCGATTCTTTTTCCCCTCTCCAGTCTATTTTCCATGTTGAAGGCAGACTGTGTGTGTGTGAGTGTGTGTTTAAGTACAAATCTGATCTTAATCACCTTTTTGATGTAAGGATTAAACATGACTGTGTATGTAAAGGACTTAGTGTCTGGCACATGATAGTCAATAAGTGTGAATCAGTGGAGCTATGTTAAATAATTCAGTAAATGATTTTGGAATAACTGGCCAGCCATTTAGAAAAAAATAAAGCTCTATCCCTAACCTCACTCTATAGACCCAAAAGGGTAAAAAATGAAACCATAAAAAATACTTGAAGAAAACTTGGGTAAATATTTGTATAATCTTGGAGGTAAAGAAGGCCTTTCAAACATTTCCCAAAAGCCAGAAGCCATAAAGAGAAAATATTAACCACACACAAATGTAAACATTCTGTATACTAAGGCCATAAGTAAAACTGGAAGACAAATAAAAAACTAGGGAAAATATTTATAATAATTAAAAAGAGCTAATAACAAATACTACACTAGCTCTTATAAATCGACAAGAAAATATTAACAACCCACTAGAAAAAGGTCATACCGCATGAATAGACAATTCACAAAGTAAGAACAAATGGCTAATAGTCTAAAGAAAATACAAATAAAACAAAGAGCTGTTATATTTTACCTATAGGTGGGCAAGGATTAGGAAGATTGACTACACTTACTGAAGTTACCTGCACTATTGGTGCCAGTACAAAATTTGAACAACATCTCTGGAAATAGTTTGGCAATGGGTAACATAATATGAAATGAGTGTACCCACTTCTAGAAATTTATGCTAAAGAGATCATTTAAATGGGTCAAAAAGATGCATGTTAAGAATGTTCACTGTATAATTTATAAAATTGGAAATGAATATTTATCAAAAAAGCCATGCTCTGAAAGACAAATACCAAATGATTTCCCTCATTTGTGGAGTGTAACAACGAAGCAAATCTGAAGACACAAAATAGCAGCAGACTCACAGACTCCAAGAAGAGACTAGTGATTACCAAAGGGGAGGGTTGGGAGAGGGTGGGTGGGGAGGGAGGGAGAAGGGGATTGTGGGGTATGATGATTGGTGCACATGGTGTGTGTGGGGTCACGGGGAAGACAGTGTAGCTCAGAGAAGATAAATAGGGACTCTGTGGCATCTTACTACACAGATGGACAGTGACTGCAATGAGGTATGGGGTGGACTCGATAATAAGGGTGAATGTAATAACCACATTGTTTTTCTTGTGAAACCTTCATAAGAATGTATATCAATGATACCTTAAAAAAAAAGCCATGCTCTGGTCCTGTTCTTGATGATGGGGATATAGAAATTACAATAGAGATATAAACTTCCTTTTCTCATGGAGTTTACATTCCAAGGGTTAGAAGACAATAAACTAATAAACAAATAAGATACTCTTGAATAGTGACAAAGGCTTTGAAGACATAAAGCCAGGTGCTGAAATAAGTAACTAGAGCGTGGACACCCTTAGAAAGGGTGGTCAGAGGAAGCCTTTCTGAGGAGGTGACAATAGAACTGGGGTTTGTTCTCCCCTAAGAGCTACAGTTTGAGCATGGACTGGTGCAGTCTATCAACCTCTCTGTAGCCTGAGGACATATGATAAGGGTGAAGAATGCTTAGCTGTTATAACTGCTAACCCAGTAATTTATAAGACACTGTCCTAGCAATTCTCAGTCAATGCAATAAAATATAAAAAAGAAACAAGAGGCATCCATTTATCAGCTGTCTTAGACCTCTGGTTGGCCTTGTTTGCATATGTACCCACTCCTGGAATGAACAAAGTTGGATAGGCATCATGAAGGAATTCTTCCACAATATCAACATGATAAATGTGTAAAATAACAGCAAATGGAAAAGAAAGAGAAACAAAGAAAGAAAGGAACAGGGCATGCAAAAAATAAAGAATGCACTGTTGAGGGAAACAGAACCAGAGAACAGAAAGTTGCCCATGAATGGTTCATGCTATAGAAGAAAAATTTAAAAACATGAATTAAATAAAAGAACTCAAAGGCAACATGATAAAACAACAGCATGAGAGGAAAAGAGATATTGCAGAACACAGAAAATGAAAATAGGGATCCAATCAACATGATTGCATAACTCAAAGTAAAACAGCAAGGAACAAAATGATTCTTGGTTTAATTACAATGAATTAGAGGAAAAAGTCAGCTTTTTAAAAAATTTGAGAGAAGATATTAAAAATGGAAGAACACATAAAGATGAATCAGACAAAGGACAACTGGTGTTCTGAACAAAGCAGCAAATTACTTAGGAGAGGTATGTTAATGCACAACGGAAGAACATTTTTCTGATATGAAGAACTGTGGAGAACTGAATCTACACATTAAAAGGACATATTGTGTTCCAAGAAAAACTAAGAATGGACAATCGAAACTAAGATATATCCTGATAGTAAAAATAAAAGTTCTTCAGCCTTTTCAGGAGAAGAAATTCCTCAGTTGTCCAGACAGAAAAAGCAGGTCACTTTAAAGAAGGAGGAATCAGGCTGGCCTCAGACTTCTCCAAGCAGCGTTCAGTGGCTGCACAGTTTCTAGGGAAAGAATGAGAGCTCAAGAATATGATATCTGGTCAAGCTGTCATTTAAGCAAATAAGCCAATGACAGACATTCTCAAACAAGCAGGAACTTAGGGAATAAAATGTGATTCCTTCCTGGAAAAAACAGAAAGACAAGATGATATCCAACCAACCAAGAGATGAATGAAAATGCAGGGGTTAAAGAACCAAAGGACACTCAACGCCAGAAAAACAATGGAACAACTTCAAGGTTCTGAGGGGAAGAAAGTGAAGCCCATGAATTTTATTCTCAGCCCAGCTCTCCTTCAAGTCCAGGCATACCTCATTTTATTGCACTTCTCTTTATTGCACTTCACAGGTACTACCTCTTTTTTTTTTATGAATTGAAGGTTTGGGGCAACCTGTGTGTAGCAAGTCTATTGGCACCATTTTTCCAAAAGCATTTGCTCACTTTGTGTCTTTGTGTTAGACTGTGGTAATTCTCACAATATCTCAAACTTTTTTATTATGATCATATTTGTTATGGTGATCTGTGATCAGTGATCTTTGATGTTACTGCTGTAATTGTTTTGGGGCACCATAAGCGACACCCCAATAAGACAACAAGCTTAATAAATATTGTGTTTGTACAGGCTGTTTCCCATCTCTCTCCCTCTCCTAGGGCATCCCTATTCTCTGAGACACAACAATATTGAAATTAGGCCAGCTAATAACCCTACAATGTTCTCTGTGTTCAAGTGGAAGGAAGAGCCACATGTCTCTCACTTTAATCAAAAGCTAGAAATAATTAAGCTTAGTGGGGAAGGCATGTCAAAAGCCAAGACAGACCAAAAGTTAGGCAGCCTCTGGCACCGGTTGGCAAAGTTGTGAATGCAAAGGAAAAGTTCTTGAAGGAAATTAATTAAAAGTGTTACTCCAGTGAACACATGAGGCAAACAGACTTACTGTTGATATAGAGAAAGTTTTAGTGTTCTGGATAGAAGATCAAACAAGCTACAGCATTCACTTAAGCTGAAGCCTAATCCAGAGCAAGGCCCTAACCCTCTTCAATTCCATGAAGGCTGAGAGAGGTGAGGAAGCTGCAGAAGAAAATTCTGAAACTATTAGAGGTTGATTCATGAAGCTTAAGGAAAGACACGGTCTCCATAACATAAAAGTGCAAGGGAAGCAGAAAGTGCTGGTGTAGAAGCTGCAGCAAGTTATCCGGAAGACCTAGCTAAGATCATTAGTGAAGGTAACCACACTAAACAACAGATTTTCAGTGTAGACAAAACAGCCTTCTATTGGAAGAAGATGTCATCTAGGACTTTCACATCTAGAGAGAATAAGTCAATGCCTGGCTTCAGAGCTTAAAAGGATAGGCTGACTTTCTTATTAGGGTCTAACAGAAGGTGACTTTAAGTTGAAGCCAGAGTCATTTACCATTATGAAAATCCTAGGGCCCTTAAGAATGATCTAAATCCACTCTGGCTGTGCTCTATAAATGTAACAACACAGACTGGATGACAGCACATATGTTTGCATTATGGTTTACTGAATATTTGAAGCCCACTCTTGAGACTTACTTCTCAGGTAAAAAAAGATTCCTTTCAAAAAATAACTGCTCATTGACAATGCACCTGGTTACTCAAGAGCTCTAATGGAGATGTACAACTAGATAATAATGTTTTCATGCTTCCTACGAAATATCCACCCTGTAGCCCATGGCTCAAGGAGTAATTTTGACTCTAAGTCTTGTTATTGAAGAAGTACATTTCATATGGCTATAGCTGCCATAGATAATGATTCCTCTGATGGGTCTGAGCAAAGTAAATTGAAAACATACTGGAAAGGATTCACCATTCTAGATGCCATTAAGAATATCTGTGATTCATGGGAAAAGGTCAAAATACCAACATTAATGGGAGTTTGGGAGAAGCTCATTCTGATCCTCATAGATGACTTTGTGGGTTTCAAGGGTTCAGTGGAGGAACAGCATATGTGGTGGAAATAGCAAGAGAATTCACTAGTAGAGCCTGAAGATGTGACTAAATTGTTATAATCTCATGATAAAACTTGAATGAATGAGGAGTTGCCCTGACAGATAAGCAAAGAAAGTGGTTTCTTGAAATGGAATCTACTCCTGGAGAAGATGTTATGAAGACTGTTGAAATGACAACAAATGATTTAGAGTATTACCTAAACTTAGTTGATGAAGCAATAGAAGGGTTTAAGAAGATTGACTCCAATTTTAAAAGTAGTTCTATGGTGGATAAAATACTATCAATCAGCACTGAATGCTGGAAATCATTTGTGAAAGGAAGAGTCAATCAGTGCAGCAAACTTCATTGTTATTTTATTTTAAGAAATTGCCATAGCCCGCCCGAGCTGTGAGCAGCCACCATCCTGATTAGTTAACGGTTATAAACATCAAGGCAAGGCCCTCTACCAGCAAAAAGATTATGACTCATTGGAAGTTCAGATGATGATTAGCCTTTTTTAGTAATAAAGTATTTTTAAATTATGTACATTGTTTTTTATGCAACAAATATTTATTCAACACCTATTAAGCCATATAAATACATATAAATGTATATTTGTATATATATAGTAGATATGTGAATATATAAATGTGCATGTACATATCTGTATACATGTGTGTACACATGTACATTTATATAGGCATCATGTGTGTGCATGTGCATATATATGCACGTGTATTATACACAGGCCCACGTATATACAAACACATGTCATGTGTGCATATATTCATGTGCATACATGTGTGGTGCATGCACGTGTGCACATGCATGTGTGCATATGTATTGTGTGTGCATATGTATCATGTGTGTATATGTACGCTAACGTATTATATGAGTATATAGGTATATATACAATATGTATGTACATTGTTTTTAAGACATAATGCTATTGCACACTTAATAGACTACAGCATAATGTAAACATAAATTTATATGCACTAGGAAACCAAAAAATTCACTTGACTTGCTTTATTGAAGTGGTCCAGAACCGAACCTGCAGTATTTCTGAGGAATGCCTGCATAACAGCAAGAGTCACATTTTGATAGAAACTCCTAAATGATTATCCAAAAGAAGCTCAACCAATGTATATCCCATTAACAGTATTTGAGAATGTTGTATTAAATCAATTGTATAGAGCGCATATACATTGCATTAAAGACATTATCAATTTTTCAATTAAATAGCAGTGCTATACTCCTCTCATGTATCTTTTTAAAATTACATCAATCTTATGGAAGGAGTATATCACTGCTATTTTAACTTAATTTCCTTAGTTAAAACTGAACGTGAACCATTTTCAAATATTTGCGAGACATTAATATTGGACATATTTTCTGTGTCTCCTATTTCATATTCTTTGCCCATTTTTCTATTGGGTTGTATCTTTCCTTATTTATTATTAGGTTCTTGCCATATATTGTGGATATTAATCCTTTACTTATGTATGTTCCAAATGTGTGATCCCAGTCTACCATGTCTTTCAAATATGTTGACAGTGGTTTTTTTGTATATTAGTTTAAGGTTTTACTTAGTTAAAATTTTTCCCTTATAGCTTCTAGATGTTATGTCTTACTTAAAAGAGCATTTCAACCACAAATTGTTTTTCTAATTAAAAAAATTTTTTATTAAGGCATCATTGATATACAATCTTATGAAGGTTTCACATGAAAAACATTGTGGTTACTACATTCACCCATATTATCAAGCACAGCCCACACCCCATTGCAGCCACTGTCCATCAGTGTAGTAAGATGTTATAGAGTGACTACTTGTCTTCTCTGTGCTGTACTGCCCTCCCCATGACACCCCCACATTATATGTGTGCTAATTATTATTATTATTTTATTTTGGTATCATTAATATACACTTACATGAGCAACATTGTGGTTACTAGATTCTCCCATTATCAAGTCCCCATGACATACCCCATTATAGTCACTGTCCATCAGCATAGTAAGATGCTATAGAATCACTACTTGTCTTCTCTGTGTTATACTGCCTTCCCCGTATCCCCCTCGCTATATTATGTGCGCTAATCATAATGCACCTTTTTCCCCCTTGTCTCTCTCTTCCAACTCATCCTCCCCAGTCCCTTTCCCTTTGGTAACTGTTAGTCCATTCTTGGGTTCTGTGAGTCGGCTGCTGTTTTGTTCCTTCAGTTTTTTCTTTATTCTTATACTCCACAGATGAGTGAAATCATTTGATACTTGTCTTTCTCTGCCTCGCTTATTTCACTGAGCATAATACCCTCTAGCTCCATCCATGTTGCTGCAAATGGAAGGATTTGTTTTCTTCTTATGGCTGAATAATATTCCATTGTGTATATGTACCACCTCTTCTTTATCCATTCATCTACCGATGGACACTTAGGTTGCTTCCATTTCTTGGCTATTGTAAATAGTGCTGCGATAAACAGAGGGGTGCATATGTCTTTTTCAAACTGGGCTGCTGAATTCTTAGGGTAAATTCCTAGGAGTGGAATTCCTGGGTCAAATGGTATTTCTATTTTGAGGTTTTTGGGGAACCTCCATACTGCTTTCGACAATGGTTCAACTAATTTACATTCCCACCAGCAGTGTAGGAGGGTTTCCCTTTCTCCGCATCCTTGCCAACATTTGTTGTTGTTTGTCTTTTGGATGTTGGCCATCCTAACTGGTATGAGGTGATATCTCATTGTGGTTTTAATTTGCATTTCTCTGATGATTAGGGATGTGGAGCATCTTTTCATGTGCCTGTTGGTCACCTGAATTTCTTCTTTGGAGAAGTGTCTGTTCAGCTCCTCTGCCCATTTTTAATTGGCTAATTTGCTTTTTGTTTGTTGAGGTGCATGAGCTCTTTATATAATTTGGATGTCAATCCCTTATCGGATATGTCATTTATGAAAATATTCTCCCATACTGTAGGATGTCTTTTTGTTCTATTGATGGTGTCCTTTGCAGTACAGAAGCTTTTTAGTTTGATATAGTCCCACTTGTTCATTTTTGCTTTTGTTTCCCTTGCCCAGGGAGATATGTTCATGAAGAAGTTGCTCATATTTATGTCCACGAGATTTTTGCCTATGTTTTTTTCTAAGAGTTTTATAGTTTCATGACTTACATTCAGGTCTTTGATCCATTTTGAGTTTACTTTGGTGTATGGGGTTAGACAGTAATCCAGTTTCATTCTCTTACATGTAGCTGTCCAGTTTTGCCAACACCAGCTGTTGAAGAGGCTGTCATTTCCCCATTGTATATCCATGGCTCCTTTAGCATATATTAATTGAGCATATATGCTTGGGTTTATATCTGGGCTCTCTAGTCTGTTCCATTAGTCTATGGGTCTGTTCCTGTGTCAGTACCAAATTGTCATGATTACTGTGGCTTTGTAGTAGAGCTTGAAATCAGAGAGAGTAATTCCTCCCCCTTTATTCTTCCTTCTCAGGATTGCTTTGGCTATTCAGGGTCCTTGTGGTTCCATATGAATTTTAGAACTATTTTCTCTAGTTCATTGAAGAATGCTGTTGATATTTTGATAGGAATTGCATTGAATCTGTAGATTGCTTTAGGCAGGATGGCCATTTTGACAATATTAATTCTTCCTATCCATGAGCACAGGATGTGTTTCCATTTATTGGTATCTTTATTAATTCCTTTCCTGAGTGTCCTGTAGTTTTCAGAGTATAAGTCTTTCACTTCCTTGGTTAGGTTTATTCCTAGGTATTTTATTCTTTTTGATGCAATTGTGAATGGAATTGTTTTCCTGATTTCTCTTTCTGCTAGTTCACCGTTAGTGTATAGAAGTGCAACAGATTTCTGTGTATTAATTTTGTATCCTGTAACTTTGCTGAATTCAGATATTAGATCTTGTAGTTTTGGAGTGCATTCTTTAGGGTTTTTTATGTACAATATCATGTCATCTGCAAACAGGGACAGTTTGACTTCTTCCTTCCCAATCTGGATGCCTTTTATTTCTTTGTGTTGTTTGATTGCCATGGCTAGGACCTCTAGAACTATGTTGAATAAAAGTGGGGAGAGTGGGAATCCTTGTCTTGTTCCCGATCTTAAAGGAAAAGCTTTCAGCTTCTCACTGTTAAGTATAATGTTGGCTGTGCACTTGTCATATATGGCCTTTATTATGTTGAGGTACTTGCCCTCTATACCCATTTTGTTGAGCGTTTTTATCATGAATGGATGTTGAATTTTGTCAAATAATTTTTCAGCATCTATGGAGATGATCATGTGGATTTTGGCCTTCTTTTTGTTGATGTAGTGGATGATGTTGATAGATTTTTGAATGCGGTACCATCCTTGCATCCCTGGGATGAATCCCACTTGATTATGATGAATGATCTCTTTTGATGTATTTTTGAATTCGGTTTGCTAATATTTTGTTGAGTATTTTTGCATCTATGTTCATGAGGGATATTGGGCTGTAATTTTCTTTTTTTGTGGTATCTTTGCCTGGTTTTGGTATTAGAATGATGTTAGCCTCGTAGAATGAGTTTGGGAGTATTCCCTCTTCTTCTACTTTTTGGAAAACTTTAATGAGGATGGGTATTAGGTTTTCACTGAATGTTTGATAAAATTCAGCAGTGAAACCATCTGGTTCAGCGGTTTTGTTCTTAGGTAGTTTTTGATTACCAATTCAATTTCTTTGCTCATAATTGGTCTACTCAGATTTTCTGTTTCTTCCTGGGTCAGCCTTGGAAGGTTGTATTTTTCTAGAAAGTTGTCCATTTCTTCTAGGTTATCCAGTTTGTTACCATATAATTTTTCATAGTATTCTCTCATAATTCTTTGTATTTCTGTGGTGTCCATAGTGATTTTTCCCTTCTCATTTCTGATTCTGTTTATGTGTGTAGACTCTCTTTTTTTCTTGATAAGTCTGGCTAGGGTTTATCTATTTTGTTTATTTTCTCAGAGAACCAGCTCCTGCTTTGATTGATTCTTTCTATTGGTTTATTCTTCTCAATTTTATTTATTTCTGCTTTAATCTTTATTATGTCCCTCCTACTGACTTTGGGTCTCATTTTTTCTTTCTTTTCTAGTTTCATTAATTGTGAGTTTAGATTGCTCATTTGGGATTGTTCTTCTTTCCTGAGGTAGGCCTGTATTGCAATATATTTCCCTCTTAGCACAGCCTTCGCTGCATCCCACAGATTTTGTGGTGTTGAATTATTGTTGTCATTTGTCTCCATATATTGCTTGATCTCTGTTTCTATTTGGTCATTGATCCATTGATTATTTAGGAGCATGTTATTAAGCCTCCATGTGTTTGTGGGCTTTTTCATTTTCTTTGAGTAATTTATTTCTAGTTGCATACCTTTGTGATATGAGAAGCTGGTTGGTACAATTTCAACCTTTTTGAATTTACTGAGGCTCTTTTTGTGGCCTAATATATGATCTAGTCTTGAAAATGTTCCATGTGCACTTGAGAGGAATGTGTATTCTTCTGCTTTTGGGTGTAGAGTTCTGTAGATGTCCGTTAGGTCCATATGTTCTAATACGTTGTTCAGTGCCTCTGTCTCTCTTTATTTATTTTCTGTCTGGTTTATCTGTCCTGGAGTGAGTGGTGCATTGAAGTCTCCCAAAATGAATGCATTACATTCTATTTCCCCCTTTAATTCTGTTAGTATTTGTTTCACATATGTAGGTGATCCTGTGTTGGGTACATAGATGTTTATAATAGTTATATCCTCTTGTTGGACTGACCCCTTTATCATTATGTAATGTCCTTCTTTGTCTCTTGTTACTTTCTTTGTTTTGAAGTCTATTTTGTCTTATACAAGTACTGCAGCTCCTGCTTTTTAATCCCTATTAGTTGCATGAAATATCTTTTTCCACCCCTTTACTTTCAGTCTGTGTATGTCTTTGGGTTTGAAGTGAGTCTCTTGTAGGCAGCATATAGATGGGTCTTGTTTTTTATCCATTCAGTGACTCTGTGTCATTTGATTGGTGCATTCAGACCATTTACATTTAGGGTGATTATCAATAGGTATGTACTTATTGCCATTGCAGGCTTTGGATTCGTGACTACCAAAGGTTCAAGAGTAATTCCTTTACTATCTAACAGTCTAATTTAACTCACTTTGTACGCTATTAGAAACAGAACCTAAAGATTCTCTTTTTTTCCTCATTTTCATCCTCCTCCATTCTTTGTCTGTTATGAATCATATTCTGTACTTTTTTTTGGTATCATTAATCTACAATTACATGTGCAACATTATGGTTACTAGACTCCCCCCATCATCAAGTCCCCACCACATACCCCATTACAGTCCCTGTCCATCAGCATAGTGAAATGCTATAGAATCACTACTTGTCTTCTCTGTGTTGTACAGCCCTCCCTGTGCCCCCCCCACACATTATGTCTGCTAATTGTAATGCCCCTTTTTCCCCCTTGTCTCTCTCTTCCAACTCACCCTCCCCAGTCCCTTTCCCTTTGGTAACTGTTAGTCCATTCTTGGGTTCTGTGAGTCTGCTGCTGTTTTGTTCCTTCAGTTTTTTTCTTTGTTCTTATACTCCACATATGAGTGAAATCATACTTGTCTTTTTCCATCTGGCTTATTTCACTGAGCATAATACCCTCTAGCTCCATCCATGTTGTTGCAAATGGTAGGATTTGTTTTCTTCTTATGGCTGAATAATATTCCATTGTGTATATTCTGTACTCTTTGTCTATCCACATCTATTTGGTCTTAGGAATACTCCCATCTATAGGAGTCCCTCCAAAATGCACTGTAGAGGTGTTTTGTGGGAGGTAAATTCTCTCAGCTTTTGCTTGTGTGAAAATTGTTTAATCCCTCCTTCAAATTTAAATAACCTTGCTGAGTAGAGTATTCTTGGTTCAAGGGCCTTCTGCTTCATTGCATTAAATATATAATGGCACTCCCTTCTGGCCTGTAAGCTTTCTGTTGAGAAATCTGATGATAGCCTCATGGTTTTTCCTTTGTATGTGATCTTTTTTCTCTCTCTAGCTGCTTTTAAAAGTCTGTTTTTATCCTTGATCTTTGCCATTTTAATTATTATATGTCTTGATGTTGTCTTCCTTGGGTGCCTTGTGTTGGGAGATCTGTTCATCTCGATGGCTTGAGAGGCTATCTCCTTCCCCAGATTGGGGAGGTTTTCAGCAATTACCTCCTCAATGACACTTTCTATCCCTTTTTCTCTCTCTTCTTCTTGTGGTACTCCTATTATGAGAATATTGTTCCTTTTAGATAGGTCACACAGTTCTCTCAATATTCTTTCATTCTTAGAGATTCTTTTTTCTCTCTGTGCCTCAGCTTCTTTGTATTCCTCTTCTCTAATTTCTATTCCATTTACTGTCTCTTCTACTACATCTAATCTTCTTTTTAATCCCTCCATTGTATGTTTCATTTGAGATATGGAATTTCTTAATGATTGAATCTCTGTCTTAAATTTGTTCCTGAGTTCTTGAATATTTTTCTTTTACCTCCGTAAGCATGTTTATGTTTTTTATTTTGAACTCTCTTTCAGGAAGATTGGTGAGTTCAGTTTCATTTGGCCCTTTTTCTTGGGTTTGTGAGATTTTAGTCTGAACCAGGTTCTTTGATATTCCATATTTCTATGTGGTGCTGTCTAGTGCCCAGAAGCTCCAGTCTCTGGAGCTGCTCAGCTGCTAGAGTGAGGTTGTGGGTCATAGGAACGCAGAGCTGGTGGCTGGTGGGTGGAAAGATCTGTTTCCTGAATCTCGTCTGCCTTGCCTGTCTCTGGTATCAGAGCCAGTTGGCCAAGTACACAGGTCTAAACCTCTGTGCTTGGCATCTCTATCTGATATAAGTGGGGCCTTCCTCTGGCTGGCCTGATGCCAGAGCAGTGACTGCTGGTTTGCGAGCCGTGCTGTCAGGCCAGGAGGAAGGCTCAGCAGGCTGCATATCACTGTGGGGCCCTTGGAGCTTTGTAGCCAGCCAGGGGGATGGAGCGCCTGAAGATCCCCAAAGTTCTCAATCTGCTGGGCAGAGCATACCCAGACAATCTTGTCCCCCTATCCCTTCTCCCATGCAGCAAGCTCCGTGCGAACCCCGCCCCTTCAGCAGCCCTCTCACTGCTGGGAAGCCTCTCGGACCGCCTGCCTTTCCCTTGTCCCAGAGCGGCTGGGTGTGGATCCTGTCCTCCACAAACAGCCATAATCTGTCTCTCAAGCACTCTGCCTGTCCCAGCTCCCCATCCTTCAGAGCACCACACAATGTAGGTTTCTGCTTGCAAAGCAGCTCTCAAGGGCTAGGCATTCAGCAGTCCCAGGCTTCCACCCCCTCCCCCACTCCATTTCTCTTCCTCCCGCTGGTGAGCTGGGGTGGGGGAAGGGCTCGGGTCCTGCGGGATCAAGACTTTTGTACGTTACCCTGTTTCGTGAGGTCTGCTCTGTTCATGAGGTCTGTATGCAGTCTGGTGCAGCCTTCTTTCCTTTTGCTGTTTTCGGGTTAGTTGTATTAACTATATTTTCACACTATCTGTGGTTTTGGGAGGAGTTCTCTGTCTCACCTCTCACGCCACAGTCTTGAATCTCCTGGGCTCCTGCATTCTTAGGGTAAATTCCTAGGAGTGGAATTCCTGGGTCAAATGGTATTTCTATTTTGAGTTTTTTAAGGAACCTCCATACTGCTTTCCACAATGGTTCAATTAATTACATTCCCACCAGCAGTGTAGGAGGGTTCCCCGTTCTCCACATCCTGGCTAACACTTGTTGTTTGTCTTTTGGATGGTGGCCTTCCTAACTGGTGTGAGGTGATATCTCATTGTGGTTTTCATTTGCATTTCTCTGATGATTAGCAAATGTGGAGCATCTTTTCATGTGCCTGTTGGCCACCTGAATTTCTTCTTTGGAGAAGTGTCTGTTAAGATCCTCTGCCCATTTTTTAATTGGATCATTTGCTTTTTTTCAACCACAAAATTTTAAAACTATTCTGCTGTATTTCCTCCTGGTCCATAAGTTTTACTTAGACCTTCAGTTAATTATCAGATTCACATAAACTAAGATTACCAGACTTTGATGATCAGACTCACGTAAACAATGGAGATAAGATTTTCCACTGACCAGAATGCTTGAGACTGTATCAGAGGCACCCCATGTCAGTCTGTAGATACCTGAGAAGTAGACTTAGTAAAGCAGTACTCTGATGGTACTCTCAGAACTAATAATTAAAAAGGGCAAATATTTCATCCAGGAGATCAAAGAGGAGAAGAATGCTGGGCATCTTAACTAGAGAAGTATAATGTAGAATGGAGCACGACATCATCTGATCAGAGGAAATAAATAGCCCTGAAGACTAATGGTTGAAATTCTCCAGTTCTCCTGTTTCTGATATCCTCCCCCATGGACAATGCTGGCTTTATTCAGCTGAAGTTTTATCTCTGTGGCATTCTTCTATTTCAAGTTGTATTGCAGGCCACACCGAAGCTTTCTTTCTTTAGATGTGTTAGTACCACCAATGAGTAGTCAAGTAACCATTCCCAAGGGCCTAGGAGACACTGGGTTTTTTTCATCACCTGCTGATTAAATTAAATTCTCTCAAGAGCAACCTTGTTTTCCTTATTTTTAAATTCTAAGTACTAAGTGCAACAGTTTATCTGGGAAGAGAAGTCTAAATTGAGGAAAAATTATTCAACAACACAAGACAGTATAGAATGGACTGGTTTGTCAGTCATGAAGGTTGAAGCTGGACCCGGGGAACAGTCAGACAGCGAAGGCAGGGAGGCTTGTCAGGAGGCTGCTGTAGTCATTTAGAGGAAGCCAGCCCCAAATTCTAGACTATACGGCATATGTCAAGTGCATCTCTGTATTCTCAGCCCTTAGGCCAAAGTGACTTGTAACTTTCAGATACTTTGAAAAATGCCAAGATATCGTTTATCCTATTAACTTATTAATCCTCTTAATTTGGCTTACCAATACCTTTCTTTGTAACAATATCTACCATTTATCAAGGGCCCACAATGTGGCAGGCATTTAAGCATTTATATATAGTCCTTATACCAACCCAATAATGATTTTACAGATAATCAAAGCAAGGTTCAGAATTTTAAGACACTTGTACAAGGTTTCATGGATAGAAAATAACGGCCCAGACAGTAAATAACATACCACAAATTAAGAAAAGCAAAGTTTAATCACCTTTTTGGAAAATAATAATTTTTAAAAATAAAATCTGAGCCACAGATAAGCTAAAATAGTGCTCTCCAAATTTCATGACCATGCATACTTATCAGTACAAAAGTACACAATCCTGCAATATATGTATATTTATTTCTATTTTCTCAAAGAACCAGCTCCTGGTATCATTGATTTTTTTCCATTATTTTAGTCTTCTCTATTTATTTCTTCTCTGACTTTTATTATGTCCCTCCTTCTACTAACTTTGGGTTTCATTTGTTCTTCTTTTTCTAGTTCATTAAATTGTGAGTTTAGACTGTTTATTTGGGATTGTTCTTGTTTCTTGGGGTAAGGCTGTGTTGCTATGTACTTTCCTCTTAGAACTGCCTTTGCTGCCTCCCACAGATTTTGGGCTGGCTGTTGTGTTTTTGTTTTCATTTGTCTCCATATATTGCTTGATTTCTGTTTTAATTTGTTCATTGATCTATTGATTATTTAAAAGCATATTGCTTAGCCACCATGTGTTTGTAAGTCTTTTTGTTTTCTTTGCATAATATATTTCTAGTTTCATACCATTGTGGTCTAAGAAGCTGCTTGATACAATTTCAATCTTTTTGAATTTATCGAGGCTTTTCCTGTGGTCTAGTATGTGATCTATTCTGGAGAATGTTCCATGTACACTTGAGAAAAATGTGTATCCTGCTGCATTTGGATGGAGTGTTCTGTAGATATCTGTTAAGTCCATTTCGTCTAATGTGTTGCTGGGTGCCTCTGTTTCCTTATCTATTTGCTGTCTGGTTGATCTGTCTATTAATGTGAGTGGTGTGTTAAAGTCTCCTAAAACAAACGTGTTGCAATGTATTTCCACCTTTAATTCTGTTAGCATTTGTTTTACATATTTAGTGCTCCTATGTTGGGTGCATAGATATTTATAATGGTTATATCCTCTTGTTGATTTGATGATCCCTTTATCATTACTTAATGTCCTTCTTTGTCTCTTGTTACTTTCTTTGTTTTGAAATCAATTTTGTCTGATGCAAGTACTGCTACTCCTGCTTATTTTTCCCTATTATTTGCACGTAGTATAATTTTCCATTCTTCCCTTTTAGTCTGTGTATGTTTTGGGGTCTGAAATGAGTCTCTTGAAGGCAGCATATAGATTGCTCATTTCCTTATCCATTCTGTCATTCTCTGTCTTCTGATTGGTGCATTCAGTCCATTTACATTTAAGGTACTTATTGATAGATATGTACTTATTGCCATTTTATTAACTGTTTTCTGCTGTTTTTTATATCTCCTCTCTGTTCCTTTCGTCCTCTTTTATATTCTTCTCTTGCTATTGATGGTTTTCTTTAGTGTTGTAACTGGATTTCTCTCTTTTTAAAATTTATTTATGCGTGTGTGTATTTATTTATTTTTTATCTTTGGAAATTTTATTTATTTATTTATATAATTTATTTTATTATCATTAATTTACAATTACATGTGCAATATTACGGTTATTAAACTACCCCTTCATCAGGTCCCCCCCACCAACCCCATTACAGTCACTGTCCATCAGCGTAGTGAGATGCTATAGAATCACTACTTGTCTTCTCGAGTTGTACTGCCCTCCCCGTGCCCCCCGAACATTACATCTGCTAATCGTAATGCCCCTTTTTCCCTCTTATCCCTCCCTTCCCGCCCATTTTCCCCAGTCCCTTTCCCTTTGGTAACTATTAGTCCGTTCTTGGGTTCTGTGAGTCTGCTGCTGTTTTGTTCCTTCAGTATTTTTTCTTTGTTCTTATAGGCCACATATGAGTGAAATCATTTGGTACCTGTCTTTTTTGGCTTGGCTTATTTCACTGAGCATAATACCCTCTAGCTCCATCCATGTTGTTGCAAATGGTAGGATTTGTTTTCTTCTTATGGCTGAATAATATTCCATTGTGTATATGTACCATTTCTTCTTTATCCATTCATCTACTGATGGACACTTAGGTTGCTTCCGTTTCTTGGCTATTGTAAATAGTGCTGCAATAAACATAGGGGTGCATCTGTCCTTTCAAATTGGGCTGCTGCATTCTTAGGGTAAATTCCTAGGAGTGGAATTCCTGGGTCAAATGGTATTTCTATTTTGAGTTTTTTGAGGAACCTCCATACTGCTTTCCACAATGGTTGAACTAATTTGCAGTCCCACCAGCAGTGTAGGAGGGTTCCCTTTTCTCCACATCCTCGCCAACATTTGTTGTTGTTTGTGTTTTTGATGTTGGCCATCCTCACTGGTGTGAGGTGATATCTCATTGTGGTTTTAATCTGCATTTCTCTGATGATTAGCGATGTGGAGCATCTTTTCATGTGCCTGTTGGCCATCTGAATTTCTTCTTTGGAGAAGTGTCTATTCATGTCCTCTGCCCATTTCTTAATTGGATTATTTGCTTTCTGTTTGTTAAGGTGCATGAGTTCTTTATATATTTTGGATGTCAACCCTTTATCAGATACATTTGTTATGAATATATTCTCCCATACTCTAGGATGTCTTTTTGTTCTACTGATGGTGTCCTTTGCTGTACAGAAGCTTTTCAGCTTGATATAGTCCCACTTATTCATTTTTGCTTTTGTTTCTCTTGCCCGGGGAGATATGTTCATGAAGAAGTAACTCATGTTTATGTCCAAGAGATTTTTGCCTATGTTTTTTTCTAAGAGTTTTATGGTTTCATGACTTACATTCAGGTCTTTGATCCACCTTGAGTTTACCTTTGTGTATGGGGCTAGACAGTAGTCCAGTCTCATTCTCTTACATGAAGCTGTCCAGTTTTTCCAACACCAGCTGCTGAAGAGGCTGTCATCTCCCCATTGTATATCCAAGGCATTTTTATCAAATATTAATTGACTGCATATGTTTGGGTTAATGTTTGGATTTTCTATTCTGTTCCACTGGTCTGTGGGTCTGTTTTTGTGCCAATACCAAATTGTCTTGATTACTGTGGCTTTGTAGTAGAGCTTGAAGTCAGGGAGTATAATTCCCCCTGTTTTATTCCTCCTTCTCAGGATTGCTTTGGCTATTCGGGGTCTTTTGTGTTTCCATATGAATTTTAGAATTATTTGTTCCAGTTCATTGAAGAAAGCTGTTGGTAGTTTGATAGGGATTGCATTGAATCTGTAGATTGCTTTAGGTAGTATAGCCATTTTGACAATATTGATTCTTCCTAGCCAAGGGCATGGGATGCATTTCCATTTGTTAGTGTCCTCTTTAATTTCTCTTAGGAGTGTCTTGTAGTTTTCAGAGTACAGGTCCTTCACTTCCTTCGTTAGGTTTATTCCTAGGTATTTTACTCTTTCTGATGCAATTGTGAATGGAATTGTTTTTCGGATTTCTCTTTCTGTTAGTTCATCATTAGTGTATAGGAAAGCAACAGATTTCTGTGTGTTAATTTTGTATCCTGCAACTTTGCTGAATTCAGATATTAGTTCTAGTGGTTTTGGAATGGAGCCTTTAGGGTTTTTTATGTACAGTATCATGTCATCTGCAAATAATGACAATTTGACTTCTTCTTTACTAATCTGGATGCCTTGTATGTCTTTGTTTTGTCTGATTGTTGTGGCTAGGACCTCCAGTACTATGTTGACTAACAGTGGAGAGAGTGGGCATCCCTGTCTTGTTCCTGATCTTAGATGAAAAGCTTTCAGCGTCTCGCCATTAAGTATGATGTTAGCTGTGGGTTTGTCATATACAGCCTTTATGATGTTGAGGTACTTGCTGTCTATACCCATTTTGTTGAGAGTTTTAATCAGGAATGGATGCTGAATTTTGTCAAATGCTTTTTCAGCATGTATGGAGATGATCATGTGGTTTTGTTCTTCTTTTTG
>JAVSCE010002463.1:0-70354 GCA_032199065.1 Smutsia gigantea
CAGTATCATGTCATCTGCAAATAGTGACAATTTGACTTCTTCTTTACCAATCTGGATGCCTTCTATGTCTTTGTTTTCTCTGATTGCCGTGGCTAGGACCTCCAGTAGTATGTAGAATAACAGTGGAGAGAGTGGGCATCCCTGTCTTGTTCCCGATTTTAGATGAAAAGCTTTCAGCTTCTCACTGTTAAGTATGACGTTAGCTGTGGGTTTGTCATATATGGCGTTTATGATGTTGAGGTACTTGCTGTCTATACCCATTTTGTTGAGAGTTTTAATCATGAATGGATGCTGAATTTTGTCAAATGCTTTTTCAGCATCTATGGAGATGATCATGTGGTTTTTGTTCTTTTTGCTGATGTGGTGGATGATGTTGATGGATTTTCGAATGTTGTACCATCCTTGCATCCCTGGGATGAATCCCACTTGATCATGGTATGATCCTCTTGATGTATTTTTGAATTCGGTTTGCTAATATTTTGTTGAGTATTTTTGCATCTACATTCATCAGGGATATTGGTCTGTAATTTTCTTTTTTGGTGAGGTCTTTGCCCGGTTTTGGTATTAAAGTGATGCTGGCTTCATAGAGATAGTTTGGAAGTACTCCCTCCTCTTCTATTTTTGGAAAACTTTTAAGGAGAAATTGGTGTTTCTTCTCCATACGTCTGATTAAATTCAGAGGGTGAATCCATCAGGCCCGGGGTTTTGTTCTTGGGTAGTTTTTGATTACCAATTCGATTTCGTCACTGGTGATTGGTCTGTTTAGTTTTCTGTTTCTTGGTCAGTCTTGGAAGGTTGTATTTTCTAAGAGTTGTCATTTCTTCTATGTTTTTCAACTTGTTAGCATTTAGATTCTCATAATTCTCTTATGATTCTTTGTATTTCTGTGTGGGGTCCGTGCATTGATTTTCCTTTCTCATTTCTGATTGTGTTTATGTGTGTAGATTCTTTTTCTCTTAATGAGTCTGGCTAGGGGTTTTTATCTATTTCTTTATTTTTCAAAGACCAGCTCTTGGTTTTATTGATTTTCTATTTTATTCTTCTCAATTTATTTATTTCTTCTCTGATCTTTATTATGTCCCTCCTTCTGGTAACTTTGGGCCTCATTTGTTCTTTTTTTTTCAAACTTCAGTAATTGTGTCTTTAGACTATTCATTTAGGATTGTTCTTCCTTCTTTAAATAGGCCTGGATTGCAATATACTTTCCTCTTAGAACTGCCTTTCTGCGTCCCACAGAAGTTGTGGCTTTGTGTTGTTGTTGTCATTAGTCTCCATATATTCTTTGATTTCTGTTTTGATTTGGTCGTTAACCCATTGATTAATTAGGAGAGTGTTGTTAAGTCTCCATGTATTTGTGAGCCTTTTTGATTTCTTTCTAAAATTTATTTCTAGTTTTATACCTTGGTGATCTGAGAAGTTGGTTGGTAGGATTTCAATATTTTTGAAATTACTGAGGTTCTTTTTGTGGCCTAGTATGTGGTCTATTCTGGAAAATGTTCCATGTGCACTTGAGAAGAATGTGTATCCTGTTGCTTTTGGGTGTAGAGTTCTGTAGATGTCTGTTAGGTCCATCTGTTCTAGTGTGTTGTTCAGTGCCTCTGTGTCCTTACTTATTTTCTGTCTGGTTGATCTGTCCTCTGGAGTGAGTGGTGTGTTGAAGTCTCCTAAGATGAATGCATTGCTGTCTATTTCCTCCTTTAATTCTGTTAGTATTTGTCTCACATATGCTGGCTCCTGTGTTGGGTGCATATATATTTATAATGGTTATATCCTCTTGTTGGACTGACCCCTTTATCATTATGTAATGTCCTTCTTTATCTTTTGCTACTTTCTTCGTTTTGAAGTCTATTTTGTCTGATACAAGTACTGCAACACCTGCTTTTTTCTCTTTGTTGTTTGCATGAAATATCTTTTTCCATCCCTTCACTTTTAGTCTATGTATATCTTTGGATTTGAGGTGAGTTTCTTGTAAGCAGCATATAGATGGGTCTTGCTTTTTTATTCATTCTGTTACTCTGTGTCTTTTGATTGGTGCATTCAGGCCATTTACATTTAGGTTGATTATTGATAGGTTTGTACTTATTGCCATTGCTGGCTTTAGATTCGTGGTTACCAAGGGTTCAAGGGTTGCTTCTTTACTATCTAACAATCTAACTTAACTTTCTTGTTAAGTTATTGTAAACACAGTCTGATGTTTCTTTATTTCTCTCCCTTCTTATTCCTCCTCCTCCATTCTTTCTATAATAGGTGTTTTATTTTTGCCTTTAGTTGGTATTTGGATGGTCTGCTTTCTTTGCTATGATTTTTTTTTTCCTCTGGTGACATCTTTTTAGCCTTAGGTGTGCTTCCATCTAGAGCAGTCCATTTAAGATATCCTGTAGTGGTGGTTTATGAGAGGCAAACTCTCTTAACTTTCGTTTATCTGGAAATTGTTTAATCCCTCCATCATATTTAAATGATAATCGTGCTGCATACAATATTCTTGGTTCGAGGCCCTTCTGTTTCATAACGTTAAATATATCATGCCATTCTCTTCTGGCCTATAAGGTTTCTGTTGATAAGTCTGATGATAGTCTGATGGGTTTTCCTTTGTAGGTGATCTTTTTTCTCTCTCTAGCTGCCTTTAATACCCTGTCTTTATCTTTGATCTTTGCCATCTTAATTATTATGTGTCTTGGTGTTGTCTTCCTTGGGTCCCTTGTGTTGGGAGATCTATGAGCTTCGGTGGACTGCGAGACTACTTCCTTCCCCAGCGAGGGAAAGTTTTCAGCAATTATTTCTTCAAAGACACTTTCTATCCCTTTTTCTCTCTCTTCTTCCTCTGGTACTCCTATAATGCGAATATTGTTCCGTTTGGATTGGTCACACAGTTCTCTTAATATTCTTTCATTCCCAGAAATCCTTTTATCTCTCTCTGCCTCAGCTGCTCTGTACTCCTGTTCTCTGTTTTCTATTCCATTAACAGTCTCTTGCATCTCGTCCATTCTGCTGTTAAGCCCGTCGATCGCTTATCTGATTTCTGTATTGTCTTTCCTCAGTTCCCTCACTTCCTCCCTCAGCTCTTGCACATTTCTCTGTAGGTCCATCAGCCTGGTTATGACTTTTATTCTGAATTCTTTTTCAGGGAGGCTGTGCATTTCCATTCCTTCAGACTCCCTCTCTGGGGTTGTCTGGTTGATTTTGGTCTGAACCATATTCCTGTCTTTTCATGGCTGTATACTTAATTGGTCACTGATAGTTGCCACGTATGTCAGCTGGGTTCTTTAAGACTTTAAAAAGAGAAGAAAAAAAAGAGAAAAAAAAAGAAAAAGAAAAAAAAGAAAGAATAGAAAAAACAAAAACAAAACAAAAAACATAACAAAACCAAAAAAACAAAAAAAATGCCCACCGGACGTAGATGCTGTGGGAATGCTGTTGGTGGCGCTATTGCCCCACTGTTCCACAGCTGTGACTGTGCCGCTTCGCAGGGCCCTTTATCGCTCTGGCAGGGGTGGGAACGAATAGGAGGCTGTTGATCTCATTGAGAAGTGTTAAGTATGGCTGTGCTTCCTCAGTCACCAGCTAAGGCGTCTGAAACTCCCCAGGACTCCCAGCCTTCTGGGTGAGTGTGCTGGGGCGATCCAGCTCCTCCGCTGGGCTCCTGTCTCTTTAAGACCGCTGACGAAAGCGCGCACTTTTTTTTTTTTTCCTTCCCAGGAGCCGGCTGTAAGCACCCTGGCGCCTTCCCCGCTCAGATCCTGCCCCTCTGTCTCTCCAATCTCCGCTGCAGTGCGCAATGTGGGTCAGCGCTCCCTGCGCAGATCCCCGGGGCTGGCTACTTCGCGGGGTGTACTTCCACTCCCTCCCGGCTCTGAATCCTCTCCTCCCGCCGGTGCGCTGGGGTCGGGGAGGGCTCGGGTCCCGCCGGGTCGCAGCTCCATATCTTACCCGCCTCTTGGGGTGCCGAGTCCTCTCGGGTGTAGCTGCACGCTGTGCGCTTTCCTGTGTATTCTCATCTCTCTTTTAGGAATAGATGTATTTTCTGTGTTTTCGTAGATAAATATAGTGTTGGGAGGAGATTTCTGCCGCCCTGCTCACACCGCCATCTTCCCGGAAGTCCTCCCATGATAACTTCTGACCACATGGTAAGAAGCTCGATATTTTGCATTTAGAAGGAGACTTGTATCAAAAGACAGGATTTCTGGTAGTTATTCATCAGGCTTTCTGCTGAGATTGGTAGAAGGACATTTCGTAGTATTTTTCTAGTTAGAATGCAGCTTAGGTTATCATAAGGAGTTGAATACTTCAAGTAGGTCAAATTCATATTTAATAGAGCAAGTTCTTTCCAGAGCACAGGAAACTGGGATAATATTAGCCATTATGTTTTTTCCATTCTTTTCCGTTGCACATTTCTAATTTGTATGGTTTTATAAAAAGTGTCTCTTTGCTACAAAAAAAAAAATCCAGTTTCATTCTGGTTCCTGCCCATATTATAGCTTTTATCTTTTCATTTATGTTTTGAAGTCCTTCTATATTAAAAAAGAAGGAAACAGGAAGAACAAAAATGTGTCATGGCTTAGAAAAGGAAATTTAAGTTGTATGACCAGAATACTACAGATTTATTTTCTGGCAGTTCTGCTTATAGTTAGATTGGAAAATCATTGTTTCTCCTGTTCTCTTTGTTTTAAAATCCAGTAATGTTGAGGAACTTGACATACTTAACTGCAGTTTTATTTTTAATTTTATAATTCATGTAACATGTGCACTGCTGTGTTGAAAAGGACATGTGACAATTATCCTCATCAAAGGCCTGTTGCTGTGGTAGACATTTGCATATTGGTAACAATTTATTTTGTGTACTCTAGTACTGTCTTATTTGCTCAAATTATAAATGCTGGTGAAAGATCGGATGTACACTAATTCTCATTCTTTTGATGAATAAGAAGGGAATTCTACAGGTGCTACATTACATACAAAGTTAATGCCTTAGTACCAAAATTTTGAAAACTATCCCTTTAAAAAATCCCCTTTTAAAAAGAAGAAGAAACTACTATATACATACTTCGAAGAATTTTTTAAAGACTGGCATTTTAATATAGAGCTGTTATACTTCTGTCTAAAATGGTATGTACCCTTGGGCATGGAATTGAAAACTTGTTGAAAGTAATGTAAGCTGCAAATCTATGTAGGTATGTGAATTCTTCTACAGCTTTACATAAAAGGTAAGAATTTGTCTTACTAGAAAGAAAATAGAAGATAAAAAAGATGAAAAATATTGTCTGTCTTCTGTTCGGTGTGGACAATTATAAGTACAGTCAAGCCACAATCCAAACGAACACGCTTCCTATCTTTGCCATCCTTGTGTTCATTACGTGCACAAGTTGGACGTTCTCTTGCATTTTGTTCCAATTGCAGGACCACACACAGTGGTGTATTGCTACACTGATACTGCGCCCACTAGTTCTTCATGGACTAACTGAGGTTTACAGATTATAATTAAGATCAGTGAAGTAGAGACATCATTAGAACAGAGAAGGGAAGGTTTGGGGATGAAAATTATGTAGGAATAAGGGTAATGATGCTGTGAGAAAGTGAGTGCCCTTACACCTGAGACACGAACATTTGGTGTGAACATACAGAGGGCTACTTAACAAAAATACGATTTCAGTGGCCATATAAATAAATCTGTTTTAATAATTTTGCCTACTGTATGGATAAATGAACTTATTTAACATGGCTACACAGGCTTTGTAAGGCAGTTAGTTTCTTCTAAGAGGCACACATGATAACTTTCTCCTCTCTGTTTCCCTGCCCCCTCCTCAACTTCTCCTACTGCCTTCTGCCCAGACCACTGACATTCTATGGCCAAAGAGACCAGTCCAAATGGAGCACTAAATCTCCATATAAGTAGTGATCTTTTTTTTTAATGCAGTATAACGTATAATGCACAGATATTACGTGGGCAGCTCAATGAATTTTTACTTCGTATATACATACAACCATCACCTAGATCAAAAGGAAGCTCCCAGTCCATACTCAAACATAACCACTGTTCTTTTGCCTGTTCTTGACCTTTATGTAAATGGAATTTTAGTCTGTAGTTTTATGTGTCTGATTTTATTTGATCATCATTATGTCTATGCAATTCGTCTCCTGTGTTGCATATTTGCTCTTTTTCATTACTATGTAGTATTCCATCGGGTGACTATCACAATTTATTTCTTCATTCTGCTGTTGATGGTCATTGGGGTTGTTTGTAATTTTTAACTTTGATGTCTAAAGCTGCCATAAGAATTCCTGTACATATCTTTCAGTGGACATATGCACTCATTTCTCTTGGGTTTCTGTGTAAGAATGAAACTACTAAATTATAGAATGGATGTATATTTAGCTGTAGAAGATATTGCCAAATAGTTTCAACAGCGGTTGTACCAATTTATGCTCCCACCAACAAATGTATGAGAGTTCCTGATGCTCTACTCCTCATCAATACTGAGCACCAGCACTATTAGTTTTAGTTCTGGCAAGTGAATTTCATTTGGTTTTAGCTGTCTGGCAAGTGTGGATTTTATTGTGGTTTTAATAGCATTTCTTTGAGAAGTAAAGACGTGTGGAACCCCCTTTCTATATCTTTATTAGCCATCTCACTTGTTAAGAGCCTGTTCAAGTCATTTGTTCATATTATTGTATCTATCCTTTTCCTGTTGATTTTCACGGTTTCTTTGTATTTTATGGACATGAGTTTTTTGTCTGACATATTACTATTAATATCTTCTCTTTGGTTTGCTTTTCTACTTTTCAAATGGAGTCTTTTGATGACCATAAAGCCCTAATTTTTATGAAGTCCAATATACCAATCTTTTATTTTATGGTTAACGATTGTGTATCCTGTTTAATAAATCTTCACCCCAAGATGGAGATATTCTTATATCTTCAAAAATCTTTATTGTTTTATCATTCACATCAGGCCTATGATCCATCTAGCATTGATACTGTATATGGTGTGCAATAGTACCGAGAGTTCGATCATTCCATATGGGTATTCACGTGGCCTAACACCAGGTATGAAAACCTCAGTGCACTGCAGCTGAAATTTTTATCAAGTCCTCACATCTGGTCATGTAAGACCTCTAACTCTGATCTGCTTTCAGGTAGTCTTGGCTACTCTTAACCCTTTGCCTTTCTGTATACATTTTAGGAAAACCTTGTCAGTGTGGGGGAAGAAATTGACGTAATACCTGCTTGGGTTTAATTGGTATTGCATTGAATATATAAATCAGTTTCAGAAGAATTTGTATCTTCTCAATTTTGAGTTTTACAATCCATAGGCATGTTATATCCCTCTATTTACTTAAATCTTCTTTAACTTGTCTCAGCAATGTTTTAAAATTTATACCTAGAGGTTAGATTTATTTGTAGGTTTTGATGTTTGTATTATCTAATTCTTTGCTGTTGGTATAAGAAATATAATGGATTTTTTTATATTGCCTCTCCATCTAGCAACCTTACTGATTGTTCTAAAGATTCTTTTGTATTTCTTCAAGTATACAGTCATACCTTCTGTCAACAATGATAGTTTTATTTCTCCCTTTCCAATTTTTCTTTTCTTGCTTTATTAAGCTGACCAGGCCTTTTAGCAAAATGTTGAGTAGAATTGGTGGCAGCAGATCTCTTTGATTTGTTCCTGAACTCAAAATAAAAATTCAGTTTTACCATTTAATATATTTGCTTAAGTTTTTTATTAGATGCTATTTTCCAAGTTAAATTGTTTTTTACTCCTAGTTTTCTGAGTTTCTATTAAATGTTTTTCTGCCCCTATTGAGACACTCATATGGTTTTTCTCCAGTATTCTCTTTTATCGATGAATTACTCTGATTTTCAAATGCTGCTTTCCTAGAATAAACCCCATTTGGTCATACTATATTATTCCTTTCATACATCAGTCGATTCAGTGTGCTAATATTTTGTCTAAGATTTTTGAGTTGTCTTTTATTCGGAGTATCTATAGTCCATTTACAATTAATGTGGTCATTGATTATTGGGCTTAAGGCTACCACCACACAGTTTGTTCCCCGTTTGTCCTATTGCCTATTTGTTCCTTTGTTTCCTCCTTTTCTCCCTTCTTTTGAATAAACCAAGTATTCTCTACTACCCATTTTTTCCCTACTATGTTAGTTTTTTGGATATTTTTTTAAATTCATTTACCATTAAACTTAGAGATTACAACATGCATCTTTGACTTACCACAGTCTACTTTAAATTGGCACATAACAATTTCCCATCAATGGAAGAACTTTTTCTCAATGGAAATCTGTTTACCCACTCCATCCTTTTGTGTTATTAGTGTTATGTATTTTACTTCCATATTCAATATATATTTTAGGTTTAAAAACCGCATTTCATGTGTATCTTACAGGCTTTTCTGTGTTTTCCATTTTTATTTTTCCCTGTTCAATCTGTGTAATTTTTACTATAACCTTCTTCCTTATAATGATAAACAGTTCATTTATCCTCAGTTCTGTTGGATCCATTGAATTTTCATTTTAATTTCATGTATTTTTCAGATCTAAAATATTCGTTAACTCTCTTACAGATTCCAGGTCTCTGCTGAAACTCTCAGTCTTTTCTTCTATGTTCTCAAACATATTAATCACAGTAATATTAAAGTTCTTGTCTAATAAGTCCAGTGTTTAAAGTACTCTATTGGTTGTTTCTGTTGTCTACATATATTTTCTCTTGGTTTTTGATCTTTAGTCCTGTTTTTTAGAGTGCCTCAGAAGTCTGGCTGAACACTCTCCATTGTGTATTAAAGACTGTAGAGGCTCTGCATGATGTTATCTTCCTCCTAAGATGGTTATGTTCTCCTCTGGCAAGTAGATAGCGTATAGGCAGATAACCATAACTGATTGAGGGTTGATTTTAGACTTTGGAAAGGCAGATCTCATATTGCTTATTTCTAGCACAGGACCTCTCTGGGTTCTCAGCTGACAATCTGGAGTGTTTATTAGAGCCACTTCTCCTTGGTGGCCTTTGAGCACCAACCTCCGTCTCCTCGGCACCAAGAGCTGACAAAGTACGAGCAGTAGCTCAGCTCTGTAGCCTCCTCACTGCTGCTGTTTGCTGGGTTTCTGGAGGCCTCCTGGTGCACACAGTGTAGGATTGGCAAGCACCTCATGGAGATATTGAAGCAGCGTCTTGGGCTCACTTCCCTGAGGTTTTCTACTCCCTGGGTGTTTTGCCCATCAAGGCTTGGGTTCTTTGGCAGCCCAAATCCCAACCTTTGTCTCTTCAGCCAAGTAGAATTGCTGCTTCCTGCTAGGGGTTTGCTTCCCTGTGTCATGAGTTTGCAGAGCCGTCAGAGAAGCTGGAGTAAATGTAGAGTTAGCCCCAGTACGCTCCCCTTCTTCCAGGGATTACAACCCCTTGGATTCTGCCTGTGTTGCTCTGCTCTGTGTCCATAAACACATGTTACTTATTTCATTTAGCTCTCATAGTTGTTTTCAGTGTGAGAGTTCTAATCATAAGCTGCTGTGTTGTGGCCAAAAGCAGAAATCTGGCAGTGATTATCTTTAATCCCCATTGTGACTTCCCCACAGTGGCTTTTCGCAGCGACAGCTTGGCCACCACAGGCTCATGCGGGAGGGCACCGAGGTCACTCACTCATTCCTTTGTGTGCCGGACATTGTTTGAGTTCCTGCTCAGGCCAGGTGCTATTCTAGGCACAGGTGACAGAGCAGTGAATGAGGGAACACTCGGCCACTGTGGGACTTAGAGCTGCTTATTTCATAAAAAAGCTACTGAAGAGATTCTGTGTCATATTTGTACTAACTAAAGACTTCCTACATGTGGGTGAGAGAGACAGACCAAGACCTTTTGGATGATGACACCCTCCTACTTTACACAAATATTTTTACCCTTCTAAAATATTCTGTGGAGACTAGCCCGGCTAACAGTTCACACACAATATATCAATACTTGTCCCACCTTCTGAAAGTTAAGACATTATGCTTAATTCCCTCTCCCTGAGTTTCTACATCATACAGACAAGACAGACACGTGAAAAACTCACTTTGGAGGACAATTTTATGAAAATTTGAGTTAAAGTTCCAGGAGCTAATTTACAGAGAACAAACAGCTCTGAAATCGGCTTTCTGTGACTGTCAGCGTGAGATCTGGTAAAGAATCAGCTTACTTGTGGCTTCTCCTTTTAAGTTCAGTCTCTAAAGAACATTTCACCTGCTACAAAGCACTTATTAAATGCTTTGAGATACAAAAAAGTGGTGTGGTGTCCCCAGTCACCCAGAGTAGCTTAAATGTCACTGTTACCAAGAGAAAAATGTAACCAGGGCACATGTCACTGTTAAGATACTATAGGCAAATCAGAATTTTACTTCTCTGTTCTTTGTCATTCTTTCGCACTTCAGAAACTTCATATATTCCAGAGGTGACCACGTGCATTTCCAAGTACAATCCGTCTTCATGTGATTGAAGTCAGAGAACTGGAACATCACTGTACAGCTAGCAGCTCTGGAGCAGCTGGGCATACTCAAGACAGGTCAGGAATCGAGCACCTGTGGTTTGGTGTCCTTGGAATTACAGCTCTTTTGCAATGGTTTAAAAACTGCCAGTGCAAGTGGATAAGGCCAGACACAAAAGGCCACATATTATGTGATTCCATTTGCATGAAATGTCCAGAATAGGCATATCCATAGAGACAAAAAGTAAATTAGTGGTTTCCAGAGGATGGTGGGGAGGAAAAATGAGGGAGTAACTGCTTAATGGGTATAGGTGATGAGGTTTTGGGGTGATGAAAATGTTCTAGAATTAAGTAGTGGGTAATGGTTGTACAGCAACGTGAGTGTACTAAAACCACTGAATTGCACATTTAAAATGGTGAGTTTTACGTTATGTGAATGTTGTCTCAACTTTTTTAAACACACGCACACACAGAACTACCAGGTAGGAAGGATGTGTTTATTCTGAGGAAGGCAGGTCCAACACCTGGCTATTCAGAGAATACCAACCCCAGCCATCCTTATTTTGGCAGCAACTCTGTTTGAAGTGTAATTGACATTGTGGTTGGAAAATCTTCTCTTTCAAACAGAAATTAAGTTCCTGGACAAAGTGAGTTTGTTTCTTGCAGGTAACATGAAGTTCCAGCCTAGCGGAGAAGGGCACCTCCTTTGATCACATTTTCCCAGGGTTGTGTAATGTTTGGATAGATATCACGGTGCCGGTGTGATTTAATGGTGACCACATCCAGCTTATCATTGCTTTTTTCTCTGCTCTAAATGTCAATCTCTTGCTTTTATCCTCATTGTCAAAGAGGGACCACCAAGCTCTTTATTTACATACATTTTCTTCAGTGAATCCTTTTCTCAGTCTCTTTTATCCTACCTGTATTTACTTTCTCTGAGAAGCAAGTTCATTTGTGCAGTTAACTGAAATATCATTTTTAGTCACGAAGTCATTGGAAGCAATTGTCTTTTTCTCAAACACAATACCATGGAAATATCCAGAAAACTATGCTATTCAGGACTTGGCCATTTTACTAAGTAGTCTGAGGCTATATTGTCTCCCTTAACTCCACCATATACAGTTAAAATATCTTTATCCCTGAGCATTTATTTATACTCATTGAATGCAAAAGCATTATCAACCTGAGAGTGATTACAGAGCTTATTTACCGATTGAGATATCCTATGAAATTTTGCTTTTGTTCCTAGCAAAGATGAATTGTATTGAAGAAAGTTAGACTGAAATTTTCAAAATATTTTCATAGTAAATATAAACAAAGTCGTTTGAAACTGCACATTGTTTTACATAAAATCTTATGTGAGGACTATATATTGCAGCACAATAAAGTCAGTACTTTTTACACATTTTGAATAGTAAGTGTTTTGAAGGTATTTTTAAATAGTAACTAGCCATTGAAAATTCTTTCTTAAAATATTTAGAGTAAGGCACACCTAAAATGTTTGAACTGGTACAAGTATTTTGTTGTATTATTAGTCTAATTGTATATATCCTTTAAAACAAGAATGGGCTAGAAAGATAAAGATGTGTTGATAAGTAAGAGTGATTCTGATATATCTTTTAGATATTTGAGGAAAGTCTACTGTCAAAATACTCCAGAAGTTTTTATTTCAGTGCACTTGCTTTTGAGCCTAATATTGGCTTTCTAATGTCAGAATGATCAAACCCGACTCACCTAAAAACCCAGGCAACTTTTTCTAATGATGAATACATTCAGGGAAAAACTTGAGTCTTTAAAACTTCTAATTAAAGTTTAAACTGACTTATTTGGGCCCTATGTATATTATGAGGCCTAAAAACATAACTCTTTGTGACTATTAGATTTAATGTATAATCTTCACTATGTAAGCTTTTTTAAAATTAGTTTTTACACTGGTTTCATGTTAAAGTTTTCAAATGTTAACAGATTATAGTGGCTAGAGTAAAGGATTTCGTTTTAAATCTGGCAGCATGTTTAGGAATTACTCTATTACATTACAGTTTGAATCTTTATACTTGCATGATTACTTAAAATTAGGTGGCATTAATAATCTGTGTAAATATGTACCATAGTTTGGAGGAAAATAATGTTTTCTAATTACTTAACAATTAATTTGTTAATTAATCAATACATTTCAGTATTGTGAAATATACCTGTACATGTGCATGTCTGTGTATACACACACACACGCACACACATATATTTGGGGCTTATAACAAACACCCATAAAACTCATTCCTTAAACTGATTATCTGCCTGCCGTGACCCCACCTATACTGATGTAATCTCTAATATGAATGATCAGTCAGTCAAAGGATGTGAGGTATCTAGGTTAGTTTCTTTTTAAAACAAAGATGTGGATACAAATAATTCAAACTAGTAACACCAGATTGGTTTCAGAAAGCACTAACCTGGCCGGAACAGGTGATAAGGTTCCAGAGTTCCAGCATTATTTCAGTATAGTTTTAAAGATGGTTAGGATTTTGATTCACTACAAAGACTTCAGAGTACTAAACTTTGGGTGTGTAAAACATCCAAAGAAGGAGGTATTGTTTGTTTTTTCTAAAGATCAAGGAATGCTTTTTATTTACATGGTTGATTTTGTCTAGACATAAATGTAACACATTTTTTTTTATCAGTTACTTCACTGTTGGTGTCTTAATGGGAAATTTTAGTTTGATGAGTCAACTCTTTCTGCTAGGTTTCGGGTATTTTTATTTATTTTGTTCTGTTGATTTTGAATTTTGGGTGTGGAAACAATGATAACTTAAGAAGTTTCTGCAGTAGAGAATACCCTGAAACCATATATGTTCCTTATGAAGCTGTGGCCTCTAGAGGAATTTTCAAAGCCTATGTTGGGAGAGTGGCAAATTAGGCAGAGCATCATAGTGATTTTTTTTTTCCGTAGTGAATTCATCTTATGTGTAGAATGAGTGGCAAGTGTATTTAGCTCCTTTTGTTAGCATTCTGGATTTTTTTTCATCATGACTATTTTGCAGACTTTTAATGTTCCTCCCTGATAAGCAGCTAACTGATTTTGTTTAAAGATAAATATTTTTAATACAGAGGAAATGAGTTGCATATATGCCTGTCATATGGCAAATTAGATAAGTGGTCCTCCATTGCAGCGTTAGATACTAACCATTCCAACAATGTGCAGATCTGTTTTTCACTAAGCTTGCATTTTACATTGAAAGTATTTTCAAATCAGATCTTATCTGAGTGGGTTTCATGTGATTGGGCTAATGCATAAATATTTGCCTCTTTGAAGGTAAGTCAACAGTGGAATTCGACAGTGGTTTGCTTGTGAACCGTAGATCTGAGGAACTATTTTAGAGGAAATTTCCATTCTTAAAAATTTTGTAGATTAATTGCTTGGGCATAATGCTGTGTTTGTATGTTTTAGGACTATTACTGAATAGTAAGTACTATTTTATTTCTTTATCTCAATGAACATATTACTAGATTAGCTCTTTTCTGCTTAGAAGAGCAGGGAGGTGACCGGCAACACGGTGTGGAGTTAGATGTAGAGTTGGCTGATGCACCGTGAGCCTCTGCGGGGAGAAGCCTTGGCAGGCTGTGAGCAATGACACATACAGCCCGTCATTCTTGTCGAGCTTAGTCAGCCCAGCTTCGTTTCTCAGCATCGTGTTTTTAATAATTATACTTACCAGCATCTGCAGAAAAGCACGTTTGTCCTCTGAAAGAAAGCAGTGTTACCCAAAAAAAAAGCTCACTTTTTCCTTCTTTCTTCCCTGAACCCTTGGCTTTCGTCAAAGAGTAAAATGTATTTTGTGTGACACTTCCCATCAGTATTGTTGGTGATTTTTGTGAAGAGGTAAGAAGGCGGTTTTGGTATTGTATTTCCAGGCTGGCCACAGCCTCAGCGACCCTCAACTTCTCTGCATCTCCCTTTGTTCACCTGTAAACTGGGAATATTTATACCCAGCCTTCCCTCTCCCACCAGCATACTGAAGGATCAATTCAAGAAGAGGAAAAGTTTTGTCAGGCACATTGATCCCAAAGATGGGCAGAATATAGATGTAGCTGTTATTTGATAATGAAGACATTCTTTTGTATTGCAAGTTAAGTTTGAAAGTGTCTGGTTCTGAATCATGAATATCAACTGGCATTTTGAAGTAGAAATTGAGAATAGGCAGGCTTAAAATTAAATAAATTTTTAATATTTATTTACAGTCATCAGATAATATTAGTAAAAATTTTACAGCATATGTTTATAGGTCAGCATGTGACTTTAAAATACATCCTTGCACTCCACTAATTTGTAGAATGTCTTATTATTTGAGCCAGCTTATTTCAGAGGGCTCCATGGCTGATTACATCAAACCACAGTCAGCAGTGTTTTTAGTATATCCTAGAATCTTAGCATCTGGGGCCTCAGAGCTCTCCCAGGGAAGCAAGGATCCTTCCTGGTGACATCACTAGCAGGTGCTGTGAGGCCTTGTGCAAAAAACGAGAAAGTACTTTTCCAAGTTTTGGGAAAGGAGTGAAGTCACTACTTCAATGTGTACCTTTTGTTCAGGAATCTTCCAAAACCTAGAATTAGTCATGTGTTACATTAGAAGATGCAAGCATTTTAAATTTTGAATTGAATACTATCTTATTGAAAGGGCCTATGTTTGTAATATTTCAGGGTGGTTTTTTTTTTTCATGGTTCCACCATTGACTGGGTTGTTCTCTCCAATTTCTTAATAATTTGAAAATATTTTCTTCCCTTTTTATTTGTGTCTTCTTTCATTTAGCATTTGTGGTGGCAAGAAGAACAGGGGTGCCTATTTTTTAAAAGGACTGAAATCATGACTCCTGTTGTTTTACTATGGCAACTGGATTGATTTCAATCTCTTGTTTAAAGGTCTTCAAAACTGGTAGCCATTTCTTTCAGGTAAATACTTGGTAAGTGATGTCAGGAGCTCTGGGAAAGGAGAAGCTGATGTGACCCCAGAGCAGAGAACAGTATCCAAATATCGTGAGACTATTTCATTCTATGGAACATACTTGGGAGAGACACCAGTATTCTAGCGTAGCGCCAGCTGCCAGGTAAGAAGGCGCTGAAACCGTGTGTCAGTTTCCCTTTGACAGGTCAGGTTTGAGGACATCACCTAGCCTGGATGTTTAACTCCACCCTTTGTTCCATCTTTGGAAATGATAGCACGTCTGTTTTGTCACTGGCCCAAATTTGCATCAACAAAGTAAATGACTTTAGTTGTATCTTTCCTTTTGGTTTTCATCACACCCTCCGCCTCTGCCCCTCCCTCTAGCTCCCTCTCTCTGTCTCTGTCTCTCCCTCTCCCCCCTCCTCTCCCTCTCTCCTTCCCTATCTCCATCTCTCACCTCCCTTTCCTTCTCTCTGCCCCCTCCCCTCTCTCTCTGTCTCTCTCACCATGCCATCCCTTCTGCTTTCTCCCACCTTTCCACGGGAAGCCGTGCCTGATCTTACTGCAATTCCAGTTACCATGTTAAGATGAATCAGCCCTATTAGACTCTAAGCCCTATAAACAGGGATTAGTTGCATGTAGCCACTAAATTAACTATTTTAGACAGTTTTAAACAGCTAATGGCTGTCGAGTCACATGAGCCGTGTAGCAGTCCAGGGTGGCCTTTTGGGCAGAAGAAACCAACCACAGTGGATACGTTTCTAAAAGACCTGTAGTCAGTGGTCATTTTAAAAACTTCTCTTTTTAGAAATGTGGGTGCATATTCATCTCTGGCCAAAACTTCCATTTCCAGTTTCAAAAGGGCTGGTTTGAAGATGCCTTTGTAACCTTTTTTTCTGGCTTTGTTAGTGGCCTGATAAGCAATAGCTAATCCATCATTCCCTGACTGTGAGAGGAAAGTCTATTCCTTTCTGCCCTCGGGCTGCCTGTGCGGCTCTTCTGGCTGGGACCAAGTCCTCATTCATCACCGAAGGAGGGAATTCTTCTATTTGCAGAAGCTTGCTTGCATTTTTCTTTTGTTGCTCTTTACCATATTCTGCCTGGCTTGATGAGGTGCTTCACCTGCGTATCTAACTTTCTCTCCCATTCTCACCCCCAATTTTACAATATGGAAAATTGCGTTTTATTCAAGAAAAAGGCAAAAAGTTTTCTTAAGTGAATTCTGTAGATAGGGTTTGCTTGGGAGTAGATAATTTCTTATTCTGCTCGTAAACATCAGTTTGGGTGGCAATTAAGAATGGTTTTTAACCTCTTTGAAAAAGCCCTTCTGGGGCAAACCTTAGACAAAGTCACTAAACTGGCATATAATTAGAATTTCATTTGCATGGTTTTTTCTTCCTAAGTCTCTCTAGAAGAACATAACACATTCTTAAAATGCAAGAAATAAAATTATTCTCACATCGAGAATCAATTTTATATCTGCCTTTTATGCCGTTTTCCATTGTTTTTATTAGTATTAATCCAGCATTAACTCTCCCTGGCTCTTTTTTTCCTTGATGCCTCCTGCATTTAGTAAGTAGTAATATATAATGAACTTTCTTTCTCCTGAGATTATTTAGAAGAACTAAAGCTCACATGTTTCTTTTGTTGCTGTAAATATGCAGTTATTTTAATGTTCTCTGAATGCTTTATTATAGTGACAATCAGTACTGCCACTGATTAAGGGTAAATTATATGGAGTTAGCAACTTTTATACCCTGAGCTATTTATTGAGAAGTTTCAGAACTCCATAGCTACTTGTCTTTAACTCTTAAAAGAGGCATTTGCTTTTTCCCTTTGTGGCCTTAACGTTACTTTTCCCTTTGTTCAGACAGGTCTAAATGATGTGGATCAACTGGAAAACACACATGTATTAAAAAGTGGGTGCAGTAGGGAACTGGGATGTTTTCTTGCTTTGGGAGTTTGGCCAGGAAGTTTTATGTACAGGTTTTCTTCTTAACAAAGCAGTAAGGGCTTACTTTTTACCGACTTCTGTGTATGTAAAGATATATATTTGTTCAAGGTTTAAGAAAAGAATAAACCTGTGAGTGTACAAACACCTGATACCAGATCTGGATTTGTGGGACTTTGTGTGGGGTGATGGGAGTTGTTTCTTGGAATTAAGTAAGATTATTAAAGAAACACAACAGTGGACATGAGTAATATGTCTTAGAACAATGACTCAAATTAACTTGCTTGTATTAAAATTGCCTATAGGTACTGAAGGTACTGAATGTAGAGTTTCCTGTTGTTCTGAGCTGCACTTCTCTGCTCTGCTCTGCAGTCTTGAGTACAGGAAGCTTCCCTCTGCCCAGCATTCTTTAAAGGTCTTGCTTCTCGTTGCCCAGCCATGCTCTTCTCCTGGACCCCTGGCATGTGACCCAAGGGCTCCAGCAGAAACCCACCCGTCACAAGGAAGAGTGCCAGGGTCTTCATTATTGCCACAGTCCCTGGCTGCTGGTTCCCAGGCTCCCCCCTGCCACCCACCCAGCCTTCTGCAACTTCAGCCCCCCTGAAAAACGACTTTGCCTGCTGCTACCTTGGGCACTTACCCTTTACTTTTAGTCTCTGAACCTCCCCCACCCTCCATGCCTCAAGGCCAGCTTCTCTCAGTCTTCCAAAGAAACCGTGACCTCATTTGATTATTTTGGGAGGAGCAGCAGTTAGTGGAAGAGCCCAGGCACAGGTGCTGTGTAAGTTACCTCATGCTGCATAACAAACAGCCCCCAAACTTAGGGGCTTTAAATAATACCATCTTTTATGGGTTCCTGTGGGTCAAAACCTCAGGAGCAGCTTAGCTGGATATTTCTGGCTCAGATAAGAGTCCCTCGGGTGTTTCAATCAGGATAAGGATGTTGGCTGGAGCTGCCAACATTTAACACTTGACTGGGGCTGGCAGGTCTGCCTCCAAGTTGGCTCACTTGGCAGGAAGTTTTCCACTCCAGCTTCTCAAAGGGCTGCTGGAGGGGCCTTACAGTATGATCACAGGCTTCCCCTGAGCTAATGGTCTAAGAGAAAGCAAGGAGGAAGCCACAGTTCCTTTGATGTCCCAGTCTCAGATGTCACAGACGTTGCCTTCTCCAGAAGCCAGCAACCAAGTACATCCACACTTACAGGGAGGAGTACTGAAGAATCTGCAAATATATTTTTGAGTCTTCACAGTGCAAAACCTTACTCCCCCATAATACTAACCATGTAATGTTGGGTGAGTTACACTCCCAAGCCTGAGTTTCATCCTCTCTAAAAGGAGTATAACACTTTCACCTCAAAGGGGATAGTCACATGGACTCAAGACGTTTAAAAGATCCTAGCACGACCATGCCTGATGCACTGTAGGTATCCAATAAATGGTAGTTATTGTTATCTAGGCTCGGGAAGAAGACCAAGGTCACAGTCTCTGCTAATGTATAAGTAAAGGTGGAACCCCAGCATGACGGTGAGGCAGTGTAGGGGGAAAGACATGCTGCAGACAGCCCTACAGTATAGGACACTTCCCCTGCAGCCATACCCTGTGCACTGAATGAGCCAAGCTGGGCATTAGTATGAATGTGCTGGCCTCTGAGCTCCACCACTTATTCTGTGTCTGCTTCTCACCCTGTAGTAGACAGAATAATCTCCCTCCTCAAATGGTCACATTGTAATTGCAGAATGTGTGAATATGGAGACTTTCTGATGGGATTCAGCTAAGGACCTTGAGATGGGAGATGATCCTGGATTATCCAAGTGGTCCCAATGAAATTGAAAGGGTTCTTAGGAGAGAGAAGGTGTTAGGCTGCTGGCTTTGAAGAGGGAGGAAGAGCCCATGAGCCTAAGGATGAATGTGGTCTCCGGAAGGGGGAGGAAGTGGATTCTCCTGAGAACTCCACCAAGAGCCGGCCCTGCTGACACCTCGAGTTAGAGCAGTGAGATTGATTTGGGACTTCTGACCTCCAGCGCAGCGAGATGGAAACTCCTTTCCAGAACACAGGGCTCCCTCTCCTCCAGCTCCTAGTTGGAGGGCTGCCTTCCCCAAGAGAGGCAGGATGTCCACATTTCTCAACCTGTCCCAGCTCCCTATTGCTGAGGCTCGTCTGTGCAAGTACAGATGGGCGCAGGGTGCTTCCATCCTCTGCGCAACCCCCATTTGTGGGATGGAGGCTCCATCCTGGGCACAGTGCAGTAAGAACACCAGGGCCCCGAAAGCCTTAGACACCTGAAGCAGAGGTTCCGTGCTGGGAGGGAGGGGCCCAGAAGACCTGAGGCTGCTGTGCACCTCCAGCCCTGCCAGCACTGAGCTCCCGAGGCAGAGGTGTCACTCCCCCTACCCCACTGTGGAGCTGGGACCATAACTCTGTGAATACACTGAAAACCACTGAATTGTACACTTTAAAAGGGTGAATTGTAGGGTAGGCAAATTATATCTCAACAAATCTGGCTTTTAAAAGAACCAATAAAAAATAAATTCATGTTACAGGCCCCTGCATTTGTGATAACAGCAGCAACAGGAAACAGAATCGTCCCCCTGCAGCCACCATGGATTTGGCTCCGAGGTGTTGGCAGACCCACTGCTTGGCGTCCCCGCTGTGTGCACTCTCCTAGCACAGGCCCTAGTCTTCCTTGGGTGTGCACAGCCCTTGGGGAAGGTGCGTTGTTTACTTGGGGGAGACAAGCTTTACTTCACACCAATTTGAACAACACAAAACGGACTCCCTAAAAGCCAGGGGCAAAATAGTGCCATCTCCCAGGGCTCTTAGATGAGCAAACCTCTTCCCCTTTTCACCTCCTTCCAGGAATGGCCCTGCTTGGGACCAAGACATCGCCATCTTGAGCTCAACCAGCTGAAACAAAAATTGGGAGTGAAATAAAGGTGTCCTCAATTTAGAAGCTTACATCAATATTTGGCCCAAGAGTAAAATCTCATTTGCCTACGGCTAATTTTGGATTTCCTGCAGCCAGGCTATGTCCAGTGCACTATTTGTTAATATTTTGCATCAAGTTTGAAAGTGCGAGACATCCTAAGGTTTTTTTTTTAAGCTAGATGCGTAAAAAGGAGCACTGGGTTTTATTTGCTGAGAAGGAAGCCTGTCCATCAGCCGTTCACACAATTGGCACTTCCTGCACTCAGTCCTTTTTTATTTCTTGAAAAATTTGGCCCAACATCTTGTTTCTTGAGCCCTCATTCTCAATTCCTATCCCCTCTCCTCCTCCTCTCTGGGTCCTGAAACCTCCTGACCAAACAGAAGTCTACTTTCACCTCAAAGAGTTCACAGAGCAGTGGCGTCCACGGCTGGAGGCCTGTGACAGGCGGAGGTGACACCGGGTCACACAAACAAGATTGGGTCGTGAGGGCCATTCTTGGCATGTTTTGCTCTTTGATCGATTCTCAGGTCCAGCCACAGACTCAAAGCTGGGCTTGCACTTCACAGTTTGTGTCTCTTTAACTTTGGTCCGCTAGGCTGCGTGTGCTGTCAGCGCAGATTGAGGCGGACAACTCTGAAATCTCAGAGCCAGCCCCGCGGGTTAACAGCTAACCCCGGCCTGTGTTTGGCTACCTGTAAGACAAAGAGGTGATCCCCAGGGTATAACCAGGTGATACTGAAGGCCGGGCTCTCAGCGGCCAGGTGGAGGTGTGGCCTTGGACCGCCCCATCGCCTGGGTGGGGCTCTGGCTTGCTGGTCCCCGCCTGCGTCTGTGCTCTGCCGCTGGGTGGGCTGCAAAAGATGCTGAGCCACCTCCTCAGAGAGAGTCAGGAATTTCATCTTTGTAAGATAATGTATGTAAAGCGTGCATGAATGTTTCTACTAAATATTATTAGTGTTTATTCTTTCAGACTTTCACAGTCCCAGAGCAGAGCAAAAGCACCAGTCAGTGCTTCCACACTGCACATCGTGGATGTTTGAGCCTGTGGCTGGTATTGATGTGGAACTCACAGGAAACTGATTAAGGTCACTTGGATCCCTCCACTGAACCATGTGATGTGAGCACAAGTGACCAAAAACAACCAAAAGGATGGATGGACATGTCTGGCCAAAAAAAAAAAAAAACCCAGAATCAGTCATGGTGGAGGGTCTGGGCATATGTCTGCCTCAAAATCCCACCTTCTCCCCCAGTTTGATGCTGCCGCTCGATGCTGCCGGAGTTCTGACCAGCGGAGGGTCACATTCTCTGGGCCTCAGTTTCCACACCTGCAAAATATGGATATAAAGTGATCACCATCCTTTAGTCACAGAAGACCAGAACATTCTTGGGGGTAATTTTTTATGCCATAAAGTCTATATAAGTGTCTGATACATTTGGAATGCTCAAAAGGTGTAGCAGTTATTGATAGATTACAAATACTGAAAGAGGATCTAAGCCACTAAGACACTGGGCAGCGTGAAGGGGGGCCCAGAGTGGCAGGAGCGCCGTGCCCAGGAGCTGTCCGGGGTGGCCCCACCCGAGGCCTGGGCGTGGGCGATGCTTCACAATTCCAGCCCGACCAATACCCGCGACCTCCACCGGGTGGTTATTATTAGGATGAAAGCGAGCACCGTGGGCCTGCCCACGTTGATCTTGCTACTGGTGACCATTGGATGCAGAAAAATACAGCCATAATGATAATAAGTATTAGCAATCTTTGAGACCCATAAAGACTCTCCGGTATCTCACCAGACCAGACCCAGAGGCCATGTTTACCTGTCACCCGCTGTGCATGGCTGAGCAAGTTGCAAAGCTCTGCTTTAGACTGGATCTTGTGAAGCGGGTGTTTGCACAGGAGGCTCCAGCTGTATTTTTTTTTAATTGAAGTATCATTGATAAACAATCTTATGAAGGTTTCACATGAGCAGCATTGTGGTTTCAGTGTTTACCCATGTCATCAAGTCGTCGCCCGACCATTGCTGTCGCTGTCTATCAGTCTAGTAAGATGCTGTTGAGTCGTTACTTGCAGGTCTCTGGGTCCAGCTGTATTTCTAATGTTTTGCTTCTTGAACTGAATGGTAGCACACAGGCCTTCATTGTGGTGTTCCTTATGCCTTTTTGCTTGTCAGAAATATTGATTTTTTTTAGAGGGTGATGTAGTCCTAGTCCCACCAGCAAGGAGCAGTCCGTTCTTGCTCACATGGCCCGGAGGAGAGGAACAGGGGTGCAGTGAGAGGAAGCACCGTAAGCGTCAGACTGGCGTGCCACCCGCTTGGGCCAACGAGCTTTGGAACATTCCCTGAACTTCCCTGAGCATGCTGGATGGTGAAAGCAGGCCCCTGAGGATTGGGTGAGTCAGCAGAGGGTACAAAGTCCAGTTGGAGGAGCTGTGCACACACTCGTGCAGGCCATCAGGCCTCTGGGGGCCCGTGCGCCTGGCAGAATGAGTGACCCACGGAACGGAATCCATCCAGGTCCCACTGTGGTACATCCCATACTGCGCATGCAGGGGGTAGGTGGTGGAGAGCAAGGAAGAGACGTTAAGATCTCTGTTCACCTGACCAACACAGAAGGGTTTCTTGCTTTCCACGTTCAGGGTAGCCTTGCTTCTACTCTGAGCTCATAGCTGCAGGGCCACATCTCTCTGCTCAGCTCTGGGCTCTCCTCAGCTCTCCTGTCCATCTCCCTGAGTGCTGGCCAGTTTTTCAATCTTCTCTGACTCTGAGGGACATCGAAATTATTTGCCAGTGTCCCACTCAGGTTCTTTGTTTACAAGCAACAAAAACTACTTCTGAATAACTTTAGTAAAAATGGGAAAAGGAAACAGCCACAGGGCCAAAGCAGCAGAGAAGCAGGCTAATGGGCCGCTTCATCCGGGCCTCAAAGCTCAGCAGTGTTTGGCACAATTTGGGGGAGTGGGGTATGGGCATGCGAGTGTGTTAGTGAGTGTGTGAGTGTGTTTCTTTTTTCCTTTATCCTTGTGTCCCTCCAGGCAAGACTAAACCACCTAGGAGGGAGGGTCCCATTTGCCTTGACTAGAGGAGGGTCGGGCATCTCCCCTGACTGAATAGGTGCCAGTTCAGGTCATTCCTCAAAGCCATTCGGGAGCATGACCAGAAGGCAGAAGACTGGACACCGGATGGAAACATGGAAGGCTCTCCCCCAGGCATCTGCTCTCCCTTGTTTTCTCGCCTTTTTAACACCCATCTGTTCCCCCAGCAGATCCTGAACATCAGGGACATTTTCCTCCACTTTTGTTTCCTTGGGAAGGGCTGGAAGCCGGGTGTGTGTGTGTGTGTGTGTGTGGCACCATCCTGAACACTTAGTAGCTGCTTAATGACTACTTAGGGAATTGAACTCAGTAAAATCTGAGAGAAGAAAAATGGAAATGCAGATCTTTTCAGAGTGCTTCCTGGCAGTTCAGAACATTTCTGTACCCTAAGATAACGTGGCAAGCGCTGGCTGTGTGGAGCTGACTTTGTGTTCTCTACCCGGGGACCTACCTTTTGCTCATCCTGCCCTTCACCCTCCCCAGGCCGATGATGCTCTGTGGTGGTGCAGAATAACAGAATGCTTTCGCCATATATCGCTAAGACATTGCATCCAACAATGAGGGTTTTATTCTGATGCAGAGTTCGAAAAAAAAAAAAGTCTCAGTAGATGCAAAATTAATTTCCATCTTTGAGAGAAAAGGAAGGCAAAGTACAGCAAAGTTATTGATTCAATCAGCCTATCGATGCTGGAGCCTCCCTTCCTCTACAATCCGACAGAACAGGACCCATTGCACCCCTTACTTTCTGAGACATGATAAGTAGCCAGTGGGATTAGGGGCCATCCCTCATAGGGGCCATTTCTCATCTCCGAGAAACATCAGGGCACCCCCGGGCCAGCCTTCATGGGAGAAAGCTGATCTGCTTATCCCAGTCTGTGTATGAAATAATCAGCTTTCTTATTTTCTCTGTGAAATCAAGCCCACTGCACACCATCTGCTTCTTTTGTGTTAAATAAATGAAGGTCATATTAGACTATTGTCAGAAACATGGAAGAAGAATCTGCAAACTCCTAGGTCATCGTGTAGTTTTATACTTTTCATTCCAAAGGTACCTAAAAACCCATTCAAACGAATGAACAGAACTCTATCCCTGATGACTGCCCTGTGATCCATGGGTGTTTTCCTGGGCCTCAGGCGGGACCTGAGCCGCTCTGTGACGCGGTGGACATAGGGCAGCGGCTGGGCAGCTTGGGGCCTGCTCCTCTGCGTCCACATGAAACCCTCCAAGGGAAACCTGTCAGGTGACCCAGGAGGCCCAGGGCTTCATGCAGTTGAGTTTCTGGACACTGCACACTTGGCCCTGACCAGGCGTCCAGACTTGCCCTCCCTGAGACACTGTGGGGTCAAAAAAAATTTACAAGAAAACCGAGGCTCAGAAAACTTAAATAACTCACCCATAGTCTCAGGGAAAGACCCCCCCAGAGATGGCTCCACCCTGGACATCATGATTTTTGGGTTTTTTTGCTTTTTTCAGACATTTTCCCGAGAGAGAAAGGCAGGCAGACATCCTTCCCAGCCTTGTATACAGACACCCAAATAAACAGGCCACAAGGAAGCGCATGGGTGATGCGGAGCCCAGCTTCTCGGTGGAGGGGCGGCTCTCAGAGCTGATTTCGTCTGTTTTGCAGCTTCGCTCACGTGGTGCAGACATTAATAATAAAGGAGACGGGGCTGAGCTCTGAGGCCTTCTGCCCTTGCTGCTGGACCTCGTGACCTGAGCACTCCACCCTTGTCGGAAGGTGGGTCTGTAGCTTTTCTGATATTTCAGAGAGATGGAGAGAAGGCCTGGGAGAAAATGGTACTTCTGCCTCCCAGGGACAAGTTAGAGCCAGCCAGCCCAGAAATACCCTTGTGTGCTCTGGTGGTCCCGGGTCTGCAGCTCAGAAAGGGCCAAACCAGGGTGCTCCCAGGAAGCCAAGGAAGCCCAGGGCCAAACATGGGCTTAAATGTCCCCTATTAAGTGAATAAAGCTTGAGCTGGGAATTGTACACAGGACCACTGATCTGCTTGCAGAAGAGGGCAGTTGTCTCCCCCAAGGTTTTCCTGGGTGGCAGCTCCAGGGGTGGGGCCCTGGGCTTCAGCGGTGGGCCCACAGTCAGGGCTGTCACCTTGATAACCATCTGAAAATTCAAATCTGATCATGACATGTTCCCAACTGCTCCTGGGAAAAAGCCCCAGAGCCCCGCGCGGTCCCCGCTCACCCCTGCACCTCTTTGTGGGACAGGCCCTGGGCCGTGAGCTCCTTGCCCTTCCCACTCCCCCCTGACCCTTTCCTGGACAGACCTGCATTCCCACCCTTAGCTGGGGCTGCAGATGAATAGCCTCCCTGCGGGAGCCTACCACAATCCCATGCCAGGTGGAAAGGCCTGGTTCAGCACCCCGCACATCTAATATACCAGCAGGTACAAGTGACTGTATAACCCTCCAATGGGCGCAGCTCCTCCCCATGAGGCTGCCAGCTCCCGACTGCATGTCCCCACATCCAGCTCTGTCCCCAGCACCTAGTAGGCAGTGAATATGGAGTGAATGCCTGGCTGTGGCAGAGAGGTGCCCTGCAGAGAAAGCAGCCGGGCCCTGGGCTCCTGTCTTCCCTCTGGCAAGCTGACTTCCTCACGGCAGACGCAGATGCCCTGACCTGCTTCCCTTCTCTGTGCAGTTGGACCCTCTGTTCTCTAAGGATTTCCTTCACCTCGGACAGTCTTTACCACTGGACTAGCTCAGGGCTGGTCTCAGAAAGTTAGTATGTCAGTGACGGCGGCGACCCCCACACCTGGCCAGGCCACAAGGCCTCTGCCCTTCCCTCCCTCCCCTGCTCCTCTCACAGTCACCTGCACGCTCACTCTGCCAGGAGCAGCTGCCTGCCAACAAGACAAAGCGAGTTCAGAAGCAAATTTGAGCTAGTGGATAGTAGCTTCTGTTTTTTCTGCAGACACATTTGCATGTTAGTAGACACCTCACCAAGGCAAGACTCCCTAAGGACTGTGGGGGAGAAAAGGTGAGACCTTTGGGTAGAAGCCTTTTTTGGGTGACCTTCAGACTCTGGGGGTTATTGTTTGCCTGGATAACTTGATCATTTAGGCAAGAAAAGTATTTGAGGCCCCACGTGTGAAAGCCAGGTTATTATTGGCTTTGTTAATGTGGTGAAGGTTCCTGAGGCTTTAGTTGGGAGCATTTGATGATCAATCAGGCCTGGGGTAAGAAAGAAGCCTTGGGAAATTGAACCCCAGCTGGGGCCCAGGAATTCTGGCAACCATGCTGGAGATAATCCTACTGGGAACTGGGCCTTGAACCCCAGGGTCTCAGAGAAAAAGCAAAGTTCTTCTCTGATTTCAGGAACCAATGCCCCAGGGGCCACTGGAACCTTGCAAATCCAGCTCCCAGGCTGCTTTCAAATATACCAACTCTGCAGAGACTAAGGGACAAGAAGAAGCAAACAGGATGAGATTTAATATTTTCAAGATGTCAGTACTTACCAAATTGATCTACAAATTCAAGACAATCCCTATCAAAATCCCAGCTGCCAGTTTTTGCAAAAATGGACAAACCCCGATGCAAATTTTAATATGAAAATGCAAGGGACCCTTGGTGGTCAAAACAACCTTGTAAAAGAAGAACAAAATTAATTACTCATATTTCCCAATTTCAAAAGTTACTATGAAACTACAGTAATCAAAAGAGTGTGATACTGACATAAGAATAGGCATATAGACCTATAAAATAAACATCAGAGTTCAGAAATAAACCCTTTTTGGTCAGTTTATGATTAATTGATTTTTGATAAGGGTGCCAGTATCATTCAGTGGGGGATAGAATAGTCTTTTCAATAAATGATGCTAGGACAACTGGATATCCAGATGCAAAGAATGAATTTGAACCCTACCTCACACTATATACAAAAATTAATTAAAAATAGATCATAGACCTAACCAATAAGAACTAAAACTATAAAGTTCTTGGAAGAAAACAGAGGTGTAAATCTTTATGACCTTGGATTAAGCAATGATGTCTATAATATCAAAACCACAGATGACAAAAAAATTAGCTAAATTGGATTTCATCAAAATTAGAAACATTTGCACTTCAAAGGACACTTTGAAAGTGCAAAGACAACCCACAGAATGGGAGAAAATATTTGCAAATTATATATCTGATAAGAGACTAATATTTAGAATATAGACAGAACTGTCACAACTTAATAATAAAAAGAAAAATAATTCAATTTTAAAATGGGCAAAGGATCTGAATTCTCCAAAGAAGACAGACAAATGGCCAGATAAAAAGTTGATTAACATCATTAGTCTTAGGGAAATGCAAATCAAAACCACAGGAGATATGTTTCACATACACCAGAACAGCTAGAATCAAAAGGACAGTTGATATAACAAGTGCTGGTGAGGATGTAGAGGAATTGGAACCCTCATGCATTGTTGGTGAGAATGTCAAATGGAGCAGCTGTTTTGGAAAACAGTTTGCCAACTCCTCAAAAGATTAAATGTAGAGTTACTGTATGACCCAGTAATTCCACTCCCAGGTATATGTCTGAGCCATACAATATATGTGTCCAAACAAAACTCTGCACACAAATGTACATGGCAGTAACCTTCACAATAGTCAAAAAGTGGATTCAGCTCCATGTCCACAACTTAGGTGTGGATGAATAAAATATAGTATCCACACAATGGTACGTTATTCGTCATAAAATTGAATGGGTGGCTGATACATGCTACAGTTGGAGGAAACTTGCAAACATTATGCTAAGTCAAAGAAGCCAGTTATAAAAGAGCACATATTGTATGATTCCATTTATATGAAATGGCCAGAATACGTAAATCCATAGGGACAGAAAATCACTTCGTGTTTGCCAGAGGCCTGATCGAGAAGGGCCAGGAGTGACTGCCAGTGGGTCAAAGGGTTCTTTTAGGGGTGACAAAATGCTCTAAAATTGTGGTGGTGGTTGCAAAACTGAATATATTAACAACTATTGTTGGATTGTATACTTTGAGATGCTATGTGATTTATATCTCAAACTTTTCAAAGAAATCACTCGTTCTAACACACTACACTGATGTTATGGGGGGTAGATGGCCTCTCAGGATGACAGTTCCATTCGGTCGATGTTCCTTCATTCGAAACTGTTGCATGCCAACCATGTGCCAGATGATGTGCAGGTGTTGAAGTGACCAAGACCCAGTCCTGGGTTTTCTGAGACTCACAGTCTGTTCAGAGAAGCAAATACATATTCCCAAATGCCTCCAGCGGGGCAGGGACTGTGGGTACCTGTTACAGTCAAAGCACAAAGTGTGAGAAAAGATGACAAGAGAGAGCTGGAAATCCCAACTGCTCCTTCCTCTTGGGAAAGGAGGTGAGCCTGGTGAAGAGGGAGGTGGTTCAGTGCTGCCTTCTCCTTCCTGGGGGGTTCTCTCCAGATACCCCCACTGAATAAATGGGTGAACGGATGAGAACCTGTTGAGCCCTGGGGCGGCCAGGTGTCCTGGGGGATACACGGAGAACTAAGGCATGGCCCGTAGTGCCCAGGAGCCGTGGCCTACCGGGCAGGGACACACAGAGCAGGTGACCTGCAGGAGGGTGCAGGCAGCAGCCACCAGATGGCAGTGCTGCAGGAGGGCCATGTCCTGCCCCTGCTCCTTCCAGATTGTGCTCCTTGAACCCCCATCCTGGGCCTGTCCACAGAGCCCTGCACATAGGGCTGTGGGCCAGTGATGGTTTAAACTGGGGTTGGGGGTGAGGTGACAGACCACAGCCCATCTCTGAGAGCAGAGGACGCAGGCCTGTCTGGAGCCACCTGACTCTGCCCCAGCCTTCTAGAACTTTTCCCTCCTCCTCCTCCATGTCCAAGTACCTGAGCTGCTCCTGGTTTTTTCAAGCCCTGCCCCAAGAAAGGACTGGATCCCCGCCCTGCAGTGTGCATCAGCGCCTCCCCACGAGGGGTGAAGCCCTGCTGGGGGGCCCTTCAGTTGCTCAGGGGCAGTGGCCTCCAGACTCTGACCCATAAACTGAATGCACACAGAGCTGCAGGGCCCATCTCAGCAGAATTAGTTGCTCCCATCAAAGGCATAAATGTAACAGCCCTGCTGGAGGTGCGGGGTGGGTGTTTTAAGCCTTATCTTTTGTCATGAAGTCCACCCCTAGTTAAAATAGTATTTCTGTGAAGGGCTGAGCTTTCTGGGCTGGAGGAGGGGAGCACCCTGAGGAGTCCCGTTGTGCCCAAGGAGCTGTCTGGGGGGATGAAGTAGTGTGCGCTTTCCCTCCTATCAGGCCTCTGCCTAAGTGGGGGGAAGTCCCGCAGGCTTGAGAAAAGGCTCGGAAAGAAGCCAGACTTGCCGGAAACTCCTCCCACCCGGTCATAATTCCTGCGACCCTTTGTGACCCTGCGAGGAGCTGAAGGACACATGGCCGACCCTCTGTGTGACTCACTTCCCTGTGCACAGCCCGTGACTTGGTCTGAAGGACAACAGTGCTGCGGCAGCTGTCCCCGCTCAAGTGCCATTTCCCCCCCACCCGGGCGCCGCACCCTCTTCCTGCCCCCCAGCACCTGGCCCTCCTTCTGGAAGCTTCCTCCCTCAGTTCTGTTCTCCGGTACAAGCCGCAGAAACGAGCCCTGGCTGATTTAGGCAGAAACGGAATTAATCTCAAGCTCTTCATGATCTCTGGGAGGACAGATGCCAGGCTGAGAAGCTAGGCGGCAAGCAGCAGAGGCTGGAAATCCTGACAAGGATGGAGGGCATGCCACTGCTGGGCTTGGGCACCAGGTGTGCCTGGACCGGCTCCACGCACAGCTGCCGGAACACCGGACAAGTGGGATGCAGCTGCTGCCAGACTCTGAGTGGTGCCTGCCCAGCAGAGCTGAGGTTACCAGCCCTCACTTGGCCACAAAGGGAGTCTGGCCTGGCATTTTCAGCCTCTCCAGTGGGAGAGGTTCATCAGGTGGGGGGGTCTCCAAATATAGGAAAGGACATAAAGATCCCAGGTGGCCACAGGCATAACAAATGGCCATTCTGCCTCCCACAAGTAAAGGCATCAAATCCCACTTTTAGCTCCCTGCCTTCCATGACCAGCACGCTCTCTGAGTTTGGTAATAGTCACTCAAGCAGTCATGGTTGAGTCGCCATCATCGCTTATTTGTTGAGGTCCCAGGCCAAGTCCAAGGTCCCATTTCCTTGGGAAAGATCCTTAGAAGAGTGTTCTGCACACAGTAGTTAGGGCTGTGTTTTCCTCTGGACAGAAGGGTCAGGTTCCCTGGACTGTAGAAAAACAGAAGCTGTAATATAAAGCATAAAGATATCTTTTAAAAGATATCCTTTTCAGGGATGAAAATATAGCGTAGGGAATAGAGTAATATTGTTACAGCTTTATATGGTGACGGATGGTAACCCCTTATTGTGGTGAGCATTTAGTGATGTATATAACTGTCAGATCCCTAGGTTGTATGCATGAAACCAATATGATATGGTATATCAATTATATTTCAATAAAAAAGGTTAAAAAATACCTTCTACATTTTTAAAAATTATAGAGGTATAATTTACATAAAACTTCATATTAGTTTCAGATGTACAACATAATGATTTGATGTTTGTATATATTGTGAAATCACCACAATAAGTCTCATTAACATCTGTTATCATACATAGTTACAGTATTTTTTATTGTGATGAGAACTTTTAAGATTTACTCTCTTAGCAACTTTCAAATATAATATTGTTAACTATAGTTGTCATGCTGTACATTACATCTCCATTACTTATTTATAACTGGAAATTTATATCTTTTAACCCCCTTCACGCATTTTGCCCACCTCCCACCCCTGGCCTCTGGCAACCACCCTTCTGTGCTCTGTATTCATGAGCTCAGTTTTGTTTTATTTTTTTTAGATTCTTCATACTTGGTATTTGTCTTTCTCTGACTTATTTCACTTAGCATAATACCCTCTAGGTCCATCCATATTGTCACAAATGGCAAGATTCCATTCTTTTTTATGGCCAAATAGTATTCCATTATACTATTTAAAATACATATATGTGTGTGTGTGTGTATATATATTTGTATTTTCCATTATATATATGTGTGTATTACATTTTCTTTATCCATTCATCCATCTGTGGATACTTAGGCTGTTTTCATATGTTAGCTATTGTAAATAATGCTGTAATTAATATGGGGTTACATATATCTTTTCAAATTAATGTTTTTGTTTTCTTTGGATAAGTAACCAGAAATGGAGTTGTTGGACCATATCTTTTACATTCTTAAAAAAGAAATCTGGGCAGTGTGAGGACCAGTGTAACATCTGTCATGCTCCTTCAGCAAGGGACATTCAAATCAGCCATTCCCTTTAGATCATCAGAAAATACAGTAACTTCAGCATCTAGCTGACCACAGACTATTCTGGGCAGTATTTTGAAAATGAAACTGATTTACTAAAACAGGAGGCAAAAAGGTTTGAGGTTGACTTGAGTGTCCTGCTGTGGGGAGATCCATGTGCTGTGACCCAAGGTCATGAGGGTGAATCCCTTGGGGATGCAGCAATGGCCTGAAAGCTTAGTTCTCTAGTACCCACTGTCCCACTCACTGACCATATAACCCTGGGCAAGTCACCTGGGTCTCGGTTTCCTTGCCTGTAAAAGAAAGCTGAGCACCTCAGGAGCCCTTGGGCAGGAAATATCAGGAATGCACACGAGTCAGCTAGGAGGGGCGTGTGTGGTCAGGGAACACAGGCTGAGAGTCTCCTTCAGCCAATGGGCTAGAAGGCAGCTGGGCCTTGGGAAAGCTGCAAAGGTGACCTTTTCTTCAGCAATGCTCGTTGAGCTACCGCCAGGCTGTGTTTAAGGCCCTGAAGATCCAATGACGATCTGGCTCCAGTGATGATCCACAGGGCTGCTACTCGCCAGGAGTTCATGGTGAACCAGTGAGCAAAAAAATACGTGGGACAGCACTGAAGATGACACATGCCATGAAGACTTGAAAGCAGGCTAATGTGACAGTCTGGCTGGAGCAGGGACTGCTTTGGCGTGTCACTTTCAGACATTTAAGAACATTCCTAATTGTCACGAAGCAGCTGGGAAAGAGGGGACAAGAGTTCCAGGCAGAGAGAACAGCGTGCATAAAACCTCAGACAGGACCATGCTAAGTTGGCTTGCAGGCCAACGTGCCTGGAGTCCTGTGAGCCAGAGCCAATGGCCTGAGTTAAGTCTGAGGAGGTGGGGCCCTGGAGGGCATCTTGGAATGGATTTTCTTTCCACTCCCCAGCTCTGGGCCTGTGTGTCTGCTTTACTCTTCCTTCTGCAGACTGGCTTCCTCTGCTCCCAGGCCAGCGGGCAGAACAGGGCTGCCCTTAGGTACTAAGCTCACCCTTCAGGTCTAGTCACTCACAGGGACCATCTCAATATCCGGATGACCAAACTGCATCTCTGATCCTTACCAGGAGCCCTAGTCAATCCCAGCAGGTCCATGGTGAGAACTGGGCAGACACTTCAAAATCATCTACCTCAGAAGCGACTGGACTAGGAGACCTCCTTCTAGCCCTAGGATTCTGAGAACGCAGGGGTGAATGGACTGCAGAGTAACTTTTCAGATTTTCAGATTGAAGGTCACAGGGGTTAAATCAGTTCTCAAACGAGTGCGCATCAGGACCGCTGGGAGGGCTTGTTAAACCTCAGGCGGCTGTACCTCCACCTCGAGTTTCTGATTCAGTAGGTCTGGGGTGGCGCAGCCTGAGAACCATCGTTTCTAACAAGTTCTGATGGTGCTTTAAATGCTTTGGTTCCTCAAGTGGGGTCCATGTTCACGGGCCTGCCGGTTTCTACATCCTGCAGTTTCTAGAGTCAGAAGGACAAGACAGGGAATGGGGCCCCAGTGGGTACACCCAGTATCCTGGATCCCTCTGTAGACCAGGGCTTGAGAATCATGGTTTTAAAATGTTTCAAAACTTCAGAAATGTCTTTGTTCCCAACCTTGAGTGTCACCATGGGGAAATAAAAGGTGACCAAGCCAATGGGTGTTTGCTCAGTGACCTTAAGTGGTTAATCATTGTGTTTGCATTAATACAAAACAAATCCCCCATTTTCACCAAAGGAAATGAGGGTTCCCCCAGAATCCATCCTCTCGGGTGGGTAAGAGCTCTTTATTCTGGGCATTTTCATTTCTCGCTACAGGAAGAGACCACGTCCCACTCAACGCATGGCTCGCTGTTTGGGGTGCATACACGCTGTTAAGTTTGGAGCGCCCGGCTGCCTCCGCGCGATCCGCCAATGAAGCCCCGAGGAACTCCATGACCTCATCAGAAGACTCTCTCATTGGCTGCCGCTGCCACGCGGCCCTGCCCCTGCCGTGAAAGCTCTGGAGAGCTGCGTGGGTTCCGCTCCCGAGGTGGGTACAACCTCAAGGTAGACTGAGTTCCTAACCTAGTCTGCAAGACTGGAGGACTTCTCCTCAAACAACAGATCGCTGAGAAGGAAGTTTCTGCTTTCGGACAGAGCCTTGAATGTACCTTTCCACCAACCAAAGTACTGGTTTCCTGCGCTGACCTCTGACTGCTGTGTTACTGGGGGTTAGCTGGTGCCATCCTCCTTTCCTGGACCTGACCGATCACACTTGTTTCCACTTTCTTTAATCGCGTACGTTAACGGGTTTTGTCTTGCTTCTCAGTGGATGAATTTCTCAAGCCCGACCTTACTGAGGAACGCTTATGATCATGTCTCTCACTTTTAACCTGGGAATTAACTGATGCCCAGAGAGGGAGTATGACTTTCACAAGGCCACACAGCAGGTTAGTTCAGAGATGAAAATCAGATCCAGGGCTCCTAACTCCAACTGCAGTGTCACACACTTTTTTCTTTTGTTCCTCAGCCTTCTTGCTACCTGAGAACTTAGAACGGCGTTGCAGTCCAGGAACCTCATCCTGACAACCACACACCAATAAGGGCTAACCTGGGCTTCTTCACATTCTAGCAGCTGCCTCTCACTTTGACAGGCTGGAGTCATGGGCTGGAGCCTGGCAACCTTCTAGGGAAGAACTCTCGTTTTACAAGTGAGGACATTGAAGGGTACCTGGGTATGAACCTCGCGGCGATGGGCAGAGGCAGGACTTAACCCAGGCCTCCTGCTTGTCTCTTCCCGTGATGATCCCCAAATGCTAGAAGAAACAATGTCCACGAGTCCCCTGGGAAAGGTCTGAGTGATAAACATGGTTTCAGTACGGCAAATATCTGATTCCGGGTTAAGAAAACAATCAGAAGTGTTTATGTGCTTCTCTGGTTAGCAGGTAGAGGAGCCCTGCTCCTGTACCACTGTAACAGGCACTTTGCTCCACAAAGGGAGACCAAGCTGCGTTTTTCTCATCTGATTGTGGGGAAGATCTGGGACTTGATGTGTCTGAATGCTATGACCCTATTTTGAGTCCAAGTTTTTGAAAACTCAGGACCACTCTGTTAGATGAAGAGTAGGTGGGCAGAACTAGACCTGAAGTCCTTTTTCAAGGCTTGGCTTGGAGGATACCTCCTCCAGGAAGACTTCCTGGAACCCCTCCATCCAGGTACTCATTTGAGCCCAACTGCAGGGGCTGTTGTTGACTTTTTGTCCCTTTTCCCAGCTAGACTGTGAGTTCCCCGAGCTATGGCATCATACTTTGTACAGTCTTGTACTCAAGTCCTAACACCGTCTGGCCCATAACAGTTTCTCAGTAAGTGTTTGTTGACTTGAACTATGGAAACCTTACATGCTAGTGGCCTTATGTAGGGGAAGACCACTTGCAGGTCCTAACAGAAGGAGATTCTGTGTGTATGAGCCTCCTTCACACAGAATGAGAGTTAGCTTCTTTTTATTAGCGAAGTGTTTGAAATGAAAACTTCACAACTGTTAATACAACTCTGTCAGAACCACCAGATCCTTTGTACTTACCTAACTCCTGATTGCCTTTTAAAATTCCAGATATGTGAATCAATTGCATTATTTAGATCAACTATCTATGTTTTCTCCTGTGCCTGGTCTGCTAGGAAGCTCAAAAATCAGTCTAGTTACACTACTGGAACAATCTCCTCCCAGGTAACAGGTGCAATGTTCTCCCCTGTATATCCACATAGTACCTGGTCTTTACCTCGCTGCTTAAATATACATATATGTGGGTATTTTATCATAAGCCCATTCTTTGCCTTTCTAGAACAAGGTAGGACTGGTGGTATGTAGAATAACAGGGAAGTATCCCCAGAACTCTTGAGTGTGAAAAAAGCATTCATGAAGATAAGGTATTCCTATCACAGAGGCTTAAACCAAAACCAGCTTGATTGTTATGGCATTCAAAGTCAGCATGGATGGAGATAAGAGGTGAAAATTCAGAGTTGGCCAGCCTCATCCTGGGCAGTGGGACGGATCCGGAACATGTGGATATTCTCAGCCCTGGAGAGGTGGGATCAGAAATAGGAACAAGTCAGCCATGGAGCTTTTCCAGGGCCTGGGTGATGACCTTCTTGAGACCTTCCCCTTCCTGGTGCCAAGTCCATGCTCCCCAAGCAACTTCCTAACAACCACTTCAGCTCTGTATGCAGGGAACGGGGAACGGGGTCCCAGGTATGGGACAATGGGGGAATGGCTTCCAACGGAAATGAGAGCTGGTATGGGGTGTAAACAATGGTCTCTGGTGGGCTTCATTAGTGGGAGTAAGTGGGGCACCCTGGAGCACCCATGTGTTTCTGGACTTGCAAAGCTGAAGGCCACCCTAATAACATGGTTTCCACATGTGGGTCATGCCATGCCCAGGCCTTTCTTGAGCAGCCAGTGGCCTCCTATACCTGCTATCCCTCTCAGATGGCAACAAATGATAACTGAGAAAGAAAAACCAGCCTTGGTGCCCGCAGGGGAGTTCCCAGCAAGGTTCCCATGGGTTTGTCCCTACAGTGGGAACTGTGGCTCCAGGCAGCAGGTGGCCCTGGGGAAGAAAGTCAGGGGACCCCAGGATACTTCAAGGGAGAGGGGCCCAAAGCCATTCTGGGTCATCTTCAGAGACCCAGCTCAAAACAACAGCCACTGATGCAGCTTTTATAAACAGCAGCCTTGTTCATAAAATCAAATGTGGGCATTGGAGGTTTGATAAGCCTGAGAACAGCTAATTCACATGTGGTAGAGTCACGCAATGGAGTGTTACAAACTGGAGGAAAGGAAGGACCACAGCCACATGCAAAACAGACAAACCCAAGAACACAAAGAGCAAAAAAGCAATTTACAGAACATGACACCATCTTTAGAAAGTGCAAAACCAGACAATATCATATATTGGATTACATATTATACTCTTATTACAAGCAGTAGCAGAAAGCGAGTTTGGTGATAAAGCTACTTAAAAAACAAAGCAAGAGTATAATAAACACAAAACTCAAGATGGTGGTTAGCTCTGGGATAGTCAATAGGATCCCAAGTGTTCCATTTTATTATTTTATTACATAGGCACCTCTTATATATGTTTCTGTATGTATCAAATATTTCATAATTAAAAGCCATCTAAAGGCACTGATGAACCTGCAGGCCTGCAGGCTGCGGTGTGGTTTCCAGGTGCCTCACAGGCTGGCTGCTCCTGGCTCACACCTGCCTGTGGCTCGGGCAGCCAGATGACAGGGTGCTGCCTGGCATGGCGAGGTCAAAGGTTAGAAGTGGTTCTGTCAGCACGCTGAGGTCTCTGTCCTGTCCTATGTCTGGATTTCCATGCTTCAGCAGGCTGATTTCCACTTCTCTGTGGACTTGTCCACTAGGGTGCCCAGGCCTGGGGTCCAAACCCAGCCCACCACCTTCCATCTACTCATCCATCCACTCAATAAATATTTATGGAGCACCTCCTCCATGCCAGGCAGTGTTCTCAGTGCTGGGGGTGCAGCAGTGAACAACACCGAACAAAACTCCCTGCCCTCAGGGAGCTTTCATTCTAGTGAGGGGAGACAGACAGAAAACACTAAATTAGTAAATATAAATCGGGTAACGGCAAGCAGAAACCCACAGCAGAGTGGAGGGATAGGGGGTGAAAGGGAAGGCTTGGATAGCAGGTCTGGATTGGGCGGTCAGGAAAGGTCTTCCTGAGGAGTCAGCCTTGGGGCAGAAATGACCCTGGTGCAGAGAGCTAAAGGAAGGGACGGGGACCACGGGGATGTCTGGGGAAAAGCCTTTAGGCTGAGGGAGGCACAGGGCAAAGGCCTGACTCCTCTCACTATCTCCTTCCCCCACCCGACCCGGCCCATAATCTCTCTCCAGCCCTCTCGCACTCTGCTCCGCCTCCCCCTGTCCTGGTTGTGCGGCAGCCCCAGGCTTTCAGGGGAAGAGGCCTGGGTGGTTTCCAGACCACAGAGGCCCTCCCATTTACACAGACCTTCGCTCTGATCCTACAGCCTGGGTCCACTGCTCCTGGCACACCAGATTTTCTCAAGGAATTCACCTGGGAGTCAGCGTGGAGCTTCTTCTATGCTTCTTCCTGCCAGGCATCACCAGGCCTCAAGGATGGATTCAGCCTATAGGCTGTGATTTTTCACATCTTTGTCAAGCCCGTAATACCAATACCTAGAAAAAAAATGTTGGCTTAATTCCTATTATTAGCATGAATGACTTTCTACTCCTGAATTTCCCTGAGTGTCACCTGCAGATAAATTCACCCAGAAAACCATGTGCGGACCTTCTCTGCATGCAATCATTTGTACGTCTCTAGGGCTGCTGTGGCAGCTGCCAGAGCCGCCTGGGCAAAGATCAAAACATCACAGACATGGGATGTGCCTAGACATCAGGGGACCCACTCTTGGGCTCCACACAATGAAAGCCCAGAAGATTCTTTTTCTCTGCTGGGTCAGGCTGACATTGTTCGTCAGCTTCTGCTCCCAACCCCTGTACCTCAGCAACCTCAGGGCTCAGGCAAGTGGTCTCCAGGACTCTAGTGGGTGTCCGCCACTTCTAGGTAGCCTGCAGTCAAGGTGGAAGCCTCAAGTGTACTCACATATACTTACCGTTGTGTTTAATCCTACAGGAACACATTTGCAGGCTTTTTCTAGACCTTGGATACCTCCAGACTCATTCATTCATTTTTTCATTCACTGAAGCTCCTACACTGTGCCAGGCCCTACAGTACTGGGTGCAAGGGGTAGAGAGAGACAGAATAACAACTCACACTTTTTGCGCCCTTACGGTATACCAACCCCATTCCTAGTGCCTATATTTCCTCATTTAATTCTCAACCAACTTTATGGGGTAGGGTGACAGCTGAGGCACTCCAGGCTGTGAGGCATGAGAGGTTTAATGCCACTGCCCAGGCTCCACATGCCACGTCTCTGCCATCAGGAAGACACAGGCCCTGTCTTGGAACTTAGCAGCTAGGAGGGCAGAGAGAAGGACACCAATAATTTACATTGCGGTGTGGCAACTGAGGCAACTACACATTAAGTTAAACAGTCATTACTGTGACGACATTAGTTACTAGAAGCCCTATCACAGGGGGAAATCACACTGCTGTGGGATCCCACAGGATCTGTCAGCTGTGGAGCAAAGCTTCTGGGTGACCTTTGCCCTGGTTCTCAAAGAATACATGGGGATTTCTCTCTTGGACCAGAGGGGAGAGAATATTCCAGACAAACATGTGCAGCGACAGACCTCCGTACTGGGCCTGAGAGACCAGGAGGATTTGATGGAGGGGGAAGTATCTCCTGGGAGAGTCCTTCTCCTTCCCTTCAGCTGCCTCTTGGTGCAAAGGGACTAGGGCACCAAAGGGTCCCCTGGTAGAACTTTAACATCCTACTTCCCCTCTCCCTGGGCTGTCCACAGCGTCGGGCCAGCCCTCCTCACCTCGCAGATCAGTAGGGGTGCCTGAAGGTTTTGCCTGGCACGTCAGAAGGCATCTTCAACTGCAGAGCTGACGTGGTTGTTAGGAAGTTGCTTGGGGAGCATGGACTTGGCACCAGGAAGGGGAAGGTCTCAAGAAGCTCATCACCCAGGCCCTGGAAAAGCTCCATGGCTGACTTGTTCCTATTTCTGATCCCACCTCTCCAGGGCTGAGAATATCCACATGTTCCGGATCTGTCCCACTGCCCAGATTGAGGCTGGCCAACTCTGAATTTTCACCTCCTGGTGTTACCCCTTCCCCAGCTCTGAATGTCTGGGTTTCAGCCTCCTCGTTGGTAAACGGGTCCATGGCACCTGTTCTTCCCAAGAACAGCCCCAGAGATGCTGAGGACATGAGAGGTGCACCTGTGTGCAAGAACTCGTGGAAGGTGGAGGAAGGTACCAGGTAGGGATGCTGCTGATGAGCACTGAGCGCCTCCCCATACCTGGCGTTCCAGGCTGCCAGCTCCATCCGCCACTCCATGACCCTCACCCCCGCCACAGTTCTCCCCCGGGGCCGTCCACCGTCACCTCTCCTGAACACTGACAGTATTCTCAGCATGACAACCATGGTGATATTCCTAAAATGCAGGTTAGAGCATGACCCTCTTTTGTGAAAAGTCCTGCATTGGACATCCCCGTAAAAGCCAAAGTCTTTCTCAGAGCCTGCAGGGCCACCTACTCCTACCTCTGAGCTCTCTGCTTTGCCTCCCCTCCCTCACTCCAGGCCACCCTCACTGGTCTCGTTTCTCCAACTCACCAAATATGCTCTCACCCCAGGGTCTGTACACTTATTTTCTGTTTCCTCTGCCAAGAATGCTCTTCCCCCAGAGACGTCCTCACAGCTCTCGCCTTCTTCAAGTCTTTGTCAGATGTCACTTCAGTGAGGTCATCTCTGACCATCCCAGTTAAAATTGCAACACCCTCCACCTCTCAACTCTTTATTCTTCCCACTCGACCTGCTGTTTCTACAAATGGCCATTTTCACCTTCTAATTTACTGCTTGATTTTGCTTGTTTATTCCCCTGACCAGAACATAAGGTCCAGCAAGGCAGGAGTGTCATCTGTTTAGCTCTCTGGTGTGTCCCCAGCACCTAAAACAGTGCCTAGCACATAGCAGGTGATGGCTGCAGAGTTCCCAAATAACTGAAAGAATTCACAGCTTGGACACCTGCCCCCAGCCCTCAGTCCGCAAGGCCAAGACAAGGAAGCCCCACTGGTTATTTTGCATTAGAGGGCAAGGGAGCTGATATCTAGGCTGGCAGCAGTTCTTGTCTGGCTCAATTCAACTCAGCAGACATTTATGGAGCCCCTGGGCAGGTGCTGTGCCTGCCTGGAATGGATGCCTCTCCGCCCACCTCCGGCTGGGTGGGGGCTAAGACTGATCAGGCAGAGGGGGCCTCCTAAGGGGCATAGGCCAACCCGGGTCAGACCGATCTGCTTGAAACCTGAGAGGGCAGGACAAGCTCAGGCAGGCGGCCCCTTCACGCTGGCCTCATAGCAGGCCCCTGGCCCAACAGTCCTGCCTGGCCAGTGACCTTCCCCAGGGTCACTGCCTTTTTACAGACCCCATTCCTCCCCGCTCCCGGTCTCTCCTTTCTTCCCTCCCCTTTCTCCCTCTCGCATGCGCCTTTCCTGCAGACCCCTTCCACCCCCCACGCCTGCCCCCATCCCCTTCCGCCCAGGGGCTCGACCCCAGCCCCCGCCCCCGCACGGGGGTCCCGCTCTCCGGCCCTTCCCCAGCCTCCCCGGCCGTCCCCGGCCCCCGCCTGCGCTGCGGCTCCGGCCCTGGCCGGCAGGGGCCGCTCCTCCAGGCGCCCGGGGCCCGCCGCCCGCCGCCGCCCGCCTCCCCGCCCTTTCCTCAGCCGGCGCTCCCGTTACGCCGCGGAGCCGGGAGCCGGAGCCCGAGCCCGCGGCGGCAGCGGAGGCGGCGGCGGGGCGCCCGGGCGGCGGCGGGGCCTGCGGGGCCTGCGGGCGAGCGGGCCGGCCCGGCCAGGCCGCGATGGCGACCAAGAAGGCGGGCTCGCGGCTTGAGACGGAGATCGAGCGCTGCCGCTCCGAGTGCCAGTGGGAGCGGATCCCCGAGCTCGTCAGGCAGCTGTCGGCCAAGCTCATCGCCAACGGTACGCGCCAGGCGCGCCGGCCTGGGATCCGGGGGCGCCGCGGGCTCCGCCGGCCGGGCCGCGGGGCGCAGGCAGGGGTGCGGCCGGGATGGAGGGCGCCGCGGCCCGGGGATGGGCGCGGGACCAGGGCCTTGGGAGCCGGGGTCCCCGGAGTCACGCGGTGGGGGCGTCCAGCGGGCGAGGGCTGGTGCCGGCGCCCCAGAGGTCCGGCGTGCGGGCGGGCTTCCGCGCAGTCAGGGTGTCGGGGCGCTCAGGGAGCCGGCTGCTGCACCCGGGTCCCAGGAGGTCGGGGCCGGCCTGGGGGTTCTAAGAAGTTGGAGGTGATGGGGGAGGGTGCTCCCTCCGGGCCTGGCTGTGAGCGGGCAGGGGATTACAGGCTGTGTGTGTGGTGTGCTCAGGGAGTCAGGCTGTATCTACAGGGGTCCTGCGAATGAGGTGTTGAGCAGAGACCCCTGGGAAATACGGTTTGTAAACATATGGCGTTCAAGGGGTTCCAGGTGGAAGCTCAGACTTGGAGTGTGTGTGGGGAGGGTGGGAAACCGGTTGAGATGTGTGTCTTGGGGTGCAGAGTGTAGGATGTCAAAGCTGTGGACCTAGGGAGGTCAGGTTTGAGAATATAGGGGAAATAGAGTCAGGAGGGAGAATATTGTGGATAGAAGTGGAAATGTGGTTGAAGAATGTTGGGAGATGGAGGGGCTTGGTGCCTGGGGAAGGAGGGGGTCTGAGGGAGCCACTGAGTGGGGACCCGGTGCCAGGAGTTAGTCTGATAACCCCCATTGACTGAGTTGGTTCTTGTACCCAACTGAATCAAAATTGCATCCAAAATCCCATTTCAGAGCACAGCTCCACGTGGCCTTATTTGTTTTGGAAGCAAGTGTCGTTAATATTGGCTTGTTTTTTAGTACCGCCAAAACTGTGGGCACCAATGGAGTGGCAAGAGGGCAGAGGTTTTGTCTTATTTCATCCCTGGCTTCCTGAGGCTGGGTGAGCACAAGCTGCCTAAACAAATTAATGCAATAATGAGTGAATGAATGGCACTGCTCTAAGAAAGGACATCGGCACTATTTTCAACCTTCTCACCTCAAACTGAAGAGGGATGCCACGTGTCCTCAAGAATGGTCTATGTTCGTGCCTCTTAGGGCAGTAGTGCCTCGAAATAAGAACTTGGTTTTGTGCACGGTCAACTGTGGTAGCTTGCTTTGGGTGGGCATTTCCTGGGCAAATGCAGTGCCATGGTCATCTCAGGGACATGGAGGAAGCACAGATCTGCCTGGGCTCAGCTCATCGAAAATGCTGACCTTTCTCCGTTCATTCAGAATTTGAGGAAAAGGTGTTCAGTCCCATGGGCCTCCGTGGCAGGTTGACCTTGCCCTCCCTGTAAGGCTCACCAGCTCATCTTCTTGCTTCTCCTCTCAGGGGTTGAGATGTGTCCTTCCCTTGCTTTGGCTGATGGGGGCTCCCTTGGGCCAGTGGTGGGACTTCCTCCTGGCTTTGGGGATACCACCTCCCCCTTAACTCCTTTTGGTTACACTAGATTTCAGGTTCTGGGCATATTTCGCAAAATCCTTAAGCTAAAGCATTTGTTTCTGAGAATAAGGAAAGCAAGTTAATGTCGTGTGTGTCACCCCAAGACAGTCTGAAAGCAGCCACAGGCAGAAAAGACCATCATGTTTGGAACCAGCCAGACCAGTGCTTGAGTCCCTGCCACTTCCTAACTGTGTCCTTAGCCAGACCCTTCACCACTCTGAACCTCAGTTTCCTCATCTTAGAATGGAGATTTAAAGACTTACTTTGTCTGGGTTGTTAGGAGGATGGAAGGAGCTAATGAATCCCAGAGGCACAGAGCCTGATGCCTTAGTAGGCAAGCCATTCATTCATTCATTCATTCATTCCACAAACAGTGAGTACTTGCTATATGCTAGTCACCATTTTGGGCACTGGGGATATAAAAGTGAACAAAACAGACAGAACTGACAAACATCCCACCTTATGAAGTGCACATTCCAGTGGGGAAGGGGTAGGGAGACAGATAAATCAAATCATGAAGTCAGATTTACAGGATGTGAGATGGTGGTTAGTGGTAGCAAAGGAATAAAGAGGGGAGGAGAGACAGTGCTTTGGGAGTGTGGTGGGGTGGGGGTACAGGACTACTGGTTTAAATAGGCTGGCCAGGGAGGGCCTCACCGGGAGGGCAGCATCTGAGATACGACCTAAGGTGATGGAGAAGTGTGTTCCAGGGAGGGGGCCTCAAGAGCAGAGGCCTGATGAGGGCAGAGGGGTGGCAGGGCCAGATCACATGGGGCCTCAGAGGTCATGGTCAAGTGTTTGGCTTTTCTGTGAGTGAGGTGGGAGCCACGGGAGGGTTCTGAGCAGAGGAAGCACTCATTCCCGGTGCTGCTGCTAGCAGTGGGCCTCCCCCCCAGCAGCCTTAGCTTCTTACGGGAAGGGAGCCTGGCAGCCCCTCCCCACGAGGGCTCTAAATAGCGGACACTCTCAGAGCACGCTGCTCCTGCCTGACTCCTTGGAGATAAATAGGTTTAGACAGTTTTGCCAAGAGGTGGATAAGGAAGAAAAGGGCAAATGCCAAGCTGAAAACAGAACCCAGAAATCCCTTCTCTGCCTCATACTCCCCCGTGGTCACCCCCTTTAATCACTCCATCTCAAAAAACCAAAATGTGCGGCAGCTTTATGCCAGACCCTGGTGAGTTCCAGCAAGAGAGTCATCACACAAGTTAAGGGGGTGGTGGGAGAAAATTCCACTCAAGACTAGGTCCCAGCTGCCCTCTTTCCCCAGAATGTCACCCGCCAGCCTCCCGGTGGCGAGGTTCGTTGCCCTGTGAGAAACTGTATGACTGTATTCGGACTTTACCTATAGCTGGCTGGGTGACCTTGAGCCAGCCACTAAACCGGTCAGAGCCTGTGTTTTCTCATTGGTACCATAGGGTTAGTAATCCTGCTCCATTAGGGTGGCTGTGAGGATGCAACGGGTTGATATATGTAAACCTTGGTACATGCAAAATACTGGTGTTCACTTCCTTCCACCAACTCGCCGTAACCCCAGGCAAGGCAGGCCAAGTCCTGGATGTTACCTGGCTGGGAGAATGACCTGGCTACAAGTGACACACCTGAACTCACGCCTCCCACATATTTTCAATAACAGAAACAGGCATCTCGGAGGCCCAAGCCAGCCTCGACAGCCAGCCACTCCCTTCTGAGGCCGCGACTGCTTCTTTCTCCCTTTGCCCGTCTGTTAATCTTCTTACAGGAGCTCTGTTAGTGAGCTCACTGAGAGCAACTAGGCCCCAAATGGTAGTTTCTCCTTTAAGGGATCATTGCCCTTCTGATTAGGCGTGATTATGAGACACTTTAATTACCTCTTGGTGATGGGTAGGTAGGGAAATGGTGCCTGAAACAAAGAATATTTCTAGGGCAAAGTTTGGTTACAAAATATTTGTATTTAGACCATTGAGTGGGAATGAAGTTCTTGCATTTGCCAGTAGCTGATATTCCCTATGGCATTGTTGCCAGCCCTGGGGCTTCCCCTCCTGGAGGCAGGCTGGGCTCCTGGACAGCTCTCTGGTCTCACTAAGGCCTCTGGAGCCTTCCCAAAGAGGCAAGAGTTAATGGTGGGCTGGGGGACTCCCCACCAGCCTGAAGGGCTTCTTTGGAAACGGCCTGAGAGTCTGCAGGGCTGAGGTGGCATTGTTGTTGAGAATGGCTTCTGGACCTTCCTGGGCTGCTGCAGACTCCTGGGAGTCATACTGCCCCTAGACAGTGGGAAGGACACCAGTGAGACCTTGGTGACCCTCCATTCTGGCCTGCCCAGCCCAGCCGTCCTGCTCTCACTCTATCCTGTTGTCCTCTGAAGGACATGTCTTCGTGGCAGACCATATGTTCTGATGTTTGGAATCACAAGATTCACTTATTTGACAATAGCATATTGATGGCTCTGAGCTAAGCTTTGGGGCTCGTGGTTGCTGTAGTGAGGGCAGAAGGACTGTGAATTCATGGTTGCACACAGTGGGGCCGGACTGCCCAACTTGTCCCCTGGCCTCCCATTTGGAGGAATTTCAGGCTCCGGGTGGATAGGGAAGAGGATTCCTGACATTCATCTGCTTGATCGGCCAACCTTTCCAGCATGTCCTCCTAGCACCTTGGCACATGAACCCCCTCGGCTGGTCTGGCCTCCCGGAACCTCTCACATACCTTCCTTACTGTCTTTCTACCTGCGTGCATGCTGTTTGGCTCTAGAGTCCTCTCTGCAGGTCAGAAGCCTGTCCATCTGTCAGGGTCTGGTTCAAGTTCTTTTCAGGTGCCTTTCTTTCACAGAAAAGGCTGTTTGCCTCGAGAAGACAACCATATAATGTCAGAACCAGAAGGCCCCAGAAGATCACTGCATAGCAGTTTTCAAACTGTGCTGTGGAGGAGCCCCTCTGGGAAGACGCTTTCAGGGCCTGGGGCTGGGCAGGCCCTGCTCACTGCAGCAGGGACACTTTTCCTTAAGGTGCCCTTTGAAGGGAGGGCTAATCGGCTTTAAACCACATTTGAAAACCACTTACCTAGTCCAAGCTCCCCATTTTACAGATGAGGTCCACAGAGGGGGGTGTCTTCCTTAAAATCACCAGTCAGTGAGTGGTGGAAGCACAGTGGGTCAGAGCTCTGGCCTGTCAGTTCATTGCTTAGGTCCAAGTGTGGTTCTGCTGTTTCCTAACTAAGAGAGTTACTTCACCTTGTGTAAAGTGGTGACACACACCCCCAGTCCCTGTTCTGAAACGCTTGGGGCTAGATGTGTTTCTGAATGGAGAAATTTTCAGGATATGGAACATATACTGGATATTATATGGTGCTGCTGGTGGGGTTTAGGGGCAGCACTGCATAATAAAACATGTCACTATTTCTGCATCAAAACATATGAGCACTCATTGCCAAAGGGGTTAATAGATCACAGATAGTCTCGTGTTGGTTCAACTGAGGCTTTGCTGCCCAATAAATTAACAGCAAAATCTGCTTTTGGTTTTTACAGAGTTCTGGATTTTGAAAATTATGGATATAAGGGATTATGAACCTGTAATAATAGTGCCAAACTTGTAGGGTGGTTGTAAAGACCAGATGAGAGGGAGGGAAAAACCCCAACCAGCAGCCCCGCCTGGAAGTGCCCGTCAGGTGCCTGTGCTGGGAGAGCCTTCAGCCGCGGTCTCTGGCAGGTGTTGTCCCATCCCGTCTCCCAGTTCAGGGCTGTTTCTCCTCCCCAACACCGCCCATCTCATCGTGCGCCTTGTCTCCCCACCCAGGTGGCCGGTGTCGAGAGGACAGAGGGCTGTGTTTGTGCGGTCATGAGCTGTCAGGCTCACATTTGGTGTGCCGTGCTAACTGGCCCACAGGACTTTCTCTAGAGGAGGCCTCAGCCGTCGGAACAGGCTTAGAGAAGTGAGGCCGGCCTTCCAGAATGGAAGTGAGGGCCAAAGTGCAGGTGGTGGCTGTCCCCGAGAAGTAGTGTCCTGTGAGGGCTGGTGTTTACCTCTGGGGCTGGGGATAGCTAGAGGCCCCCTGGTTGTCAGTCCAGCATTTTCCACTGCACTCACTTTCCTCCTTCCTGACTGAGCCCAGGTTTGTTCAACTCTCAGCCCCTCCAGTCGCCTGCCTCTGCTTCACTGTAGGTGGCCTTGGGCTCTGGCCTCATGGGTCCACTCCCTTGCCTGGGATTGGTTGAGGCATGAGCATGTGACTTAGTTCCAGCCAATGAGACATTAGAGGCATTTGTGGTAGGAGGGGACTCCATACATGCCTAAGAGGGAAGAAGGATGGTCTTTCTTTTTCCTCTGGGAATGTTGTTCACTTTTGAGGCCTGGAGCTGCAGCCATCTCGTGGCCATGAGGGCACCTGGCCTAGGAGTGAGGCTGGACTGTGGAGGGTGGGTAGCACAAGGTCACAAGAACATGGCTCCTGACAACATCGCCGAGCTGCTGGTGGCTCCATGCCTGGAGCAGTTCCCCCCTGGACTTTCTTTTGGGCGAGAGAATGCCTTCTTGTTGAAGACACACTGAGTGGTGGTCAGTCATTATTTGCCGCGGAAGGCATTCTAACTGGGGCACCCCCAGCTGCCAGGCCAGCTTTGAACTGAGCATTCCATCGGAAAGCATGGGTTAGATGAGGGCCATGCAACACATAAAGGCAGCCACGGCCACAGGAAACCTAATGGTTTTCCTGTCCCTGTCACTGTCCTGTTTTGTCTTTGCCTGTTCATTAGGCGTAGCAGAGGGTGCAAGTGTCAGAACTAAGCAGAATAGGTGTTTTAGTCCTTTCAGAGGCCTGCCAGAGGTCAGAATCCATGTGCATTTGCCCTCTGAGTGACCTTGTGTGATCACTTGATCCTCTGAGACCTTAGTTTCCTGACTTCACAGGTGTTAAAACAGTGCCAGTAGGAAAAAAGAATGAGCAAGCATTTCTTGAGCTTTTGCTGTGTGCCATTTTCTGGACATGAACTTATACATGATTAATCATCACAACTGCATGAGGAACAGGGTCAAGGTCATAGTGCTCGGCCAGGGCATTAGCAGAGGAGGCTTGGAGATGTCCTGAGCTGATTCTACCCACTTCCAACTCTAGCACCATTATTCTTTCTACTGCACTAATACTTTTCTAAACTGGTTGGATCCAAGACTCACCAAGCCGGTTTGTTAGAATCCCGATGCAGGGCCACACTGCTGGGGATTCTGATGCAGCAGGTCTGGGGCAAGGCCTGGGCTTTTGCATTCTCAACAAGGTCTCAGCTGATGCCGATGTTGCTGGTCTGTGGACACGTGCAGGGTAACACAGAACTAAGGGAGCCTGGATGTTGTGGATTCTCAGGCCTCTACTCTGGTGTGGTGGGTCCCCGGTCTATGGTAGGGATGATCTGCATCCTTAAATCGAGCCTTGGGTGATTTGTGTGATCAGTCAAGTCTGGAAGCCCCTGCGTTTAATCACAATCCGGCATTCAGTGAGCACCAGAAGGAATAGAGTGAATGGGTCGCCAGCCCCAGGAAGCTGACAGCTCGAGGCAGTCACTCAGCCTGGGCAGCCGAGTCACCTGAGGGCTGGTGAGCAGCTCAGTTTCCCAGGCTGGGCTCAGCTTCTGCTTTGGGGGGTCTTCGTGGGGCTGGAGTTCAGGCAGCAGGATTGTTAATTTGCTCCCCGGTGCTTGTGGCTCGGGGAGGCCCAGGACTAGGTTGTGGACATGACTGTCCAAGTGGCGGGACAGAGTGTCTCCCCGAGGAGAGCAATGGCAGCATCGTTTACAGGGCTACAGGGTGCGGCTGGGTTCCTGGGGGGCTAAGGTCCCGTGGGTTTAGGTGGCAGTGGGTAAGGCCTGGCCGAGCACCAGGAGGAGGGCTTTGGGCAGAGTTGAGGCTTTAGGATGACTGGCTTGTCTCAGTTGGCCCGAGACTTCCCCAGTTTTAGCCCTGAAAATCCCTTGTCCTGGGAACCCCCTCAGTCCTGGGCAAGCTCACCCTGTTAGGTGGATGGAGGCATTGTAGCAAAGGGGAAAGGAACACGGTGCAGGAGAAAACAGTGGGCTTTGTCCTGTTAGACCCGGGCTCCCATCCCAGGTCTGCCACTTACTGCTCGTCTGGCCTTGGGTGAGGTAGTCAGCTTCTCTCAGCCTCTGTCACAAAGGCTGTTTTGAGGAATGAGGTAATGCTGTTTCGGGCACCAGCGTTGTCTGAAGCAGCCTGACTGATGGAAAGGTCCAGATACTCAGTCCTGTACAGGGGGAGGAAGCGGGCAGGGCAGCAATGGCCGCGGGGGTGCCAGGGTGGGGGTGCGGATGGGGCTTCTGGTGCACTGCATGTGACTTATGGCCTGCGTCTGATGACAGTCAGTGTTAGCTGGGCTCAGAACTAGTCAGTGCAGAGCCAGGGCTTCAACCCAGGTCTGAGACCCACCCCGCAACAGTCCTCTCCCAGCCATTCATTCTGCTTCAGTGAGCCTGGCATACGGGGTGGGGGTGCTGTGATGTGTGATCGGGACACTGGGCTGTCAGCCCTATGCGGGCAGGGCTCTTCTGCTCTTTTGCTCATAGCTATATAGCAAGCACCAATAACATGTCTGGCACACAGTAGGTTCTCAATTAATTGTTAAAGGAACAACTCAGCCTTGGCCCTTAAGGAGTTAGCTTAGATTCATGTACTCATCAGATACCTGCTGAGCCCCCACTGTGTGTCAGCCCCTGTCCTGAGGACCTGGAATACAGTGATCGCTAAGACCATCCTTATGCTCAAGTCTAGGGCACAGAGGCTGGGCATACATGTGGTCAGGGCTGGCAGTGGTAGAGGACAGGGCTATGGAGGTCACCTGAGATTCTGGGACTCTCAGTTGTCCCTAGGGGGACTCTGTAGGGCCCTGCCTTCCTGGGGCTGGGTGCCGATGGATTGCTGTTTGGGCTGACTGAACGCCCGTGACCTTCTCTCCTCATGTCTTCTGTGCACAGCGGGGTGGACCCTTGCTGAGTGGCCCTTCCCAGGGCATTCTGGGTCTCCTCTCCTCTGCTGACCATCCCTGTCCTGCTCTCCTCACATATGGGTGGCTCAGCCCATTTGCTGTGAGGCCTGTTCCCTGACACCTGCCCTCGCTGGCCCTTGCAGGATCCAGTGTTTTCTGTCAAGGCAGCTGGGCGTAGTGGGGGCGTCCAGCTCGGTGAGGTGACAGTGCTGGTGGTGCCAAGTCAGGGGCCTGCAGTAAATATCACTCCCTTCCTGTTGTCCACTGGGCCAACGGAGTCAGCTCTTGGGCCTGGAGGCCTCTGAAAGTGGGTCCCTCAGTCCCTTCACAGCTGCCCACGTCCTGTGGTGGCCTCTGTCCTGCCCCTGCCCCACCAAACACACCACTTGTGTCCAGGCTCCCTTCTGCCTGGAGTCTCACTTGGAGAAATCCTGCCTCACTTGGAGAAATTCCTCAAGCCCAGCTCAGACCTCACTTCCGTCTGATACCCTTCTGAGTGTCCTGGTGGCCTGTCCACAGCATCAGGCCAGGACTTGTTGAGACTTCTCTCCCTGTAGATCATATTCTTCTAGGGCAGGGACTGAACTATGGGGCTTGGAGTCTTCAAGAGATGCTTGTTGACTTGTGTGGGTGTCCGTGTAACTTGTCTGAGTGGAGCTGGCTTCCTGAGAGAGCCGCTTCCAAGCCTTCTGGGCTGGACTGATAACATCCCCCTGCCCTGCTGGAGTCACTTCCTGCCTTGCTGAGCTCTGGGGACAGGCCAAACCAGCTCCAAGCTAATGCTTTTAAGTTACCTTTTCTTTTCATAGACTAGGTTTCTCTAGGGGAAGCATGTGTGTGTGTGTGTGTGTGTGTGTGTGACCAGTATACTTGTCTATTCTGCCAGCTCAATGCAAGTATTGTCTTCTGTTCCCATATTTTACCCTCCCACCCTGTCCTTCCAGCTTCTCCAGGTGTATCAACATGGGGGGGACAGGCTTTGGCATGAAGCCTGGACTCTGGCTACCAAGATTTTCCTAGAATATTGTTTCTACTAACTTCTTTTGAGCTCCTTAATTTTTGATGTATGTCATCTTTGCCTTTCAAGCAAGAGTTCCAGAGAGCCAGGCCCGGTGAACTGTGTCAGAATTTAAACAGAGATCATAGAAGGGGGAACACTGGAGACCCTGAGGTAGAAAAGGGAAGGCCTGTGTCTCGGTCCACAGTCATGCTCTGACTATGTCAGGCAGCCCATGGGGAAGCCGAGACTCCTTGGACTAAGGTACTTTGTTGGGCCCTGTCCTGAAGGGACATGTACTGATGGATTGATTCACTCCAGAGGTATTTATGGAACACCTACTCTGTGCCGAGCTCTGGAGTTAGAGCATGGGAGTAAGAGCGATGGGACGGAGATAGAGCTGGGGGCAGGTGCAGGGTTTGGGCTTTCACTTTGGGGTAAGGAGGAGCCATTGGAGGGTCTTGAGGAGAGGGGTGACAGGATATGACTTACATTTTAATACAGGTCTGGGGGCAGCTAATCTGTATTTTTTAGTCGAGGTGTGCGCCCTTGCCTTCTCCAGCCTGTGCCCCTGCCCTGGTTAAACTAGTTCTCTGCCTGCTATGCATGTGGCTGAGCAGATGCTCGCTGCCCGAGGGTGCCTCACCCTTGCTGACCACCTGCACTTGATGACCAGTGACCTCAGAAGCACTGCCACTTTTCCAGTTCCTGCTTTCCGAGATGTCTAGCGTACATATTCTCTTAGGACTTGTACATCCTCTGCATGCCATCCTGTCACTCCTTGCTCATGACCTTGCCTCGTACTTTACAGAGGAAACAGAAATTGTTAGGAACCCCCCCTTGTCTCCTTTAACTGTGTCTGGCCAATTTCCCTCCTGTGCCTGCGTGGGAGCTCCGGCTCCTTTCAGGCCTACCGCCCCTTGACCTTTGCACAGGATCCCTTCTATTCGCACCTTCTCAGGGCTTCGCTGCTGCAGACATCTCTCTCCTGGATCGTTCCCTGAAGGATACACAAATGCCCTAGAATTTCCTGTTAAACCTTCCTTCGCTCTACATAGCTGTCTAGTTACTGCCCCACCTCTCAGTTCCCTTCCGGTGGGACCTCTTCAGAGAATTGTCATCTCCTCAGCCCACTCTTGTTGGGCTTGTGTTCCTCATACGCCCAAGACTTCTTGTGTCAAGGTCGCCCTCTGATGTTGCCTCCATGTTGCCAAATCTAATAGCTATGTTTGTGCTATCTTCCTTGATATTCCAGTTGCTTTTAACCCACTTGACCACTCCCTCTTTCTGGAAACTTCCAAATCTTGGCTTCTGTAACAGACGTGGTTGTGGTTTCTCTTCCCTGGGCCTTCCTGCACAGTCCCCTTCGGCTTTGATCTGGGCCTCCATCCACTTATTTGATCTCTCTTCTTGGAAATCAAATGTCATTTAACTTGGTCAAAACAGTTTTGTTCCTCTTCACCTCAGTAAATGGCAAAATGGTACACTGTCCACTCCATGTGCAATTGAAAATCTAGGATTTATCTTTGATCCCTCTCCTTTCTTCACCCTCCTGCATGAGTTTCCTTTTGCTGCTGCAAAAAATTATCACAAATTTACTGGCTTAAAGCAGCGGGAATTTGCTTTTTTACATCTCTGGAGGTCAGAAGTTGTGTATGGGACTCACTGGGCTAAAATCAAGTGTCAGCAGGGCTGCGCTCTCTCTGGAGGCTCTGGGGAGGAGTCTGTGTCCTTGTCTTTCCAGCCTCTGCAAGCAGCCTGCATGCCTTGGCTTGTAGCCTCCTCCGTCTTCAGAGCCATCGGTGCAGCATCCCCCAGGCCCTGTCTTGTTATGACCCTGCTTCTGTCAGCACACCTCCCCTGACTCTGACCCCCTCCTTCCTTCTTCTGAGCACCCATAATCCTCCATGAGATAATGCCCCATCTCAAATCCTTAATCTCATGTGCAAGGTCCTTTCTGCCATGTAAGGTGACATATTCCCAGGTTCCAGCAATTAGGATGTAGTCACCTCTGGGGGCTGTTATTCTGTCTAGTGCACCTCCAACCCAATCCATTAGTTAAGTCTTATTTATTTTACCTCCAAACTGGGTTCTCACTCAGTCTGTTTTTCCCTTCTGCACTGTTTCTTACCTCTCAGCCCCATCTCTGGCTGGAACACTGCAGTAACCTTCCAACTGTTTCTGCTGCCACCTTGCCCTGCTCCAGCCTTGAGTTCATTCTCTACATGGTAGACAGAGGGGCCTTTTCAAAACCTCAATCAGATCATTTCATGCCGCTGCTTACACACGCCCCTGCCCCCTTCTGAAACTGCCACTTGCACTTAGACTGAAAGCCAGACTCCTTACTACCTTCTATGAGAATGTCCTTGGTCTGCCCTGCCCACCTCGCGGACTACCCTGGCTGATTCACTCCATCTGCTCCAGCCACCTTGGCCTTCTTGCTGTTCCTAGAAGACCCCAGATGTGCCTGCACCCCAGAGCCCTTACACGGGCTGAGAGAATGCTCTTCCCTCAGCCACTGGCACACTGACTCTGTCTCATCATCCACGTATCAAACGCCTCTCCAGGGAGACTCATTCCCTGGCCTGACAGCACAGTCTCAAGTAACCACCCAGTCACTCGCTGTCATTCTATCCTGCTTCAGTTCTCTTTACATCTCTTACCACTCTCTTGCCATTTCTGGTTTGTCTGTCTGTCTCCCCTGTCTGGGATGAAGCGCCATGAGGGCAGAGACCTCATCTGTCCCCTGCTGTGAGTTCCGGGTACTAGCAGGGGCCAAATAAATGCAGGCTGAACAGTGAATGTGCAAAGATCTGTGAGGAGCATTGACTCAGGAAGGTTAACGCAGGCCCAGAGAGTGGGGAATGTGTCTCCAAGGTGACCCTGAAATGGGTCTCCTACGACGCCTGGGATTTGGGCAGGAGAAGGAATCCTCAGGCGAGACAGATTGTCATGGCCTTGGAAGGCTGCTGAGGGTCTAGGGAGAGTGTGCCCGACAGGCTGATGGCCAGGGAGAGTGGGTGATTAGCTCACAGCAGTCACTTCAGATTTAAAATTCTTTCACTAGGTTCTAAGATGATAGACTCAGTGTTATGAACCCCTCTGTGGGTGACTCTCCACACTGGATTCAGAGCACACTATGACACGGGCTGTCCTTTATCTTTTTAAATTAATTGGGTAATGTTTTGTGTTGGTAATGAGTGTACATGGTTGCAAAACCCAAATAATACCAAAGGGTATATGTTGAAAAATAACTGTCTTCCTACATCACCTCGGTGGCCTCTCGCTCCCTTCCACAGAAGTGAACACTCTTAGGACTTTCCTGGGTGTCCTTTCGGAAATATTCCATATGTCTGTACATTTATAAGGAAGGATAGTGTTGATTTTTCCTTTTTTACACACACTGGTCACATACCGTCAGCCCTATTTATCTGTCTTTGGGATCCCTCTCCGTTGCTGTGTAACAAACCATCCCCAAACGTAGTGCCTTAAAACAGCCAGCTTTATGATTTTTCATCAAGCTGGATTTGCCCGGGCTCGCTCCTGCATCTGCAGCCAGCTGTGAATCTGCTCAGTGCCATTGTCGCTCTGGCTGGGCTCTCTTACATGGCTGGTCCTTGGCTGAGACCACTCGGCTCTGTTCCATGCGGCCTTCCGGCCTCCTGGTTCCGGGTTCACTCCAGCATATTCTCATTGTGGTCACGGAGAAGCAGGAGGGAAGCAGAAGTGAGGTAGCCCTTTTCCAAGCTACCGTGCGCATCAGATTTGCTACTTAGTGCTGTTGATCAGAGCAAGTCATGTGGCCAAGCCCAGGGTCAGTGTGAGAGGCCACAAAGCACGTGGATTCAGGGAAGCACGAAGACCTGCAGCCATTTGTGCCATCAGGCTACCATGGAGTTGTATTTAGATCTGTTCCCATGGCTTCTTGGACACACTGTGTCCCATCCCATGGGGTGCACCATAATTCATTTAACAGTCCCCTGTTGAGGACTCTACAGGTTGTTTTCTATCCTTTACGATTACTATGAGGGCTGTATGTAGTAAACATCCTTAGATGTACATCTTTGTGACCAAGAGTGCATGTATCTATGGGATAAGTTGCTAGAACTGGAATTTCTGGATCAGATGGTACAGGTACATAAATTGCTCAATAGATACTGCTAAAGTGCCCTCTGTAGACACTCAGACCAGTTTATACACTTATCTACACTGTCCGGTAGTGTCTATTTCCTGTCCACACTCTTTGGGGCGCGGACAGATGGCAAGTTCTACAAAAGTTAAGTTAGCTGTGACTTGCCAAAAGGCAAATAAACAAGGGGGGGGAATTCACTGAGGTCATGCTGAGACGAAGAAGCGAGAACCTGGCTGTCTTTGCTATATAACAAAGGAGACACTGAAGAACCAGTTCCTACTTGAATAGGGGTTTGTTCTTTCCTCGTGGATCAGAGCCACAGCAAGAACAGTTTGAATAGACCTAAATGCTTCTCTATTGATGTATAAAACGAGTTGTTGAGATTTTTTTGTATGATATCAAGTACTACCTGGAATAGAGTAGAAACCTAGTGTTTTGTTTTATTTTACCACTGATCATATGTCTGTGTGTCAGCTGCTTATCCTGCAAGGGAGAAGGCTGTGAGGAAGGAACAAGTTACCTCAAGAGGCAAAGGCCACAGCCCCTCCCTCCCTGGGGGTCAGGCAGACCGGCCGTGAGGCTCATGGATGTTTGGAGATGAGCCATGGGACCAGCTAATGCCCCTTACTCTTCTAGGTGAGGGTTCTGCTCTCTATTCAGCTTCAAGCTTTGTCTCTGTATAAATCACTGGGGGGCTGGTTTCTGCAGCCTCGTTTAAACCTGAAAAAAACACCCCTGGGAAAGGGGTAATGAGCTCCAGGTGTCCCAGAGCCCCCCCCTCACTCTGGCCACCTGAGAATCCTGGCAGGTGGAGTAGGAGAGTGACTTAGAAACTGCTTGTTGGGCCCTGCAGTGGACTGGTTAAGTGGCTTGGCCAGGGTCACATGGCTGGTTAGGAGCGACGCTATCCCGCTTCTCTCAAAGCTGATGTCCACATGGTTTGTGCCTGGCTTACCGGGGTGATGGCATAGGGATATGGCCTAGGTTCAGATGCCAGCTTTAGGACAGACTGGCTCTGTGACCTTTGGCATGTTGTTCACCTCATATGCCTGGTTCCCTGTCTGTGAGAGGATAATAATGGTGTCAATGTCCTGGTGTTACGTGGAGGACTAACAGGAGGACGTAAAATTGCTGTGCACACTGCGTGGCGTTTAGTAAGAGCTCAGTATGGCTCTGCTAGAAATGAATATCGCACAATATTCATATCATCCTACAAGATTGTAGGCCTTTTGAACAAGATTGTGTCCCATAGAGCTTTCTGGCTCCTGTAGAGCCATTCTGGGAAATAGTAAGCCCAAAATGAATGAAAGTAACAGTGACAATAACTAACATTTAGTCAGCAACTGCTTTGTACTATGTGTATTACATATATCATCTGTAACCCTCTCAGTCACCAGGTAAGGAGACTAAGGCTCAGAGAGGTTAAATTACTTGCCCAATGCTGCACAGCTCGTCAGCGAAGGAGCTGGGATTCAAACCCAGGGCTGCCTAAGGCCAGAGCTTTTCCTTCCCCAGGGCTTTTCTGTTCTGGAAAGTACATGCCTAGCCCCGCTTTGCAGTCCTTCTGCTCCACTGTAGTGGGGAATGCCCAGCTGGACTCTACTCTGTGTCTGGTGAATATGAGTAGGTGAGGGGGGGAAAGAGACACTCAGATTTAAGTCTTCCATGAGGTCTGACTTTGATGTAAGGCCCTGGTTCTGTCTGCAGCCAAAACGCTCAGGACAGTCCTGGGGCTCACCCTGTTTGCTACCCAGTTCTCAGGGATTTCTTTCTTCTGTTGCCTGATATCCAGTGTCTTAAAAACTGTTTTTTCATATATTCTGTCTTGCTTTTGTGGTTATTTCATATAGGAGGGTAAATTCATTCTATCGTGGCTGGGAGTGAAGGTCTATTTTTAACATTTTGATCCTCCTTATTTCACATTTAATTCTTTAATCCAGCTGGAATTAATTTTCTCATATGCCCTATGGAGCCTGTTGTCCTAGCACATAGCTGGATGCCCTCTTGGGCACTAACAGCAGGTTAGGTGCCAGTGGGTTCTGAACTGGGAGCCTGTGATGTCATTGACAAGGGCATCCAGTGCCCATGGGCGTTGGCCAGGCCGCTGAGCACCCTCCCTCATGAGGACTGAGCTTTGCAGCCTCTGTCAGATTTCCCTAGCATGAACTCATTGATGTTTTTATGATCTTTGCCCTCCTGTTTGGGACAGTGAGTGGCAGGGAGGTCACCTTGTTAGAAGGGGTACAAAGAAAAGTTAATTTGCTTGAGAGATTATTTGGAGGCTGGAGAATTTTAAAAGTTTGAAGGTTATTTTGGAGGCTCCTTGGCTAAGTTCCAAATTAGATTGGGAGTTCTCTGCTTCCAGAACTGGGGAACTGATCCTTGCCTACCTGGCAGAAACCTCTCCCGACTGTTCCCTTCTTCCTTTCCCTGCCCTTCATGGTTTAACTCTAGCACTACCTGGAGTTACTGTGTCATGCCTTTGCATATTCTGGTCCTTCTGCGTGAAATGCCTTTCCCCACACTTTTCACTTTGCAAATGTACACCTGTAACATGATTGGTGAAGGCTTTGTCTCCTCCTCCATCCATCCAGAGTTATATACACCTCACTAGAGCTGCGTCATGTTGAATGATCTTGAAGGACTAGAACCTCCATGAAGGAAGGGATTTTGTCTCCTAATTCTAAGGACAGCGTCTTTCTCTCAGCTGAACTTTGCCCAGCGTCCTCCTGGTTGTTCTGACAGAACTGGGCTCTGCATGTCTTGGCCGCATGACTCTGGCTTGTCCCCCCAATGTCAGGAAATGAATAAACTAAAAGGCTGTAATCCTATGAAGCACTAAGGTGGTGGTTTTACATTCCTCTTTATGTAGTCCTTTGTTTAAATAAACATTTTTGCAAGCCTAGGATGTAAAACCAATGAAATAGGAGAGACGAAGAGTCTGGGAGTTGTGCCAAAGCCCCGAGTTGGGTTCTAGGGAATTCTGTTTAGAAATCAGAGAGCCTGGGAGTAGGAGTGGGTAAGATGTTCTCAGATGGTGGTTCTCAATTTAAAGCCTGTTTCGTGTTTGGGAGATCTAGTAAGGATGCCAGTTAGGCCACTGTAACAAAGGTCAGAATAACAGCGACTTAAGCAAGAACAAGGTAGAAGTTCATGTTTCTTTCTCATGTAATATTTGATCATAAGCAATCAAGGGCTTGCTGGCAGCTCCGGGTGTCAGAGACTCATTATGTGTTACATTAAGTCTTGCGAGGCCCATTATGTCATGTTACGCTGCCATCCTTAGTAGACTGGCTTCTGTCCCATGGCCCAGGACAGATGTGCCATTTCCCACCAGCCCAACCATGTTCCAGCCGGTGGGGTAGGGTGAAGAGGAGCTGGAGGGCAAGCTGGTTCCCTTCCAGGACACAGCCCCCATGCTGCACATAATACCTGCTCACATCCATAAACGCTGAGGTTAAATCCTAGGGCCAAAGTCACAGAGTGACAAACTGGTATTTAAATCTAGAACTCTGAATCTCATTTTATTTATTTTTTGGAAATTTGGAATGTATAAAAAAGAAATTCAGTGTAGACTGGTAGTCTTACCACTCAGAAATAACCACTATGAATGTACTGACATACATCCAGTTTTTAAAGAAGAGTTAGTTTTTTCCAAAAGTAATATAAATGATTCTGCTGAATAAAAATAATTCAGACTACAGAGATGAGAATTAAAAAATTATCCCAAATCCTGTCATTCAGAAATCCCTGTCGTTTACTCATACTTAAGATGCATCCTAGACAGCTTTCTAGGGACATAGACAAAAACGAAGATAAATAACATACAGCTACTAAAATTTTTTAAATAACTCTTATGTGACTTGCATATATTTCTATTGGGCAGCAGTCCTTTATTTAAAAAATAAAGTAGTAATAAGTATTACTGGGAAAAAAGAAACCAAAGTGCATCTAAAGGAGGAATCGTTGAGCTCCAAATAAGCACTTCACCACATAACATCATTTCCTAAAAGAGACCAGCAACGTTTAAAAAAGACTGGAGTCATTTTTTTTCTTTAAACATATATTAGGATATTTTGAAAGATGAGGACATGGCCTTCTGAAGCTCCTCCCAGGTTTTTGGATACATTATTGTTTTTGCATTGAGTTTGTTTTAGTAAGTTGCATTCTGTCTGCAGCTGTAATTCTTGTGGGCATGTGTGTTCTTCTGCATGTCAGCCACTCTGGTCCTCTCTGGCCTTGTCTACACATCCTTCATCCCTGAGTCCTGCATTTCTTTATTAGCTGGGTGTCATTCTCCAGAAGGGCTCGTGCTTCTGGCAGGGCGCTGCTTGCTGCTTTTGTACCTGTGGGTGTTTTGATGGGGTCCAGTCATTGGGGTTGCACTTTGTGCCCCTGGCCTCTGCAGACATGGCTCCGGGGTCTTCCGGTGTAGAAGGTGCAGCTGTGGGGAGGGAGGGGGGCTGCCTGACGTGCTCCCCAGCTTGTAGGTGACTCGCTTTTTCTTCTGGGACAACTAAAGAATCCTTGTGTTCTTGACCTTAACTCAGCCCTGTTTTGGCATTGCTTGGCCCCTCCCAGGACCCAGGTCTCATGTCTAAAAGGTTATTTTAGGCTTCCCAGTAGACAGGCAGAGGCACTGCTGAGAGTATAGATTCTGCCGCTTTGGTTCTCGACCGGAGGACCTGGAGAGGCTCTCATTACAGCTCTCTGTGGACCTGCCACTCTACATCTCAGTGGGTCCTCCAAGAATATCTTTTGAGTTAATTTTAGATTGCACAAATAATAGGCACATCTGTTCCCCTTTCTGGAACCAAAATATTAAGGGTAAAGCTAAAGTCCATTTTGGCCACTAACCCCCACTGAGGTCTTCCTCCCCTGCATCCCAGTGGTAACTGCGGTCATGGATTTGAGGACTATCCTTCCAAACCTTTCAGCGTTGCTCTTGTATTTTAATACAATTATGTCCAATCACAGGAAAACTAGACTGGGCTCAGGCTGATGTATGAATTGTTCTGAGTTTATTAGGAACATCTGAATGTGGATGTGTAGAATCCAAAGAGCTGCTCCTGGGGTAAGCTTTTTATTCTAATTAGTGAGCCAACTCAGAAATCAACAAAGTTATCACTATAAGTAGTATACTCTTAGGAGGAAAACCTTACAGACATTCCAGTGTTTGTATAAGTGTCTGCCAGGTTTTGACTTTTAGGCAGAAACAGACTTCATGCAGTCAGTTCATTGAGACACAAACTCGTTTTGACAATCAACTGTACAAGACATTCTACCAGCTAATATCCATGAATAAGGCCAGAGATCACAAAAGAGCTGGGTGGTTTCATCGCATCACTCTTGGAAAATACATAGCACTGAGTTTTGTATGTGTTTTGTAAAGATCATACTGAATAAATCATAAGACAACTTTGCTTTTTCAACCTGACCTTGAGCTCTCTCCATGTTAATATGTGTCCATCTTTCTAGATTCAATATATGTGTGACAAAGGAATGACTGAATGCTTGAGCTGCCACCTGTTTAAGTAATACTCCTGGGACGTGGTTTCCAAGTGAACCGGAGTCAGTGGAGGATGGTGCCTTCTTGGACTCCATCTAAGGTTATGAAGTTGCAGAAGGGCCTGCTGGTGGCATGGTGCACCAGTGTGGGGGTCCTGACATCCATGGGGGTCCTGGCACAGACCACTCCTGGCTTCCATTGAGCTTCTCGCTTTTTCCTTGTAGATGACGTGGCAGAGCTGCTTCTCGGGGAGTCGAAGCTGGAACAGTACCTGAAGGATCACCCGCTGCGGCAGGGCGCCAGTCCGCGAGGCCCCAGGCCCGAGCTGATGGAGGTCCGCAAGCATCTGACCGCCGCCCTGGACCGAGGGAACCTCAAGGTACCATTGGTCTCTGGGGGAAGGGGGCTGGTGGGGAAGGGGTGCTGGCCTCGTCCTCGCTGGGCAGTGTGTGGGTGGGAAAGGTGCCCAGCGCTGAGCAGGGCTGGGCTGGGAGCGCATTTGCACACTGCCAAGGCCTGTCTCTCAGAGCAGGCCAGTGCCTGTGACCAGAGTGTCAGCCTCTAGGCTGGCTGACTGCCTTCTGGGGGCCTCTGGCCCCATAGGGTCTCTAGTGAGAGTCTTCAATGGCACATTATCCTGGAAAGTGGCGCTAATCTTCCCCAGGTGCTTGGAACAAAGCTGTTGTACATGCTCCAGACCTCAACCTGACACCTTGTCCCATTGTCAAAAAAAGCAGTTAATTGGGAGTGTCACCACACGATTTCCTGCCTAACATATACAGCTCATGAACGTCCCAGGCTGCTCTGGTCCAGAGCTGTGTGGGGTTTCATCCTGGTGATGGCAGGCCCAGTATCTTGGTGTGGGAGGCAGCCCCAGCAGGACCTTCCCTGCGCCCGAGCAGTGACCCTGACCCTCACGACACAGGAGACCTTAGCGCTGCCCTTCTGCTGTCCATCTGCCCTGTTCTCTGGTCTCTGGTTATACTCAGCTTTCCCTCTCCCTCTCCCTCTCCCTCTCCCCTCTTCCCTTTTTGCCTCTTTTGAATCCCATTTCACCTCATCTTTACTCCCCCCTGCCCACCTCACCTGTAGCTCACTGACTCGGCTCTTACTGCTTTCCTGAAGTCGCTCTCGCTCAGGTAGCGGACTGCATCCCAGCCCCAAGGCCAGGAGCTTCTCAGGGTCTTCTTTTTTACGATATTTGTTCTACTGAGGATGCGCAGTCTTCAGTGAACTTCTGAGCTCTTTTTCTCCTTTCTTCCTTCCAATTGTGGTAAAACATGAACATCATAAAATTTACCATGTTAACCAGTTTTAAGTATTCAGTTCAGTGGCATTACGTACATTCACATTGTTGTGTGGCCATCACCACCATCTCTCCCATAACTTTTTCATCATTCCCAACTGAATCTCTACCCATTAAACACTAATTCCCCAGGCCCTGGGAACCACCATTCTACTTTCTGTCTGAATGAATTTGACTGTTCCAGGTCCCTGATGTAAGTGGAATCCTATGAAATTTGTCCTTTTGTGACTGACTTATTTCGCTAGCATAATGCCCTCGAGGTTCATCCGTGTTGTAGCATGTGTCAGAATTTCCTTCCTTTTTGAGGCTGAGTAATAGTCCACTTTATGTATAACCCACATTTTGTTTATCCATTCACCTGTCAGTGGACATTTAGGTTGCTTCTGCCTTTTGGGTCTTATGAATAATGCTGCTATGAACATGGTTTTACAAATAGCTTCTCAAGAACCTATTGTCAATTCTTTGGACACACCCGGAAGTGGAATTGCTGGGTCTTATGATAATTCTGTTTCATATTCTGAGAAATCACCAAAATATTTTCACAGCAGCTGCACCATTTTACATTCTCACCAACAGTGCACAGGGCTCCAGCTTCTCCACATCCTTGCCAGCATTTTTCATTTTATCCTCTATTTTTTTTTTTCGGTATTAGCCATTCCAGTGGTTTGAGGTGGTATCTCCTGGTGGTTTTGATTTGCACTTCCCTGATGATTGGTGATGTGGAGCATCTTTTCATGTGCTTATTGCCATTTGTGTATCTTCTGTGAATAAATGTCTATTTAAGTTCTTTGCCCATTTATTAATTGGGTTGGTTTTATTGTTGTTGGGGTTGAGTTGTATCTCTTTCCTTTTAACCTTGATGGTTTCTCTTTTGTTTTTCTTCTCTTTCTATCTCAGAATTATCTGGGGCTGCTTCGTGGACTTTACTCTCACGTTTGTGTACATTTCCCCCAGAGAAGTCATATTTTTCTTGGTTTTACCTTTCATCTCTGTACTGGGGACTTGTGCCTGTTCCCAAGCTGCTGTGTGACCCCAAGGAAGTCACCTCTCTCTTTGGGGCTTAGTGTCTGTAGGTTCGAATGGGGTGGGCCTTGGAGGACTGGGCTGGGACCCTCCCACCTCCTGCTTCCTCCACACCTGTGAGTTTTCATTCTGAGACGTCCTTCTCTGTCACCTGGTTGCCTCCTGGGCCCAGGCGCGGTTGAGGGCCTGGCCAGCATTGGAATAAGGGAGGTTGGGGCCTGTCAGTTGTGCAGCTGCAGGCGTTTGGAAACCCTGAGGGAGCCAACTTTCAAATGGCTGTTGTGTGTGTCTCCACTGGACACAGCTCTGCGCCCCTCGGGCTGGCTAGAGAGCATCACTTTAGTGTAGGAAGTCCAGTTTCTTAAGGACTTGGCCCAGCCTTTGGGGCCTTAAAAACAGTGTTCTCTCTTTCCGTTTCTTTCAAAGGCTCCACCATGCGTTCCTTCACAACTGGGGAGCAGTTGTCTCTGTGATCTTGGGTCTTTGTCAGTGGGAAAGTATGGAGGGACAGTGGCAAATGGGGCCACACCTCACAGTGACAGCCAGTCAGACTCAAGTGTCCCTCCAGGAGATACAAGGGTGTGACTTTGGGTGAGGGAAGAAAGATGGGGGGTCACTGCTCCTGACACCTGGCTATTCGACCCCCCATTTCGCCTCGAGGCTTTAACTTCGTATTTACCAGGTGCTGGTAGTTGGCTCTCCCTCCTCTGCAGCCCACGCGGGACTAGGAATGTTGAATTTCAAGTTAGAATTCCTGAGTTTAAGCTCAGTCTGGATTTATAAGCTATGTGATTGGAGGAGCTACTTAACCTCTCTGAGCTTCTCATCTTTCATCTGTAAGCAGATTTAGCTCAGGGTTGTTTTGAGGCTCAGATGTGGAAGTTTCTTCACAACCACACAGTGTGAGATACATGTCGTTTATTGCCATCCTGTTGGTTCTGCACAGAGAGTTTGTCCCCTGTTGCCATTTTTAGCCTCCTCCACCTTGTAACGTTCCAGACTCACAAAGTCACACAGGTGTGCTGCGCGGGCCCAGGGGTGCTGCCCCACGACATTGGCTAATGTGAAACTCCCTCTCTTCTTGACCTCGGGCTGGGAGCTCACTCAAGCTTAGCACAGACATAGGTACCCACGAGACACAAGTGAGTGAGGCCGGGAGGGCTGGAGCAAGGTAGCAGTGCACTGGGGCAGAAGGAGCTGAGCCAGGACGTGGGGGACCTGCTTCTGATCCAAGTCAGGAGAGTCGCCTGTTGTGCACAAGGCAGCAAGCACAACACTGCCCGGGAGCTGTCCTCCCAGCACCGCAGCCCGGCGGCCTTGGCAGAGCTGGTCCCTCCTCTGCACGATGCTGCCGGCTGGACTCGCCCAGTGCGCTGTCCCACCGCGCCCATGCTGTGCCCTCACACTTGTAATTTTCTTCAAGCTCCTGCATCTCTTCAATCTGGCCCTTTGGTTTACCTTTTTTTTTATTTAAATTTATTTTCAAGTTTAATTAGAAGTTCTTTCTTTTGGTAAAATATATGTAACACAGAATTTGCCACTGTACCCATTTTAGGGTGTGCAGCCACTGCTCCCATTTTAGAGTGTGCAGCCACTGTGCCTGTTTTAGAGTCCCCTGCTCCCATTTTAGAGTGTGCAGCCACTGTGCCTGTTTTAGAGTCCCCTGCGCCCATTTTAGAGTGTGCAGCCACTGTGCATGTTTTAGAGTCCCCTGCGCCCATTTTAGAGTGTGCAGCCACTGCGCCTGTTTTAGAGTTTGCAGCCACTGTGCCTGTTTTAGAGTTTGCAGCCACTGTGCCTGTTTTAGAGTGTGCAGCCACTGTGCCTGTTTTAGAGTCCCCTGCGCCCATTTTAGAGTGTGCAGCCACTGTGCCTGTTTTAGAGTCCCCTGCGCCCATTTTAGAGTGTGCAGCCACTGTGCCTGTTTTAGAGTCCCCTGCGCCCATTTTAGAGTTTCAGCCACTGTGCCTGTTTTAGAGTGCCCTGCGCGCATTTTAGAGTGTGAAGCCACTGTGCCTGTTTTAGAGTCCCCTGTGCCCGTTTTAGAGTGTGCAGCCCCTGTGCCTGTTTTAGAGTCCCCTGCGCCCATTTTAGAGTGTGCAGCCACTGTGCCTGTTTTAGAGTCCCCTGCGCCCATTTTAGAGTGTGCAGCCACTGTGCCTGTTTTAGAGTGCGCAGCCACTGCGCCCATTTTAGAGTGTGCAGCCACTGTGCCTGTTTTAGAGTGCGCAGCCACTCCGCCCGTTTTAGAGTGTGCAGCCACTGTGCCTGTTTTAGAGTGCGCAGCCACTGCGCCCATTTTAGAGTGTGCAGCCACTGTGCCTGTTTTAGAGTCCCCTACGCCCGTTTTAGAGTCCCCTGCGCCCATTTTAGAGTGTGCAGCCACTGTGCCTTTTTTAGAGTCCCCTGCGCCCGTTTTAGAGTCCCCAGCGCCCATTTTAGAGTGCGCAGCCACTGTGCGTGTTTTAGAGTCCCCTGCACCCATTTTAGAGTGTGCAGCCACTGTGCCTGTTTTAGAGTCCCCTGCGCCCATTTTAGAGTGTGCAGCCACTGTGCCTGTTTTAGAGTCCCCTGCGCCCATTTTAGAGTGTGCAGCCACTGTGCCTGTTTTAGAGTCCCCTGCCCCCATTTTAGAGTTTCAGCCACTGTGCCTGTTTTAGAGTCCCCTGCGCCCATTTTAGAGTGTGCAGCCACTGTGCCTGTTTTAGAGTCCCCTGCGCCCGTTTTACAGTGTGCCGCCACTGTGCCTGTTTTAGAGTCCCCTGCGCCCATTTTAGAGTGTGCAGCCACTGTGCCTGTTTCAGAGTGCGCAGCCACTGGCCCATTTTAGAGTGTGCAGCCACTGTGCCTGTTTTAGAGTCCCCTGCGCCCATTTTACAGTGTGCAGCCACTGTGCCTGTTTTAGAGTCCCCTGCGCCCATTGTAGAGTTTCAGCCACTGTGCCTGTTTTAGAGTCCCCTGCACCCATTTTAGAGTGTGCAGCCACTGTGCCTGTTTTAGAGTCCCCTGCGCCCATTTTAGAGTGTGCAGCCACTGTGCCTGTTTTAGAGTCCCCTGCGCCCATTTTAGAGTTTCAGCCACTGTGCCTGGTTTAGAGTCCCCTGCGCCCATTTTAGAGTGTGCAGCCACTGTGCCTGTTTTAGAGTCCCCTGCTCCCGTTTTAGAGTGTGCAGCCACTGTGCCTGTTTTAGAGTCCCCTGCGCCCATTTTAGAGTGTGCAGCCACTGTGCCTGTTTTAGAGTCCCCTGCGCCCATTTTAGAGTGTGCAGCCACTGTGCCTGTTTCAGAGTGCGCAGCCACTGGCCCATTTTAGAGTGTGCAGCCACTGTGCCTGTTTTAGAGTCCCCTGCGCCCATTTTAGAGTGTGCAGCCACTGTGCCTGTTTTAGAGTCCCCTACACCCATTTTAGAGTGTGCAGCTACTGTGCCTGTTTTAGAGTGCGCAGCCACTGCGCCCATTTTAGAGTGTGCAGCCACTGTGCCTGTTTTAGAGTGCGCAGCCACTGCGCCCATTTTAGAGTGTGCAGGCACTGTGCCTGTTTTAGAGTCCCCTGCGCCCATTTTAGAGTGTGCAGCCACTGTGCCTGTTTTAGAGTCCCGCTTCTGCTGAGATGTGGGCAGCCGCTGTGCCTGTTTTGAGTCCCTGCGCCTGTTTTACAGTGTGCAGCCACTGTGCCTGTTTTAGATTCCCCGTTTCCATTTTTTAGAGTGTGCAGCCACTGTGCCTGTTTTAGAGTCCCCTGCGCCCGTTTTAGAGTGCGCAGCCACTGTGCGTGTTTTAGAGTCCCCTGCGCCCGTTTTAGAGTCCCCTGCGCCCATTTTAGAGTGTGCAGCCACTGTGCCTGTTTTAGATTCCCCTGCGCCCGTTTTAGAGTCCCCAGCGCCTATTTTAGAGTGAGCAGCCACTGTGCGTGTTTTAGAGTCCCCTGCACCCATTTTAGAGTGTGCAGCCACTGTGCCTGTTTTATAGTCCCCTGCGCCCATTTTAGAGTGTGCAGCCACTGTGCCTGTTTCAGAGTCCCCTGCGCCCATTTTAGAGTGTGCAGCCACTGTGCCTGTTTCAGAGTCCCCTGCGCCCATTTTAGAGTGTGCAGCCACTGTGCCTGTTTTAGAGTCCCCTGCGCCCATTTAGAGTTTGCAGCCACTGTGCCTGTTTTAGAGTGTGCAGCCACTGTGCCTGTTTCAGAGTCCCCTGCGCCCATTTACAGTTTCAGCCACTGTGCCTGTTTTAGAGTCCCCTGCGCCCATTTTAGAGTGTGCAGCCACTGTGCCTGTTTTAGAGTCCCCTGCGCCCATTTTAGAGTGTGCAGCCACTGTGCCTGTTTTAGAGTCCCCTGCACCCATTTTAGAGTGTGCAGCCACTGCGCCTGTTTTAGAGTACCCTGCGCCCAGTTTAGAGGGTGCAGCCACTGTGCCTGTTTCAGAGTCCCCTGCGCCCATTTAGAGTTTCAGCCACTGTGCCTGTTTTAGAGTGCCCTGCGCCCATTTTAGAGTGTGCAGCCACTGCGCCTGTTTTAGAGTCCCCTGCACCCATTTAGAGTTTGCAGCCACTGTGCCTGTTTTAGAGTGTGCAGCCACTGTGCCTGTTTTTGAGTCCCCTGCGCCCATTTTAGAGTGTGCAGCCACTGTGCCTGTTTCAGAGTCCCCTGCGCCCATTTAGACTTTCAGCCACTGTGCCTGTTTTAGAGTGCCCTGCGCCCATTTTTGAGTGTGCGGCCACTGCGCCCATTTTAGAGTGCGCAGCCACTGTGCCTGTTTCAGAGTCCCCTGCGCCCGTTTTAGAGTTTGCAGCCACTGTGCCTGTTTTAGAGTGCCCAGCCACTGCGCCCATTTTAGAGTGTGCAGCCACTGTGCCTGTTTTAGAGTCCCTTGCGCCCGTTTTAGAGTCCCCTGCGCCCATTTTAGAGTGCGCAGCCACTGTGCCTGTTTTAGAGTCCCCTGCGCCCGTTTTAGAGTCCCCTGCGCCCATTTTAGAGTGCGCAGCCACTGTGCCTGTTTTAGAGTCCCCTGCGCCCGTTTTAGAGTGTGCAGCCACTATGCCTGTTTTAGAGTCCCCTGCGCCCGTTTTAGAGTGGGCAGCCACTGTGCCTGTTTTAGAGTGTGCAGCCACTCTGCCTGTTTTAGAGTGTGCAGCCACTTTGCCTGTTTTAGAGTCCCCTGCGCCCATTTTGGAGTGTGCAGCCACTCTGCCTGTTTTAGAGTGTGCAGCCACTGTGCCTGTTTTAGAGTCCCCTGCGCCCGTTTTAGAGTGTGCAGCCACTGTGCCTGTTTTAGAGTCCCCTGCGCCCATTTTACAGTGTGCAGCCACTGTGCCTGTTTTAGAGTCCCCTGCGCCCATTTTAGAGTTTCAGCCACTGTGCCTGTTTTAGAGTCCCCTGCGCCCATTTTAGAGTGTGCAGCCACTGTGCCTGTTTTAGAGTCCCCTGCGCCCATTTTAGAGTGTGCAGCCACTGTGCCTGTTTTAGAGTCCCCTGCGCCCGTTTTAGAGTGTGCAGCCACTGTGCCTGTTTTAGAGTGCGCAGCCACTGCGTCCATTTTAGAGTGTGCGGCCACTGTGCCTGTTTTAGAGTCCCCTGCGCCCGTTTTAGAGTGTGCAGCCACTGTGCCTGTTTTAGAGTCCCCTGCGCCCATTTTAGAGTGCGCAGCCACTGTGCCTGTTTTAGAGTCCCCTGCGCCCATTTTAGAGTGTGCAGCCACTGTGCCTGTTTTAGAGTCCCCTGCACCCATTTTAGAGTGTGCAGCCACTGTGCCTGTTTTAGAGTCCCCTGCGCCCATTTTAGAGTGTGCAGCCACTGTGCCTGTTTTAGAGTCCCCTGCGCCCGTTTTAGAGTGTGCAGCCACTGTGCCTGTTATAGAGTCCCCTGCGCCCATTTTAGAGTGTGCAGCCACTGTGCCTGTTTCAGAGTGCGCAGCCACTGGCCCATTTTAGAGTGTGCAGCCACTGTGCCTGTTTTAGAGTGCGCAGCCACTGGCCCATTTCAGAGTGCGCAGCCACTGCGCCCATTTTAGAGTGTGCAGCCACTGTGCCTGTTTCAGAGTGCGCAGCCACTGGCCCATTTCAGAGTGCGCAGCCACTGCGCCCATTTTAGAGTGTGCAGGCACTGTGCCTGTTTTAGAGTCCCCTGCGCCCATTTTAGAGTGTGCAGCCACTGTGCCTGTTTTAGAGTCCCCTGCGCCCATTTTAGAGTGCGCAGCCACTGTGCCTGTTTTAGAGTCCCCTGCGCCCATTTTAGAGTGTGCAGCCACTGTGCCTGTTTTAGAGTGCGCAGCCACTGTGCCTGTTTTAGAGTGCGCAGCCACTGTGCCTGTTTTAGAGTCCCCTGCGCCCATTTTAGAGTGCGCAGCCACTGCGCCCATTTTAGAGTGTGCAGCCACTGTGCCTGTTTTAGAGTGCGCAGCCACTGCGCCCATTTTAGAGTGTGCAGCCACTGTGCCTGTTTTAGAGTCCCCTGCGCCCGTTTTAGAGTATGCAGCCACTGTGCCTGTTTTAGAGTCCCCTGCGCCCGTTTTAGAGTATGCAGCCACTGTGCCTGTTTTAGAGTCCCCTGCGCCCGTTTTAGAGTGTGTAGCCACTGTGCCTGTTTTAGAGTCCCCTGCGCCCATTTTAGAGTGCGCAGCCACTGTGCCTGTTTTAGAGTCCCCTGCGCCCATTTTAGAGTGTGCAGCCACTGTGCCTGTTTTAGAGTCCCCTGCACCCATTTTAGAGTGTGCAGCCACTGCGCCTGTTTTAGAGTACCCTGCGCCCAGTTTAGAGTGTGCAGCCACTGTGCCTGTTTCAGAGTCCCCTGCGCCCATTTAGAGTTTCAGCCACTGTACCTGTTTTAGAGTGCCCTGCGCCCATTTTAGAGTGTGCAGCCACTGCGCCTGTTTTAGAGTCCCCTGCACCCATTTAGAGTTTGCAGCCACTGTGCCTGTTTTAGAGTGTGCAGCCACTGTGCCTGTTTTTGAGTCCCCTGCGCCCATTTTAGAGTGTGCAGCCACTGTGCCTGTTTCAGTGTCCCCTGCGCCCATTTAGACTTTCAGCCACTGTGCCTGTTTTAGAGTGCCCTGCGCCCATTTTAGAGTGTGCAGCCACTGCGCCCATTTTAGAGTGCGCAGCCACTGTGCCTGTTTTAGAGTCCCCTGCGCCCGTTTTAGAGTTTGCAGCCACTGTGCCTGTTTTAGAGTGCCCAGCCACTGCGCCCATTTTAGAGTGTGCAGCCACTGTGCCTGTTTTAGAGTCCCTTGCGCCCGTTTTAGAGTCCCCTGCGCCCATTTTAGAGTGCGCAGCCACTGTGCCTGTTTTAGAGTCCCCTGCGCCCATTTTAGAGTGCGCAGCCACTGTGCCTGTTTTGGAGTCCCCTGCGCCCGTTTTAGAGTGTGCAGCCACTGTGCCTGTTTTAGAGTCCCCTGCGCCCATTTTAGAGTGCGCAGCCACTGTGCCTGTTTTAGAGTCCCCTGCGCCCATTTTAAAGTGTGCAGCCACTGTGCCTGTTTTAGAGTCCCCTGCGCCCATTTTAGAGTGCGCAGCCACTGTGCCTGTTTTAGAGTCCCCTGCGCCCATTTTAGAGTGTGCAGCCACTGTGCC